>OZ035841.1:4047518-4239729 GCA_964034765.1 Knipowitschia caucasica
TGACCAGTGGGGGCGGGTCCCGGCTCAAAAGTGGCCAAAATGACGTGCGCTGACATGCTGCAATACCACCCCGGCCCGATGGGGGTGGACCCAGAAGAAGAATTAGCCAATGCTAACATATAGCATTAGCAGACCTCTCAAAAACGTCTTTACAGGATGGACCAAAAGTTGGCTCTTGGCCCAAAGCTCCGTTCCACATGTGTGTCAATGCTGAGGGAGTGTTTTGGACCAGTCTAGTTTAGTCGCTGTGAATTTTTGAAGTCTCTCGTTCAAATGAATGGAGCTCTCTCCGGCTGACGCATGCGCAGATGCGTTTTTTCACAATTTTCTTGTGGGTGGGACCACTTGCGGCCATTTTGGATAGCTCCAGTAGAGCCATGGATCTATTATAATAACTGGATAGGGTATTACTAGCTTGTAGCTGAATAACTCATGTGCTCGGGGGATTCTCGCGGTACTACAGACTGAACCAGACTAAATTCACGTGGGCTACACAGACATTTTCCCCATAGAACTCATTACATATTAAAACAGCTCGACCTCAGCTGAAAGAGAACCTGACAGAGAACCTACAGCTTTTATAAAGGTCGGATTTTGTGGGGATTTTAGTGTCCTTTGTCATCCTGAACTTTTTTTCTTCTTAAATCCTTCGGTTTTGTTTAAATCCACACTTTAGTGCCACAAACTCTGCTCCTCTGGCTCTCGCTCTAACTCCCGCTCTGATGAACTGCTCTGATTGGTCAGAGCGCAGCCGAGCCCCTCTGTGCACGTGCGTGAGCCCCTCTGTGCACGTGCGTGAGACCCGGTGTGAGACCCACACACGTGTGTTTGACGCAATGCATTATGGGAGATCATCCACTGCGCAGAACCGGGAGGACCAGACGATGCCCAAATACAGCCGAGTTTCCCATAGATCTTTGAGAGTTTCCCATAGATCTTTGAGAGTTTCCCATAGATCTTTGAGAGTTTCCATAGATCTTTGAGAGTTTCCCATAGATCTTTGAGAGTTTCCCAGAGATCTTTGAGAGTTTCCATAGATCTTTGAGAGTTTCCATAGATCTTTGCGAGTTTCCCATAGATCTTTGAGAGTTTCCCATAGATCTTTGAGAGTTTCCCATAGATCTTTGAGAGTTTCCCAGAGATCTTTGAGAGTTTCCCATAGATCTTTGAGAGTTTCCCATAGATCTTTGAGAGTTTCCCAGAGATCTTTGAGAGTTTCCCATAGACCTTTGAGAGTTTCCCATAGATCTTTGAGAGTTTCCCATAGATCTTTGAGAGTTTCCCATAGATCTTTGAGAGTTTCCCATAGATCTTTGAGAGTTTCCCAGAGATCTTTGAGAGTTTCCCATAGATCTTTGAGAGTTTCCCAGAGATCTTTGAGAGTTTCCCATAGATCTTTGAGAGTTTCCCATAGATCTTTGAGAGTTTCCCATAGATCTTTGAGAGTTCCAGGCGACTTCCGCTAATCTTTCAGCCCCCATGCCGTCAAAAGCGCCACTGAGCACAACCATTCATTTGAATAGGGCGCCATCTTCACCGCCATCGCCGGGGCCTGAGTAGAGCACATTTTTTGGCCCATTTGTTTGAACGGCGGAGATAGGCGTGACTCTGTCCGTTAATATTTACAGTCTATGGTAGTGACTCACAGGGATCGTTCTGACACAAAAGATAACATGCTTTTTGATAAGATGAAGACAGGTGAGAAACAGAGTCAGACTAAACATGTGGAGGCTGCATTTCAGATTTATTTACAGTCTTCCTGAAAATATGAGACAGGCAACAACAGTACAACTCCAAACAGAACGACAATAACAAAATAATAATAATAATAGAGAAGAAAAAAAAAAGTATATTTCAGTTCAAAGCTTAAAGTAGTACTAGAATTTAATATGCTGCTATCCAGAATATATAACTACAATATATGTTTATAATATTTTGGGTGTTCATTTTGACATGTTCAGATGGATTATGTTAAAAAAACTGCTCTGAAGTGGCACCTTTTCTCTTCCGCATAGAAACGCTAGGGGGCGCCAAAATGGCGGCGATGACGTAGGAGAATGACCTCTCACAGCAGCAGCAGCAGTCTGGGCTGAATCTGTAGGAGGTTTCACTGTCATCTGAACAAGGTATAAACATATTCTCATCAGTTTTGTACATAATAGTGCAACTCTTTTAACCTTTTAGCCTTATTTGTGAGATTCAAGCTAATTAGTGTTGGGCAAGTTAGCTAACTCTACTTGATATCATAAAACATGCTAACAAGGCTAATATTCGTTTTTACATTATGCCAGTCTCACTTTGGTTACCTTCGATTTATTTACCACAATGTACATTGTAATATCCATAAATGCTAACACCTATTAACGGTTTAATTAGCATTTTTATCAATGATTGCATCACATGTAGTCTATGTTTGCAACTTCTGCAGCTTTTTGTTCATAAAAGTAAAATATTTATTTAATTCAAGTTATTTTGATTAGCATTTATGGATATTACAATGTACATTGTGGTAAATAAATCTAAGGCACCCAAAGTGAGACTGGCATAATGTAAAAACGAATATTAGCCTTGTTAGCATGTTTTATGATATCAAGTAGAGTTAGCTAACTTGCCCAACACTAATTAGCTTGAATCTCACAAATAAGGCTAAAAGGTTAAAAGAGTTGCACACTATTATGTACAAAACTGATGAAAATATGTTTATATGTTGTTCAGATGACAGTGAAACCTCCTACAGATTCAGCCCAGACTGCTGCTGCTGTGAGAGGTCCTTCTCTTACGTCATCGCTGCCATTTTGGCGCCCCCTAGCGTTTGTGAAAAGGTCCGACTTCAAAGCTGTTTTTTTAACATAATTCATCTGAACATATCAAAATGAACACCCGAAATATTATAAACACATATTGTAGTTATATATTCTGGATAGCAGCATATTAAATTCTAGTACTACTTTAAAGAAAATATATTGACTCAAAAGGAGATTTACCAAATGGTCGAGGAAACCATTGATTGTTTCTGGTTTTATTGAGCACTATGAGCTGCCCTGTTTATGAACTGTGCTATACAAATAAACTTGCCATGCGTGTTGTGGTCTGATTGTTTCTGACAGTTTACCTTGAACAAACTACACACATCAATAATGAGACTAAAGTTACGTCCCCCGGCTTTAAAAGTGTGTGATGTGTGGAAACCGGCTGGAGGTGTTGTGTAGTTGTGGTTTGAGCTTGTTCATAAATGTGGGTCAGATTCTGAGAAAAACTAAGATTTTGGACGATACGGCGAAAGCAGAGACACAGGAAGTCTCTGTGCAAAATACTAATGAGCAAGCATTTGTGGCTCTTATGCAGGAGGAAAACCAGTAGTGTTTGTTTTGCACAATGGATTGGACAAGAAAAGTTTTCAAGAATGACAAGGGACACTAAAATCCGTTCTTTATGAAAGCTGTAGGTTCTCTGTCAGCTGAGGTTGAGCTGTTTTAGTTTACAGTGAGTTCTATTTGATATTTTTCTGGGTAGCCCGTGAATTTAGTCTGCAGAACCGTGGGTGCTCCTCTGTGCCCATGGGTGGGACAGCTATGAGCTAGTAATATTCTATGTAGTTATTATAATAGATCCATGCCTGAGAACTGGACTAATGTGACCGTACTTCCCTGTTCTAGTCAGACCTCGAGCTGACGCCTTTTGAACTTACTGCAGCTGTTTTAAAGCTCATTCAGAGGCACCAGTGAGCAGCCATCACAGTTCAATCTGGAGAGACTCAGAAGACAAAATGCAGTTTGAATGTTTTTATTGATAGGTAAAAGCAAAGGAAGGTTTCTCACCCATCATCTGTACTTCTTAGCAAGTTTTCCCGACGTTTCGTCCTCAACCTGGGGACTTCTTCAGGGAATGAATTCTCGGACCGCGCGTTGGAGATTTATAACCTATGGGTGTGGTAAGCCACACCCTAATCCTGATACTAACTCGTAAACAATCTCAGGTCTGCTTGATGTAGAAGGGAGCAGGTCTAACGACCCTAACTCCTTAGCATGTCACAGACCTATTGTCTGCTGGGATGCTCAAATGGAGTGCAGGTCTCACCCCTCCTAACTCATTAGCATGTCACTGACCTTGTCCCAAGTTAGGGCGTTGTTTTTAGGATGTCGTCATAGATGTGAGGCAAAACAAATCTTAACCCTCCTCCTCTGTTAAGAGAAGGTTTTTGTTTCCTCACAAAAATGGCTTCTTTCACCCCTCTCTCAAACCAATTCTTCTCCCGAGCCAGAATTTTAACCTCTGTGTCATCCACCGTGTGGTTGGAGGCCTTGAGGTGGAGATGAACAGCCGACTGTGGCCCACTAGAGTTTTCTCTACGATGTTGGTAAAGTCGATTCTGTAGAGTTTGTTTGGTTTCTCCAATATAGTGGTCAGTGCACTCCTCTTCACTACATTTAATTGAATACACCACATTGCTCTGTTTGTGTCTGGGTGTTTTGTCTTTGGGATGCACTAATTTCTGTCTTAACGTGTTGAAAGGTTTGAAATACACAGGGATTTTGTGTTGCCTAAAGATTCTTTGTAGTTTCTCTGAAACTCCCGCCACATACGGTAAGGACACCCCTCTCCTCCTACTTTCTTCTGTCTGTAGGATTGTGTCTCTGGCCTTTCTCGTCCTTTGGGCTTTAGTAAAAGACCACTTGGGGTAGCCACATCTGGAAAGTGCTCTCTGAACATGTTTGGTTTCTCTGTTCTTCCCCTCCGAGCTAGTGGGGACCTGGTGGGCTCGGTGTTGAAGCGTTCTAATGACCCCGAGTTTGTGTTGTAGCGGATGATTTGAATCAAAGGCCAAGTACTGGTCAGTGTGAGTGGACTTTCTGAAGACCTCAGTCTCTAATTGTCCGTTCTCCAGTATGATGACCTTACAATCTAGAAAGGCGAGTTCACTCTCCTTAGCATCCTCACGAGTGAAATTTATAAAAGGGTCCACCGAGTTAATGTGTGCTGAAAATGGTTCCACTTCCTGTTTTTTTAACTTAACCCATGTATCGTCTACATATCGAAACCAATGGCTTGGCGCTGTCCCTTGGTAAGAGCCCAGGGCTTGTTCCTCCAGTTTCTCCATATACAGATTGGCCACTATAGGAGAGACTGGGGAGCCCATCGCACAGCCATGAATCTGTCTAAAGAAGGTGCCTCTGAATTGGAAATACGTGGTGTTAAGACACATTTCAAGTATTTCACAGATGTGGTCAGCTGTTAGTTTCGTTCTCTCCCCTAGTGTGGCGTCTTTCTGTAGGCTTTCTCTTACAGCCTCCACCGCCTCTGTAATAGGGATCGACGTAAAAAGCGATGTCACATCAAACGAGACCATTGTCTCATCTGTGTCAAACTGGAGGTGTTTGATTTTATTTACAAATTCTTTTGTGTTTTCTATGTGATGGTGGGTGTTACCCACCAAAGGAGCCAGAATGGTTTTGAGGTGTTTAGCCAGGTTGTAGGTGATAGAGTCTATGCTACATACAATAGGCCGAAGTGGAAAGTTTTGTTTGTGTATTTTTGGGAGGCCATAAATACTGGGGATGGTGTCCCCTGGGTAAAGTTTGTAATATAGTGGTTTTTCAATAATGCCCTCTTTCATTAAGTTCTGAAGGAAGTCTATAATCTTTTTCCTAAACCCACTGGTAGGGTCCCTCTTCAATGGCTGGTACGTGTTGGTGTCCAAGAGTAACTGATTAACTTTGTCCTCATAGTCTGAGCTGTTGAGGATAACTGTGCATCTGCCTTTGTCAGCTGGTAAAATAGTTATATTCTCATCCTTTTGTAATGCCAATAATGCTTTTTGCTCATCTAATGAGACATTGGATTGTGGGGGCTTCGCACTTTTGAGTGTTGCAGAGACTCTCAGTCTGAGGGACCCTGCCTCACTCTCAGTTAGTTTGTTGTTTCTAATGGCTGCTTCTGCTGCTGTGATGTATTCAATTGTAGGAATATCTTTTGGGGTTATTGCAAAATTTAGGCCTTTAGTAAGAACATCTTTTTCCGCTTGTGATAAATGCCGATCAGACAGATTTTTGACCCAATTCTCCCTGTCCAAGCCTTGTCCAATTTCACTTTTAGAATGTTGAAAAGAATTATGGTTTTGGAGTTTTAGAAATTTGCCTATCTGACGTTCTTTGGCCTTCTTGTGATGGTTCAGTTGGGCAGTTTCCGTAAACGTCCAAATCCTCTGAAAAAACTCTGGTGAGACTGCCAATTCCAGTTTGTGCTTAAGGCCCTCTATCTCGTCCTTTAGGTTTATAATCTCTATGTTAAGTCGTCGAATTCTTAAATTGAGAATCTTCATACAGTAGTTTTGTTGTATTTTTCTTGCCAACTGGCCTGTTTCTAATGCTTTTTGCTTTAAACATTTTGGGATAAGTTTACTCTGGCTACACCTAAGATTAAACCTAAGATGATTTCTGGCGTCTGCTAGTTTTCTTTTGATTTTCTCCAACCCGCGTGCCAAGACAAGGGCGTCTCTCCCAAAGTAACCTTCCTTTGCTTTGACTAATCCCTGTACGACTGAGGGCTTACACAAACTTATTGATAGGTAGTTTGGCGTCCTAGGCCCCCGTGCTGCAATTAGGGCCAGCGAGGCTCCTGCTGAGTGCGCGCACGATCCCCCCGAGGCCTAGGAACTGGTGGTGGCATTAGGGCAGCAGGAAAGAGCGCACGCTCGAACAAGGAGAGAGAGGCGGAGGAGGGGAGGCGGTGGTTTGCAAGGCTTGAGAAGGCCGTGAAGTGGGAGTCTCCGCTTTTAAGCTGCTTGCCTGGCCTGCATAGGTTGGCTGGGAATGGGCGTTTGCTGTGTGATAGGCCGAGGATGAGAGGCAGGCTTGGAGGGGATAGCTTTGGCAGATTGAACCTTCGCAAAGCTCCAGTTCAATCTGGAGAGACTCAGAAGACAAAATGCAGTTTGAATGTTTTTAATGATAGGTAGTTTGGCGTCCTAGGCCCCCGTGCGGCAATTAGGGCCAGCGAGGCTCCTGCTGAGTGCGCGCACGATCCCCCAAAAGGCTGTGAGTTTGTTCTGGGTTTGGCAGGACGAATTATTCGAGCGTGAGGGTGAGAATTAGATCAGTGAGGCAGCACTATTAATAAAGGCAACGCTATTAATAAAGGCAACGCTATTAATAAAGGCAGCACTATTAATAAAGGCAACACTATTAATAAAGGCAGCACTATTAATAAAGGCAACACTATTAATAAAGGCAGCACTATTAATAAAGGCAACGCTATTAATAAAGGCAACGCTATTAATAAAGGCAACGCTATTAATAAAGGTAACGCTATTAATAAAGGTAACGCTATTAACAGTGTTGGGCACGTTACTTTGAAAAAGTAATTAGTTACTAGTTACTTCTCCCAAAAAGTAACTGAGTTACTAACGGAGTTACTCCACTATAAAAGTAACTAGTTACCAGTAAAATTAACTACTGCGTTACTTTTTCGTTTCGTTCTGGAACATAATGTGCACTCGACGTGCGCATGTTGACCTTTAACCTTAGTGAGTCTGAAATAGTGCCAATATTTACATCTAGAAAAGTCTGTTTTGTTGCTGAAGTCCTGTTCACTCTTCATCTCTCTCTGTGCTGTAAGCACTAAACACCAACACCCTCCACTGTGAATGTGGAAACACCGGTGAAGCACTGACTTCAGCCCAATCAGATGAACATATATATCATATAAATCAACTGGACACTTTGTTTGGCTACAGCAAAATATGTTTTATGCATTGTTTGTTCAAACAAAACGCAAAACTATGAGTTATGGGTCTTACCTTATAAATGACCTGCACAGGCCACTTCGGTTCAGACCAGTTCCGTGTTTAGGTCCAGATAATAGTTTGAGCGTAGATATGTAATCCTCCATTTGGAAATGAGTCCAATGAGTTTTAAAAAGTAAAACAAAACGCGTGTGTCCTCCATAAACTCCTCTGTTTTGCTGCAGCCGGGTGCATCCAATTTCTGAAATCAACCGTCTTACACTTCACCTCTTTCTTATCATTCCTATAGTCATTGAAAAATTACCCTAAGTGCATTTTAAATGATCTTAAAATGTGTTATATGTTGCAACCTGCTGCTGTCCTTAGCAGATAAACCAGGAAGAGAAAGGAGCTTTCTGATGGAATTGTATGCAGCCTTCTGCGCTCACATGAGCTCTTCTGAGGCCTCATGGTGATACAAGCCGTGGTTGAGCATTAAGACACATATTTGTTTCAAAAATACAATTTATGAGCATCCTCTCAACTTTAGACATGTAGATTGTAAAGGAAATATGTTTTACATCAGCCAATAATTGCTGAGAGGTTTTCTCATCCTCCTTTCTCTCAAGACAACAGGATCCTATCATGAAGGAAAAAAAGTTCATTGTGCGACTTGAGTAACGCGCAGTAACGGGATGTCGGCAATGATAACGGCGTTATAGTCATAGTTATAGTTATAGTTATAGTCAAAGTAATTAGTTAGATTACTCGTTACTGAAAAAAGTAACGCCGTTATTCCCATCACTGGCTATTAATAAAGGCAACACTATTAATAAAGGCAACACTATAAATAAAGGCAACGCTATTAATAAACGCAACGTTATTAATAAAGGCAACGCTATAAATAAAGGCAACACTATTAATAAAGGCAACGCTATTAATAAACGCAACGTTATTAATAAAGGCAACGCTATTAATAAAGGCAACGCTATAAATAAAGGCAACGCTATAAATAAAGGCAACACTATTAATAGGCAACACTATTAATAAAGGCAACGCTATTAATAAAGGCAACGCTATTAATAAAGGCAACGCTATTAATAAACGCAACGTTATTAATAAAGGCAACGCTATTAATAAAGGCAACGCTATAAATAAAGGCAACGCTATAAATAAAGGCAACGCTATAAATAAAGGCAACGCTATTAATAAAGGCAACACTATTAATAAAGGCACAGCTGCTGCCACCACCAGGAAGTTTTGCGAGTGCTTACAAGGATGGATTTGCAAGTGCTTACGGGGATGCCGAGGAGCGCTGGGCTGCCTGTACAGTCGTAGTGTCTGGCCTGAAGTATACGAGCAGGGCAGAGGATGAGCAGCGCCCCAGCTGTGGAGGGCAGAAGGGGAAACCCAGCGACGCCGTGCGCGTATCAGCGCCTGTCCCGAGGGAGTGAGCTGTGTAGAGATGGGGAGACAGATTACGTAGTAGCAGTTGCGGGTGCCTTTGACGAGGAGTTTGAGTGACGGCTCTGAGAATAGAGAGGAGAGAACAGGGTTGTAGCAGCGGGTCTGAGATTGGGTCCCAGCAAGCAGGGTAGGTATACGAGGTATTGAAGGATATTGTCTGCACTGTGAACTATGAAAGCACTGATTGTGTGAACGGCAGGCAAGGTAAAGGAATGTTGTGTGAGTAGTAGAAGTGGGAGTAGACTTTCCGGCGAAGCTGAATGTTATGAGCGTAGAATGCGAAGACCCATTTTCGGGTACGAAGAAGAAAAGACAAAGAGAAGGTGGGACTAGTCCAAGGCGGGGAACTCCATGGCGGGGGTCTCGCATGGCATCATGTAGCCTAGGCGCTGGAATTCCTGGAATTTAAAGTGAGAGAGTCAGTATGCAGTTAAAGTGACCAGGGACGTGTCGTGCAGTGATGGAGATGTTTAAGACTGAGAGCCGTGAGATTTGTCTGAGAAGGAATCTTGGGTAGAGGAAGAAGGACCTTTATTTAGGATTTCTACGACGTCCAGCTTGTTGACATCACAGAGATCCTTTTTCTCTGCAACATGGGACTCCCGGCGCACGGGCCACGACTACTGGACCTTTGTGGAGGGCAGAGGAGAGGTTCCCAGGGAAATTCTTTGGGCCACGGCCCGGTGAGTCACTTGTCCTGGTAGACCCCCCAAAACCCAAGGACGAGGCAGCGTCCGCGAAGAAGCTCAGGGCAACGGAGGAACGAACGACGTCACCGCAGAAAGAGACGCCGACCCGGCGGCCCAGCAGGCGGGACTAGAACATGGCCAGGGCGGCGCCCGGCGTCCGGGGAAGACAGCGTCGAGGTGGGAGGGGCCGAAACCAGCGAGGGAGAGGAGCCTGGAACAAAAGAACGGCCCTGGGGAACGAACCGGACGGCACGATTGAGGTGCCCGAGCAGGGAGAGCAGCTGGCGCTTTGACATTGACGGGGCCCGGACACCGCCCGCGCCAGAAGCCGTGTGGCCCCGCGGGGATTGTGGAAAGCCGACAGCACGTTGAGGGATGCGAGGGACCCCGACGTCAGGAGGAAGATGATGAACGCCCAATCGGGATGGAGTAGGAGCGCGTGGGCGATCCTGGGGAAGAAGACCGGGGCCGAGAGGCGGGCGCTGAGCAAGGCGTGGATGAAAACCCCTCAGAACGGCGGCCTCACGGGAGCCGGGACGGGCCCCACAGCGCGGAGCGACGAAGGAACCAGGCTCCAAGGACAGCACGGCTAGGACATCAGGAGACACCAGCTTCGACGGAAGGCCCGCCTCACATGGACCAACGGCACCTACAAGACAAAAACTGTTGCAGCGTATGAAATGCAGCCACGTCGACCCGGGGCATGAACAGACCAGATTCCGCCCAGCATCTCTTTTTTGTTCAGCGTCAATGACCAGCAGCTCAAGGATTGCTTCCTCATTCGCGCCCTTGCATGTTTCTTGAAGGACCCATCAAACATGAAATTTATCATTGCCACGCCGAAGAGGTCCACGGTACCGCTTTGCGGGAGAGGCCACGTTGCGAGCCCGGTCTACAGAGACCCCCCCACAGTCGGAACGAAAGTTGAGACCATGTTCTCCGAGCAAGACGAACCAGAGTCAGCGCAGTCCCTTATGTGACCAGGAGCACAAGATCTTCCAGTGGACCCGAAACGCAGACCGTTGACAATGTGCGAGACGGTCTGCGCCAGTACAAAGGGGAAACATTGCACCACTCCGTGCTTTATCACGTTCTCCGAGATCAGCCCAGAAACGATGCAACCAGCGCTCGGGGCATCAACAGCCCGCCTGCAGTCCAGAGCACGGGGTCAAGACAGCCAGCCTGCAGCCCGGTGCGCTGGGTCAAAACAGCCAGCCAGCAGTCCAACGAACGGGATTAAAACAAACAGCCTGCAGACCGATGTGAGGGACCAAACTGAGAGCCAGCCGTCTAATGCGAGGGATTAAAACTGAGAGCCTGCAGTCCAAAGTGAGGGATTTAAACAGAGCTTGTAGTCCAAAGTGAGGGATTTAAACAGAGCTTGTAGTCCAAAGTGAGGGATTTAAACTGAGAGCCTGCAGTCCAATACGAGGGATTAAAACAGAGGCTGCAGTCCATTACGAGGGATTTAAACAGAGCTTGTAGTCCAAAGTGAGGGATATAAACTGAGAGCTTAGTCCAAAAGAGGGATTTAAACTGAGAGCTTGTAGTCCGAAGTGAGGGATTTAAAGAGAGCTTGCAGTCCAATGTGAAGGATTTAAACTTAGAGCTTGCAGACCAATGCGAGGGATTTAAACTGAGTTTGTAGTCCAAAGTGAAGGATTTAAACTGAGAGCTTGCAGACCAATGTGAGGGATGTAGACTGAGAACCTGCAGTCCAAGTGAGGGATTTAAACTGAGAGCTTGCAGTCCAATGAGAGGGATTTAAACTGAGAGCTTGCAGACCAATGCGAGGGATGTAAACTGAGAGCCTGCAGTCCAATGTGAGGGATATAACCTGAGAGCTTGTAGTCCAATGAGAGAGATTTAAACTGAGAGCCACAGTCCAGAGTGAGGGATTTAAACAGAGCTTGTAGTCCAAGGGCTAATAAAATCGGCGATGAAGACTATTCCTCTCACACCCATATTAGCTAGATCTAGAGTCCTGTCCAACATTCAAAACCACTCCCCATATGTACCTCCAAAACCACCTAGGGTTTCCAATTCACCTACAAAAACCACCTCAGCCAGTCCCTCCCCTAACCTCATGACCATTCCACTTCCCCCTCGTTCAACACCCAAAACCTCTGCCTACCCCGGCCCTAACTCATCACCAAAAACCCCTCCACCTCCCTGCCCCCCTCGTTCAACACCCAAAAGCCACCCACCGCTCCATCCTCCTCCCCCGCCTTCCCCTTCCCCTCTTCTCTCTAAACACTAGGATGCACAGGGTCTCTGCTTCGCAGCCACTGGCAGTCTAGTTAGAGGAGAGACCCGGCTGGGGCCCTGTCATGAAGCTACCTGTGCCATTCCCTTAGTGATAACACAAAGAGTACATTACAGAAAAACATCTGGAGTTAATCAGTCTAATCTGGAAAATCTAATTCTTGTTCCGTGTAAGAATCAGCCGACCACAACCGCTGATACTGAAACTTTGAAACTTGCTACGCTTAATGTCAGATCTCTTTGTAACAAGTCTTTTTTAATCAATAATTTTATTTGTTCTCATAATCTTGATCTTATGTTCATGGCTGAAACTTGGCTTGACCAAAATTCAGGAAATGCAGTTTTAATAGAAGCATCACCACCAAATTTCAAGTTTGAATCTGAAAGACGGGAAAACAAAAAAGGAGGAGGCTTAGCTGCCATTTTTAGAGACCACTTTGTCTCCCATAGAATGTCTCTTGGGAAGTTTTCGTCATTTGAATATGTGTCTTTTAAAATACAACAAAAACAATCTCCTCCAATACTCTTCATTGTCCTATACAAGCCACCGCAGTCATGTCACAGTTTTATTGATAATTTTACCGAGTTGCTTTCAGTTGTATGCACAGATTTTGATAGTTTGGTTATTACAGGCGGGGCGACAGTAGCTCAGTTGGTAGAGCATTGGCCTTAAGCCCAGAAGGTCGTGGGTTCAATTCCCACCTCTGCACCTTCTCCACCGACTCCCACTGATGACTGCTGTTGTTGTGTCCTTGGGCAAGACACTTAACCCCACTTTGCCCAAAGCCCCCACTGAAAGATCAAGGCTATGCTCACACTCAGAGAGCAGCCTTCCTCCTGTGGACTCACCACCTGCAGAGGTGATTTTAATATTCATGTGGATAATGTTGATGACAGAAATGCAAATGAGCTGAGTTCTGTACTTGAATCCTTTGATCTCACTCAGCACGTAAGTGGCCCCACCCACAGCAGAGGGCACACTCTAGATCTGTTAGTTACTAAGGGGGTGAATATTTCAAATGTAAACGTGGTCGATGTTGCTCTTTCGGATCATTTCTGTGTTTTTTTTTACACGTGTTTCACTAACAAACCACCAGTGGACTCTGCAACTGTACGAAGAAGACACATAAATGAAAATACGAGTGAACTATTTATGGGAATGATAAACTTTGAGAATGCATCTTATTCTACTGTAGATGAACTGTTTAACTCTGTCACCTCTAGTGTTTTGAATGTTCTGGATACCGTGAAGGTTAAAATAGTGAAAAATAAGCAGAAGGCGCCGTGGGCTAAAGCAGACTCAGTCAGGGCACAAAAGAGAAAGTGCCGGAGGGCCGAGCGGAAGTGGCGCAAGTCCAACCTCCAGGTTGATTACGAGATCTTCAAAGATAAGTTGTGCGAGTTTAACCGGGTGCTACGTAGTACGAGAGAAAGGTATTTTTCTGAAATGATTGAAGGCTGCAGCAACAATCTGCGTGTTCTGTTCTCAACAGTTAATAGATTAACAAACCCCCCATGTTCAAATGCCATTAGAGCTTACTTCCAAACGTAAATGCAATGAGTTTGCTAATTTTTTCAATGACAAGGTTGAAGGCATCAAAAACGCCATTGTCTCCAATCCACAGATAACCATCCAACAGCCAGAAAGGCTCTCTGAGCTAACTCACTTTGCACCTGTAAATGATAAAACTGTCCAAGAGATAATCTCCAGTTTGAGCTCCTCCACATGCAGCTTGGATGTACTACCCACTAGATTTCTGTTCTGAGCAGTCTGTTACCTTCACTCACACAGATAGTAAACATGTCCCTTCATTCTGGAATATTCCCAAAGGCCCTGAAAACTGCAGTCATCAGGCCCCTGCTAAAAAAGAGCAGTCTCGATGCTACGGTACTTAACAACTATCGTCCCATCTCAAATCTGCCATTTATGGGGAAAGTCCTTGAAAAAGTTGTCTACCTACAGCTTACTAGATTTCTTATAATCAACAACTCATTTGATATGTTTCAGTCCGGCTTTAGACCCCACCACAGCACTGAGACTGCTCTTGTTAAGGTTACAAACGATATCCGGCTGAACACTGACGCAGGCAAAGTCTCAATCCTAATCCTGTTAGATCTGAGTGCTGCCTTTGACACTGTCGACCATGAGATCCTCTTACAGAGATTAGAGGACGCTGGCACCGCCCTAAGTTGGTTTAGGTCTTACCTTGAGGACAGGAAGTACTTTGTGGAGATTGGAAATTGTGTCTCAGATCATATGGCCCTGACCTGTGGAGTACCACAGGGAGATCCTGGGACCTCTTCTGTTCAATCTCTACATGCTGCCGTTAGGTCAGTTAATACGCAGAAACGAAGTGTCCTATCATAACTATGCAGACGACACTCAGATCTATGTCTCACTGACTGCAGGAGAACATGGACCAGTGGACTCACTCCTTCACTGTATCCAACAGATCAGTGAGTGGATGCAAAACAACTTCCTTCAGCTAAACGCAGACAAAACTGAAATGATTGTCTTTGGTCCCCAGAAACAAAGAGAGAGCGTCATCTGTCATCTACAGTCTCTCTCCCTAAAACCTTCAAACAAGGTCAGAAATCTAGGGGTAATACTGGACTCAGACTTAAATGTTAATAGCCACATCAAATCAGTAACATCAGCAGCTTTTTACCATCTAAAAAACATTGCCAGGATCAAAAACATCGTGTCTAAAGCAGACTTGGAGATTCTTATCCATGCATTTGTCTCCAGTAGGTTAGACTACTGCAATGGCCTGCTCACAGGTCTGTCCAAACAGGCTGTTCCCCCCATAAACTAAAGACAATTCCCCCTTGGACATTCACATTATATCCCAGACGTGGGTTCTCCTTGGGACTTGTGGAGGGGTCGGGAAGTGTGTTGAATCCCTCAGCTTTGAGGGTTCCCAAGTTGTGGGTTCTGGACTTTTTTTTTGTTCTTTTTTAAATATGTCTGATGATCGAGTGTTATTTCAACAGCTGCATTGAATCATTGTTGCTATTGTACTTTTATTACTGAATGGCCATTCTATCTATACTTGGTGTACACTGTAAATGTTTTTGCACGTTTTCCTCATCTTTATTACTAAATGCATGGTACCTGCAAAAAGTTATTCCGTCTCCTGTCCACTCCCTCCTAGAGCCGTACCTAGACTTCTGTTACTAGCCCAGACTTTCAATTGTGTTACCTGTTTTCTTTGACTCATATTCATTAGTCTCAACATTTAATCAGGCCACAGGTGCTACATATTCTTGGCGAGCTAGCCAGGAGGGAGTTATACAAACAGAACGGTGTGTATGTGTATGGTAAAGTGACATTTGTGAAAATATGGACATTTTACAGAAATACGGCATAAAAATCCCTAACGCTGTTTTGATTCAACACGCTACGGGTACTGAAACGGATGAGGAAATAATTCAATTTTTAGGCCAGCAGGGTAAAGTATCAAAAGTAGAAATAATAACTGAAGAGGGAGTTTTCAAAAATGCTATCATTGTTGAATTTTCCTCCGGTGCGACAATGACAGAGTTGCAAAATATTTTACCGCATATGTTTGAATCTCGTGATAAAACTGTTACTTATGAACTTCGTGAACTTCGCCTCTTTTGTTCAGAAAGGGAGGGAAGTGAGAAAACCGAGAAATACATCCGTGAATTGCGAGGATTGGCAAAACTCACAGGGCAGGACTATGAAGAAGTCCTCCAGGGGGTGATGTCTTTACTGGGCCAGTCAATCCCAAGAGTCACTTCCACACATGCCAAGGAAGAAGAGGGGGACACCGCTGCCACCAGTCCCGCACGCAGTACGGCACCCAGAATCCAGGTTAATCCCAACCTTCCATCTGCCAGACCTGCACCTCCAGCTATGGGCCTGCAAGATCTTAATCCTCTTGGGGTGCAACGCTACGTAGTGGAACACATCGTGAAGAGTGAAGATGGAGCAGCGCACATGTCATCTCAGAGACTCCGATCGTTCTCTGGCCGAGTACCAAGACCCACACAGGAAACAGACTATGAAACCTGGCGCTCAGGTGTGGAACTCCTGTTAAAAGATCCAGCAGTTTCCGATCTGCAGCGTTCCAGGAAACTGTTTGACAACCTTTTACCGCCAGCCGCAGATATGGTGAAACATCTGACACCCGAAACACCACCATGGATATATCTGCAGATTCTGGACTCAGCATATGGAACTGTCCAAGATGGCGACGAGTTGTACGCGAAGTTTATGGAGCTGTTCCAAGATGCTGGCGAGCAGCCGTCCACGTACTTGCAACGTCTGCAAGTGGCGCTCAATTTGGCTGTGAAGAGGGGCGGAGTAAAAGCTACAGAGCTGAACCGGCATTTGCTCAATCAATTTTGCCGTGGATGCTGGAACAATACCCTGATATCCGAACTCCAGCTAAAGCAGCGCAAGCCCCACCCACCATCTTTCGCTGAGCTACTGCTATTGTTGCGGACGGAAGAAGACCGGGAGGCTGCTAAAGCTCAGCGCATGAAGCAGCACCTCGGGTCAAAAGCTAGAGCCGGGGCGCACGCTCAATATGCTGCAGCTGCATCAGAAGAAAGCAAGGTTGATGCATTAACAACCATCACCCAGCGGTTGACCCAGCAGCTAGCCGACATACAAAAC
This sequence comes from Knipowitschia caucasica, assembly GCA_964034765.1. Classification (NCBI taxonomy): domain Eukaryota; kingdom Metazoa; phylum Chordata; class Actinopteri; order Gobiiformes; family Gobiidae; genus Knipowitschia; species Knipowitschia caucasica. Next base: position 4,064,305 of record OZ035841.1, read on the forward strand.
AGCTGAAGTCTCTCACTGCTGCTCAGTCCGGGCGAGGGCAGCCTACTTCATCCAAGGCTACACATGTCAGCAAGCTCAGTGAAGATTCTAAGACCCGCTATGCTACTGGCCGCTCATCTCCCAAAGGTCCAAAGCCAGGTTACTGTTACAACTGTGGTGAAGACGGACACATAAAACCGAACTGTGAAGAGGATCCCAATCCCTCACTTGTAGCTGCAAAGAGGAAACAGTTTGCTGACAAACAGAAAAATTGGCAGAGATCAAATCCTAACAGTGACCCTTCTTTAAACTAGATCGGGTTCCTGTTGGGGGACAAACAGGAACTGCAGAGGGCCGACAAAGTCCCTTCAAGCAAGCACCAGTGAGATGTATCAATGATCTGCATTCCACTCCCGCCGACAACATTCTCCTGCCAAGAGGATTGATCGGCTCAAGATGTACTGGCCAAGTCACAATCGCCGGTCAAAAGTTCTCCTGCTTACTGGACACAGGGTCGCAGGTGACGACCATACCAATGTCAATCTACAATCAACATTTCTCTCTGTTACCTGTCAAGCCATTGTGTGATTTGTTACACGTAGAGGGCGCCGCAGGACAAGAAGTCCCGTATCTGGGCTATATCGAAACCACTATCACATTTCCGAAGGAATTTATTGGTGATGATTTGGATGTGTGTACGCTGGCATTGGTGGTTCCAGACGGCAGACCTGGATTCCAACCCCAGGTCCTCATCGGGATGAACACACTCGAGCCACTCTACGAACGACATCTGGAAAGTGAAGGCCCCAGCTACAAACCATTGAAGCATGGGTACCAAGCAGTTCTCCAGTTACTCCAGCTGTTGCACCGGCAGACCCAAGAAGCCAGTGATGGTGTGGTGAGATTGGCTAGTAAATCCCCCGTCGAGATTCCAGCCGGCTACACCATGGTTATAAAGGGCTCTGTCCGAGCAATCCAATCACTAGTCGGCTCTCCTAGAGGCACCAGCTACCCCACTGCCAGGGGGGTTGTGTGTGAAGAACTGTTTAATCACACTGCCCAGCCAATCATCCCATAAGATTCCCATTCTGGTGACAAATGAATCAGACCAAAGCATTACACTTCCGCCATTGAGTGTTATTGCAGATCTGGCCATGTCACCCCAGATTCTTACCCATCATGTCACCACCACCAACACACACCAGGAAAGCCCGAAAGAATGCAATCTGGATTTTAACTTTGGAAATTCACAGATTCCTCCGAATTGGAAAGAACGAGTTATCTCCAAACTAAAGAACATTTCTGAGGTGTTTTCTCACCATGATTTGGATTTCGGATGTACCGATCGAGTGAAGCATCAAATCCGCCTCCACGATGAGACGCCGTTCAAACATCGAGCGCGGCCCATCCACCCTCGTGACATTGAGGCTGTCCGAGACCACCTGCGAGATTTGTTGGAGACAGGAGTCATTAGACCATCTGAATCACCCTTCTCTTCGCCGATTGTGGTAGTCCGAAAGAAAAACGGAGATGTAAGGCTGTGTATCGACTATCGTAAGCTAAACCTCCAAACTGTCAAAGACGCTTACGCACTGCCGAATTTGGAGGAATCGTTCTCAGCTCTTACCGGTTCCCGATGGTTCAGCGTCCTCGATCTCAAATCGGGTTATTACCAAATAGAGATGACAGAAGCAGATAAGGCAAAGACTGCGTTCGTTACTCCACTAGGATTTTGGGAGTTTAACAGAATGCCGCAAGGCGTAACCAATGCGCCAAGTACATTCCAACGCCTCATGGAAAGGTGCATGGGCGATTTACATCTAAAAGAAGTCTTGGTTTTCTTGGACGACTTAATCATCTTCTCCGATACCCTAGAAGGACATGAACGGAGGCTTTTGAGAGTTATGCACCGTCTCAAAGACTATGGTCTAAAGCTTTCGCCCGAGAAATGCAAATTCTTCCAGTCGTCGGTGCGGTATCTTGGTCATGTGGTCTCTGAGCAGGGTGTAGAAACCGATCCAGAGAAGATCAGCACTTTAAAATCATGGCCAGTTCCTAGGACTCTGAAGGAGTTAAGGTCTTTCTTAGGATTTGCGGGGTACTACCGCAGGTTCATCCAGGGGTATTCCGGCCTCGCAAAACCCTTAAATGACCTGACGAAGGGATACGTTCCAACTCACCGCAAAAGCCGTAAAAATCTATCCACTCAAACCTTTGACGCAAAGCAGCCATTCAACGAACGATGGACTCTGCAATGCCAACTTGCATTCGAAACACTCATTGACAAACTGACGACCGCTCCAGTGCTTGGATTCGCCAACCCAAAACTGCCTTACATCCTGCACACCGATGCAAGCACCACCGGGCTCGGTGCTGCCCTCTATCAGGAGCAGGATGGGAAGCCGCGAGTCATAGCATACGCCAGCAGGGGATTGTCAGCCAGTGAAAGCAGATACCCAGCACATAAATTGGAGTTTCTGGCTTTAAAATGGAGTGTGACGGAAAAACTACATGATTACTTATATGGATCCAGCTTCGTTGTAATAACCGATAACAATCCGCTGACATACATCTTGACTTCTGCCAAGCTTGATGCTGCCAGCCACAGATGGCTGGCTGCGCTCTCAACATATGATTTTAAGCTAAAGTACCGAGCCGGCAGCCAGAACAGAGACGCGGATGCACTCTCCCGCAGACCCCATCCCCAGCTATCTGACATCCACTGTCAGAAAGAGTGGGACATGGTCGACAAGTTTGCCCGTGACCATGTTGAAGATACGGTTGAAGTTGATCCAGATGTCGTGGCCGCTATATGCCACAGCTGCTTGGTGAGAACTTCGTATTCTGACAGTCTTCCAGAACACTGCATAACTCTTGTTGAGTCATTGAGCATGTCAGTCACTGCCATTCCAGATTCCTATGCCAATGAATTAAATCAGGGATTACCAGTCATGCCGTCATTATCCCCTGACGATCTCCGAGAGAAGCAGCGTGCAGATTCCAGTATCAAAGAGGTGATTTATCAACTCGAAACTGGTGAGCGAATTCCCCCCACCGTACGGAAAGAGCTTCCGGATCTTGCTCTTCTTCTAAGAGAGTTAAATCGCCTTGAGCTCCAGGATGACATTCTCTACAGAAGGAGGCAGGATGGAGAGAGTGTAACATTCCAGCTTGTTCTACCGGAAGAGTTGCGTCAACTGGTTCTTACCAGCCTCCACGACGACATGGGCCACATGGGGGTTGAGAGAACACTTGACCTCCTACGTGCTCGCTTCTTCTGGCCACGCATGGCTGCAGATGTGGAAACCAAAATAAAGACCTGCAACCGCTGTATCCGGAGGAAGGTTCCTCCAGAGCGAGCTGCACCTCTTGTAAATATCAAGACGAGTCGGCCACTGGAACTAGTGTGCATGGACTACCTGTCGCTTGAGGCCGATAAAAGTAATACCAAAGACATCCTAGTCCTCACAGATCATTTTACTAAGTACGCTGTGGCCCTTCCAACTGCCAATCAGAAGGCGCGAACTGTAGCTAAATGTCTGTGGGAACATTTTATAGTGAATTACGGCATCCCAGAGCGGCTGCATACGGACCAAGGGCCCGATTTTGAGTGTCATTTGATCAAAGAGCTGTGCGACCTTGCTGGTATCCGTAAGACCCGAACTACGCCATACCACCCCCGTGGAAATCCGGTGGAGAGGTTCAATCGAACACTTTTAAGCATGTTGGGTACATTGGAGCCAGAGCAAAAGCAAAGGTGGAAAGAGTATGTGAAGCCTCTGGTCCACGCTTACAATTGTACCAGAAGTGAGGTCACTGGCCATACTCCGTATGAGTTGATGTTCGGCCGCTCACCGAGGCTTCCAGTTGACCTGGCGTTCGGTTTACCAGTTCGGGGCAAACCATTTACCTCTCATTCTCAATATGTGCGAAACCTCCGCCTTCGACTCGAAGAAAGTTACCAACTCGCTTCAAGGAATGCAGCAAAGTTGGCAGAAAAGAACAAAACCCGTTTCGATCAAAGAGTTAAACCACCTATTTTGGAGGAAGGAGATAGAGTACTTGTCCGTAATGTCCGACTCCGGGGAAAGCATAAACTGGAGGACAAATGGGAGAGGGATATCTACGTTGTCGTTAAGCGTGCTGGAGACCTTCCCGTTTACACGGTGCGGCCCGAAACTGACTCATCTGGACGAAGTCGTACTCTGCACAGAGATCTGCTTCTGCCATGTGGGTTTCTACCTGAGAGTCAAGAACCCGAACTGCAGCCCACAACATCTGCACACAGACCTCAGACGCGTAGTCAGTGGAAGGTTGGTGTAGATACTGAAGATTACCTCAGTGAAGAGGAGGAAGAGTTGTTTTGCCCTAAAATTTTAATCCCGTCAACGGTGAAATTCAACGCGGGGGAACCTCTTCCTGACGAGTCATCGACCAGGGATCCTGCAGTTCCTGAACCATCAAACTTACCTGTGAATGACCAACCTGTTGCCGGGGAGTCCTCTCTGGTGTCCAACGATGTGGATTCATCTTTATCCAGAGAAGACCTTGATGTCTCTGAGCCTGAGATGATTCCTGAGCCATCTTCACCCGAGACCCTTCCAACTGGAGAGACGTCGGACCTTGGTGGCCCAGTGGAGACATCATCCCCCCCTGCGGAATTGTCAACATCGTCATCCGCTGAAGCAGCCGGTACTGCTCAGACTCCTGGAACCGCAGTTGCTTTGGAAACTCCGGAAACCGATCCGCTTGTTTGTCGTTCTACGCGACAGCGACAGCCACCAACGCGCTTGCGATATCCTGCTTTAGGCAATCCGCTAATCTCGGTCGTGCAAACGTTTTTTCACAGTTTAGCAGACGCTTATGGTGAAGCGTTTAGCAGCCCTGTATCGGATGTTCCTGTATGTCCTGGTGTTCAGGTGGTCTAGCATGCTCCGGAGTTGCATGGATTTAAGGGGGGAGGGTGTAACCCAGGTGGTAAAACCTGCGTGTGTCTGCCCAAGCCTTTTTATATTATCTCCCCATTCACCATAGCTATATATATCTGTTAGCAAATCACTGCGTTTTCTTTGTGTGACGTCATCACGTCACGGGACGTAGTAGGACGTATCACGCATTCTAATATGGCGACCCGCATCAGTCTGTAGTGGCTGTGGGGGAAGCAACATCAGAGGCGTGCTACAGGTCTGTCGAACACTCGATTTTCTTCTGTTTAACTTGTTCCATTTTTCGTGACACTTACCTGGTTTATGCGCTAACTTATAGGAGTCTCCTACCGTGTCCCAAACCGAGTGGGAAAGGTCTTAAGTAGGGATTCATCGTGAACTGGTGAGTGCAGTCTTGTTATGCTACCGTTAGCATTAGCGCCGCTTAGCTAGCGCCGATTAGCATTGTATTTCCACAGTGTTAATGCCTGTTTCTGGACTATGTCCACAATGAATTTAATGTACATGCAATTAACATGTGAGAATACAGTTTCCAATGTATGTTGAAGTGGCTAAGCTCCCGTTTTTATGGTGTTTAGTCAGTGTCCTAAAACAGCATATGTAGCTGTACATTTACATTGACATTGTCACTCTATGGCAGGCATGTCAAAGTCAAATACATCAGAGGGCCAAAAAAAAATGTTTGCTACGCGCCGAGGGCCGGTGACACCTGTTGGCTCGATAAAATATGCTCCAAAGCCAATCCTCATACTGTACATATTAGATGTAATAGACATCTGAGAACATGAAAATAGTAAAAAAAAAAAAAGCTCAAACTTGGTGAAATGTAAAAGAGCTGTCTGGACCTCTTTTCGGGGCGTTTTTTGATTAAATCTGCAGAATGGATTATACTTTGGGAAATACAAGTGGATATTCTTCTTCAATGAACAGTTACGGAAAGAAAGAGACTAAGCAAGGATGGGGAACGTCTAATTTGTTGGAGCAGCAGAAGACGAAAGGTAAAAAACGAATACAGACGTGATTTATTTTGTGCCCATATTATGCGTTATATCTTTTTAACGCAAAGTCTGATATCGTTTACACTTACATATAAATATAGCTGAGAAAATAAGCTTTAAAATGATATATAGCTTGTGGCTTTTGAAGTTCAAAATACATCTGCTATTGCCAGCAGATGTATTTTTTTCCTCGTTTGCTCCCGCCGGCGGGGGCTAGCGAGCTTAAGGGGTCAATACATTGCCTCAATGGCAGGCAATGTCCCGGGGGCCATAGATAATTCATTCGCGGGCCGGATTTGGCCCGCGGGCCTTGACTTTGACACATGTGCTCTATGGTGTTGTTTTTGGTTACTGTTTATACTATATTGATAATGACTTTTGATGACTGAATATGTACTGATCTTTACAATACAGTAAGGTTAAAATAGTATTATTGAACATTGTATTTTGAATGAGATAGCATTGCTATTTATGGATGAGATATATTATGATTCTTATTGTAATATTATATGTATCATTGATATATGTGCACATTAGCCTGAGTGATTTTAGCTTTAAACAACTAGCTTGGATCAGAACTAAACTGGTACCTGGTTATTTATTGGAGCTTTGGTCTTGTTCTCAAGGGCCATGGTTCCTACTGATTCGATGATGGCGAGCTAGAAAGGAGCAGGCAGAGAGCCTATAGTCTGGCACTCCGCTGAAGAAACGGAATTACCTCTCCTGCTGGGCTGGTAGGGGGCTCCTTGTAGCCCACAAACTCTCCCCACACACCTCTCACTGCACACACACACTATTCCCCCCATAAACTAAAGACAATTCCCCCTTGGACATTCACATTATAACCCAGACGTGGGTTCTCCTTGGGACTTGTGGAGGGGTCGGGAAGTGTGTTGAATCCCTCAGCTTTGAGGGTTCCCAAGTTGTGGGTTCTGGACTTTTTTTTTGTTCTTTTGAAATATGTCTGATGATCGAGTGTTATTTCAACAGCTGCATTGAATCATTGTTGCTATTGTACTTTTATTACTGAATGGCCATTCTATCTATAATTGGTGTACACTGTAAATGTTTTTGCACGTTTTCCTCATCTTTATTACTAAATGCATGGTACCTGCAAAAAGTTATTCCGTCTCCTGTCCACTCCCTCCTAGAGCCGTACCTAGACTTCTGTTACTAGCCCAGACTTTCAATTGTGTTACCTGTTTTCTTTGACTCATATTCATTAGTCTCAACATTTAATCAGGCCACAGGTGCTACAAAGTACTTTGTGGAGATTGGAAATTGTGTCTCAGATCATATGGCCCTGACCTGTGGAGTACCACAGGGGTCGATCCTGGGACCTCTTCTGTTCAATCTCTACATGCTGCCGTTAGGTCAGTTAATACGCAGAAACGAAGTTTCCTATCATAACTATGCTGACGACACTCAGATCTATGTCTCACTGACTGCAGGAGAACATGGACCAGTGGACTCACTCCTTCACTGTATCCAACAGATCAGTGAGTGGATGCAAAACAACTTCCTTCAGCTAAACGCAGACAAAACTGAAATGATTGTCTTTGGTCATCTGTCATCTACAGTCTCTCTCCCTAAAACCTTCAAACAAGGTCAGAAATCTAGGGGTAATACTGGACTCAGACTTAAATTTTAATAGCCACATCAAATCAGTAACATCAGCAGCTTTTTACCATCTAAAAAACATTGCCAGGATCAAAAACATAGTGTCTAAAGCAGAGTTGGAGATTCTTATCCATGCATTTGTCTCCAGTAGGTTAGACTACTGCAATGGCCTGCTCACAGGTCTGTCCAAACAGGCTGTAAAACAGCTGCAGTACATTCAAAATGCAGCAGCTCGAGTCCTGACTAGAACCAGGAAGTACGACCACATTAGTCCTGACTAGAACCAGGAAGTACGACCACATTAGTCCAGTTCTCAGGTCTCTGCACTGGCTTCCTGTGGCTCAGAGAATAGACTTTAAAACAGCTCTGCTTGTGTACAAGTCTCTCCATGGCCTCGCACCAAAATATATTAGTGACATGTTAGTCCCATATGAACCAGCCCGGACTCTGAGGAGCACAGGGACTGGACTCCTGTTAGTGCCCAGAGTCAGAACTAAACATGGGGAGGCTGCTTTTCAGATTCATGCTGCTAAAATCTGGAACAGTCTTCCTGAAGATGTGAGACAGGCCTCCTCTCTGACAATGTTTAAAACCAGGTTAAAGACAGTTCTGTTTAGCTGTGCATACAACTGAGGGATTTTATGTTTGTATCTTTCTTTTTAATGTTCTGTGATTATTTATGATTTTAATGCTTTTTTGTTTTGTTCAGCACTTTGAATTGCCTTGTGTATGAATTGTGCTATATAAATAAACTTGCCTTGCCTTGCCTTGCCAAGTGAGGGATTTAACTGAGAGCATGCAGTACAATGTGAGGGATTTAAACTGAGAGCCTGTAGTACAATGCGAGGGGAATAAACCGTCCGCAGGTCAGCGCACTTACCCACAAACGCCAGAAGACAGGGGAAAAACAACAGTACCACACCGTTCCGGCACGAGGAGGCAGGGATGCGCACAGCTCCCACCGCACCGGTCCAGACCGGCCGCGTGCAACAGCGGCCGCGACGAGACGAGCAGCGGCGAACCCGCAGAAAGAGCCCGCAAAGGAGGAGAGCGGCAAAGACCCGTGGACCGCAGCACGAGACCCGCAGCAGGTGCAGCGACGCGGAGGAGGAGCAGACCACACGCAGCAAGACAGAGGACAGCAGGGACACGCACGAGTAAGCGTGAGTAGACGAAAGCGATTCCTCCAGAACGACTCCTTGCGAGGCTTGAGAAGGCCGTGAATTGGGAGTCTCCGCTTTTAAGATGCTTGCCTGGCCTGCATAGGTTGGCTGGGAATGGGCGTTTGCTGTGCGATAGGCCGAGGATGAGAGGCAGGCTTGGAGGGGATAGCTTTGGCAATCAGTCTACCAGAGTGAACCTTCGTGAAGCTCCATTAGTCTAACCTACTGGAGACAAATGCAAAGAATCTACAAGTCTGCTCTCGACAATATAGGTCTGTATTGGCAATGATTTTTAGAAGGTAAAAATCTGCTGATGCTATTGATTTGATTTGGCTATTAAATTATTATTATTATTATTATTTGGCTATTCCAGGATCGAACCCTGTGGTATTTACATATATATTAATATCACCTGTGATGACTAAAATTATTAATAAAACTGTGACGAGACCGTGGTGCATTGTACAGGCCAATGAAGAAAATAGATTTTTATTATTCCAATTTAAAAGACAAAAGTGCAAATGATGAAGAGGCATTCTACAAACATCCCCTTTATAACCCAGTAGAAAACAGTAGTAAGAACAGTAGAAAACCCTCTGTAAAAACATAACACACTACAGCCATCTCATAGATATTTTACTGAAAGACAAGCAAAATGATAAAGGATTTGTCTTCATAAAAAAAAAATCTGTGATCAGTGTTGTCCTTGTTGGAGCTGTGAGTTTGGGCAGACAGCCGTGTCTTGGTAGATTTGCAGTGGTGCCACACTCTTTCCATTCATGAAGCTGTCTCTGACCACAGCTCTCAGTGACTTTACTGAGAGCGGATTAGACCGGTCGACTCTATTTAATCGTGGTGAACATTTAGCATCTTTGGGAATGTTTTAAAGGCTTTAATGCTCACTGAAAAGTTATGTGTGAATACTTTTGCACTTTTCTGTTTTTCTTAATGAATAACAATATCCTGTGTCATTTTGCTTTCACTACTTCTGTACTAACTTCCAGTAAAAATCCAAATAAAACCATGTTTATTGTTGTAAACATTACAAAATGTGAACAAGTTCAAGATATATTAGTCATTTTCAGAGATACATGTATAAAGGACAGTCTCTTAAATAAATCTTATATCAAATGAAGCCATAGCGTTTTGGCTCAGGATTCACTGGAAGACATTCACATCATCGTTAAATTACAGTTTAAAAAACAGTGTCGGACGTGAGTAGATGTAGTTCAGTCTGAGTTTCGTGTTATATACAAAAACATTCCTGATCATAAAATACATGAAAGAAGCTGCTTTTGATAATTGGTTTAAACAAATAAAACTGAAATATAAGTTAGAATCACAGTACAGGCGGCTGAAGCACACGTCCCTGAGAGACAGCCGCCTCAATCATCTCAAACAGGCTCTTAAAGGGGAAGTACCCTGATCCTGATCTCTATAATATGACCATCTTTGACCCTGTAGCTCTTTATTCCATATGTTTATGGTTGATATGAATGTTTAGATTGGACTAAAACAATAGTTTAGAAGAAACAAGACTGCTCCTCCTTCATAATGCCCCTTAGACCTGCCCCTTATGTACCTTAGCCCCGCCTCTTTGAGGAAGTGTCCGTGAAATTTGAAGTCCCGGCGACCCGAGATCCGTTCCCTGGAGCTGGATGATCCTGGACCACAGCCTTCTCTCTGCTGCAAAACATCTTCAACCAATGTATCTATTCCACTATGTGTTGTTTGTGTATAAAATAACAATAGTATAACTAACTATTGTTATTTCAACGTTTCCATCCAACCCCATTTACATTTAATAACCATAGTTTCTTACAGATGTTGAGAACATAAATAGTGTCAGGTGTAAATTGATGTAAACGGTTCCAAATGTATGTGTTTACTGTTTCGTCTACGTCGCTCGGCGTAAAGTGGGGGAGAGTCTATTTACCAGAACTCCAGAGACCATGAAGGCCTTCTGCCTAAATGTTAGTGTACAGATGTTTTAACTGTAACATTTACTTTTGAATGCTCTGGAAAGTCTCTCTGAAACTGTTATTGTGTTTTACAATTGTTGTTTTTCTTGGTTTCTCTCTCTGTTGCTGCAGAACAGTGTTCATGGTTTTACACTGATCCAGACCAGAGAATATACACTGGAGGTTTTATTTTTATTTTTTAAGGCTAATAAAGCATTCAGCATTTCACTCTGAACCAGAGCAGAGAAAATGGTCCAAACTAAGCAGACTCTGCAAACATCACCAGCGGCTGCACCATCGGTTGCTGCTGCACTTTATAACTATTATTAGTAACTTTTAGAATAATGTATTATTTTTATTTTGTTTGTATTAATGGATGAGTTTCTCCTGCAGGGATCAATGAACTATATCTACCTATATTTCTTCAACACGTCCTGAAATCTTTGTGGCTCTTCCTCCTAATTGGTCACTTGTTGATCTTGGTCAAGTGGCTCTTCCTCCTGATTGGTCGCTTGCTGATCTCGGTTGAGTGGCTCTTCTTCCTGATTGGTCGCTTGCTGATCTTGGTCAAGTGGCTCTTCCTCCTGATTGGTCGCTTGCTGATCTTGGTCAAGTGGCTCTTCTTCCTGATTGGTCGCTTGCTGATCTCGGTTGAGTGGCTCTAACTCGTGATTGGGTACTTGTGGTGGAATGCCTGTTTTTAAAAGTATGAGTTTTGTTAATGAAGGATTTTTGTTTTGTTTTTAACAATAATTAACTTACTTCTCCTGCGTTTGACAAACCAACACACAGCTCCAATCCCAATCACAATCACAATCCCAATCCCAATCAAAGCTTTCTCCCATGGTTCAAGGACGTCTGGACCTAGAAGAAAAACAAAGTACAGTTAATGGCAGCTCAGGATTTTCAAAAAAGAAATGATATAAATGATACTTTTGTGTCTGTGCCCACTCTTCCAGATGAACGAGAACAATCGAATGGTTCTAAATGGTTCTAAATTCCCACCTCTGCACCTTCTCCACCGACTCCCACTGATGACTGCTGTCGTTGTGTCCTTGGGCAAGACACTTAACCCCACTTTGCCCAAAGCCCCCACTGAGAGATCAAGGCTATGCTCACACTCAGAGAGCAGCCGTCCTCCTGTGGACTCACCACCTGCAGAGGGTCAGTGAGGGGCTGGTGCTATGAGACTTGGGTGGCATCTCTGACTGCCACCCCCCTGACCCAGAAATGGATTAAAGGGTAGAAAATGGATGGATGGATGGTTCTAAATGTAATAGATCATTTAAAGTGGTCTTTGTGTTGACACCAGTTGAGTCTTGTTCATGACGTCCTGGTTTCAGGTCAAACCATGTTGATGTCTGTGTCCGTCCCGTGGATGTATTATTTGATAAAGGCTCGTCCTCGTCCCACTTTCACTCTATTCTACAACACTTTGTCTCAGATGATGTCTTTATTCTCACTCAAATGTCCAGACCCACACTAACATCAGGAACGTCCCCCGACCCTTCTGCACATTCAAAACAGAAACAAGTGCTGCAGCCTCTGTGCAGGGTTTGACATCACTCTTTAGGACTCATCGTTTTGCACTGGCTTTTTTATGTTGGTCATGTTATAAATGTTTGTTTTATTGTTTGCATCTGGGGTGGATTGTGAAGGGCTTTGGGAGCAGTAGCTCTAATGTGAGCTGGGTCTTACCTTTGTGGTCCTTGTCGCCTTGCCCCATGTCGTGGCCCTTTGTTATCACTGTGGAGCAGCACAGACAGATGTCAGTTATAACAGAACACTGTATTTTATTCAAAAAGTATTTTATTCAGTAAAATACTTTTAGGGATTTATTTTTCCCAGTATTGTCCTAAAAGTGAACAGTGCAATATTTACAAAAATGATGGGCGTTTTTTCAGCATCGCAGGTCCTACCTTCTCTGCAACCATGTGTCAACTAACCTGAGCAGGTCGGTCCTGCTCGGCACGGTCCTGCTCTTAAAGGCCAAGCCTTGACTTTAATGTCATTGACTTAACTCAATGAGTGCCACAAACGTAATTTTACGGAAAGGCTTTTTTTTCTACATTTTGAAAGCAGACACTCTGACACACGTGTGTAAATTTGGGAATGCTATGATACATTTAACTGCTTATGTGACGATCTAAAACTCATTAAACACTTAAACGTGTGTTATTTATTGTTCATAACGCAGCTTTGAGTGGTGCCGCTTTGCCTCATATAGTGATCCTGGTCAAAGTCAAAAACATATTTACATGAGTCTGTCGCTAGGTGGCAGTCTTGACTCATCCTTTAGCAGAAACTTCACTGATGCAGTGTTTCGCTGCTGACGGAGATGAGGAAAAAGTGTCCAAAAAAAGTATCCGCCAGACACGCCTGAAGAGCGCTTTTTACATCAAAGAAGTGAGTAAACTTCAGGGACTCGTGCTCAGGAGGAAGGTGAAGGGAGGCGCTCAGAAGGAGGAGGGAGGCGCTCAGAAGGGAGGTGCTCAGAAGGAGGAGGGAGGCGCTCAGAAGGGAGGTGCTCAGAAGGGAGGTGCTCAGAAGGAGGAGGGAGGCGCTCAGAAGGGAGGTGCTCAGGCTGAAAGATCACCACGGACTGGTCTGAGCGAATAGTAAGAGATAGGGACCAACCAGGACCAACCGATTTGTGCGTGTAAGCGGTCGCGTATTCCTGCCGTTGTCTGCAAAGAGGATCTTTTTATGTTTGTATTTTCTTTTTTATTATATCCCTACACATAAACATTTGTTTTCTAATTGTACATTCGTATTGTTGTTGTTGCCATAAATCTTCATATGGATCAAATTTCATCTCCAGAGTTCATTGTAAAGGAGGTATAAATATTCATATAGATTGCATTTTTTGTAGCCTACCCCATGCCTATAAGATATATCTATCTTATAAATGTCTGTGAACCCAAAAATGTATGTGTCAGAAGAACTACACCCTCAAAAATATGATATTTCATAAAACGGTCTCTATCTCCAGAATTTTCATGAAAGTTTCCGATCTTTTGCTTAGGATATCTCAGGGGCAACAGCTGGTAGAAACTGAAGGTTTTCACCATCTGAAAGTTCAAAGCCTCACCTTTCAAACACGTTTATAGCATGTGATTATGGCAGTAACACAGAATATGCTTTGGCTTTGCATCAGGAAATATTGACATAAGGGCTGGCATTCTAAACCCAAGCTGTTGAAACAAGTCCATTCATGCCCAAAACAATACTATAGAAATGGTCCCAAACTAAACAGTAATGCATAGAATCATTCCCACACTGAATAATCCCCCTCTACAGTTTTAGAGATTTCATGACACTTTGAAGCAACTGTGGTTAAAGTTCTAACTCATCATTCTTAACATATGCACGAGGCAGTACTTTTCCATTGCATGTTTTGATTTCTGAAGGCCAAGCTACTGGCACCGTGGTGATAGCTGATTGGACGGTGTTCATTCCTCCATGCTGTATATTATCACTTGCATTCTGTAACATCTTTGTTCGTCCTATCTCTACCATGGACAATAAAACATGTCTTCTGTCTGAATTAAAGACTCAATCTCAGACTTTGACATCTTCTTCACAGTCATGAGAATTAATAAACAACATGAAGCAAGGATTACATGACGCTCCACTACACTTATGTGTGTGCGCCGGTGCCTCTGTTTGGGAAACCCATGGGAGATACACACGGTGAGTAGTAGTGCTCTCAATACTGAGGCAAACTGTGGAGCTCCGTCAAAACTTCCCCTGAAGCTTACTCACCAGTGAGGGTCACATTAGACTGCTGGGTCTGGGTCTGGTTCTGGGTCTGGTCCTCGATCTTCACAGTTAGGTGATACACTGCTGTATCAGCTTCAGTTACGTTGTGGATGATCAGAGAGATGTTTCCTCTTTCCAAATCCTCCTCTACAATTTCTGTTCGGCCTTTGTAATCTAGATGTTGATCCTGATAATCCACTCCCATATCCCTGAGGTAAACTATCTTTTCTCCTGTCTTCACTTCTACACTCCACTTCACAAACTCTGAGGTCAGATTCTGCGGTGGGTTCACACAACATCTGAAAGTGGCGTGACTGTGAAGATCCACCTTGATCGGAGGGACACAGGTCACTTTAAACCCTGAAGAAGACAAATCTGGAGTTATTTCCCGAGACAAGGGCATTCTGGGTATTGTAGTTAATGATGGTGACATACATTATATAAATGCATAATGTCGTGATATTATATATTGATATTCTGGCCTTTTGCCTGAAGTAAGGGTTCAAGCCCACCCCGAAACGTACTTCACAACTCCCACTGAGGTCTGCTGTTGTTGGCGCTTTGGGCAAGACACTTAATCCCACTTTGCCTGAAGCCCCTTCTGAAAGATAATGACAGCTCAGACTAGAGCAGCCGTCCTCCTGTGGACTCAGCACCTGCAGGAGGATCAAGGGCTGGTGCTCTGTGTACTCGGTGTAGCTCTGACAGCCATCCCTGACCCAGAAATGGATTAAGGGGAAGAAAATGGATGGATAATATATACAATATATACCCCTTGAACCTTTCAAAATTTCGCCACATTTCAGGGTTAGGGTTAGGATATAAAAATTATTTTTTTGGTCAAGAATCAACAACAAGTGGGACACAATCGTGAAGTGGAACGAAATTTAACAAATAAAAAACTGAAAAGTGGGGCGTGCAATATTATTCGGCCCCCTTGCGCTACTACTTTGTAGCGCCACCTTTTGCTGCAATTACAGCTGCAATTCGCTTGGGGTATGTCTCTATCAGTTTTGCACATCGAGAAACTGGAATTCTTGCCCATTCTTCCTTGCAAAACAGCTCGAGCTCAGTGAGGATGGATGGAGAGCGTTTGTGAACAGAAGTCTTCAGCTCTTTCCACAGATTCTGGATTGGATTCAGGTCTGGACTTTGACTTGGCCATTCTAACACCTGGATACGTCTATTTGTGAACCATTCCATTGTAGATTTGGCTTTATGTTTTGGATCATTGTCCTGTTAGAAGATAAATCTCCGTCCCAGTCTCAGGTCTTTTGCAGACTTCAACAGGTTTTCTTCCAGAATGGTCCTGTATTTGGCTCCATCCATCTTCCCATCAATTTTAGCCATCTTCCCTGTCCCTGCTGAAGAAAAGCAGGCCCAAAGCATGATGCTGCCACCACCATGTTTGACAGTGGGGATGGTGTGTTCAGGGTGATGAGCTGTGTTGCTTTTACGCCAAACATATCGTTTTGCATTGTGGCCAAAAAGTTCGATTTTGGTTTCATCTGACCAGAGCACCTTCTTCCACATGTTTGGTGTGTCTCCCAGGTGGCTTGTGGCAAACTTTAAAGTGGACATATCGTGTTTTCAAATAATTGATTTTTACATCTAAATCATTAGTTTGTGGTCTATATAAAGCGTAACTGCAATGCCTGGGTCTGAGTCTCATTATTTGTACCTCCACGGGCCTTTCTTCTACACCTGTTCTGAGGTGCGTCTGAGAGCAACCTGTCCGGGCCTACGTCGCAGGATATGACACACTACGTTGACAGAAATGTTTACATTGAACATTACTTATGCATAATTTTACAGTATTTAAAAACGTTAAGAACGTTTTTCCTTCTACAGAAGGAAAGAGACGCATGCGCCTCCGGAGCCGCAGGTTGCCGACTCCTAGTTTATACAGTATTTGGAAGCAAATACTGAGGATCAAGATATGTGCAGTTTCAACAATAAAATAAAATGCAATAGTCTACATTAAAGAGAGTAATAAACATGTCTCAGAGTGAAGAAGGTGGACACAGACAACACTATTGTTTGTTACAGGGATGAGAATTGGTCAAAAAAGACTGAAATGCATATTGTCAGCCATTTGCTGGCTTTAAATCTGTTTAATTTGTTCACAACATATTACTTTTGGGCTCAAACATCAACCTTTAATGCAATGCAAAATGTAGGTATCAGAGCTTTATTTAGGGCGTTTAATCGCGCTTCGAGGAGAGAGAGAGAGAGAGAGAGAGAGAGAGAGGAGAGGGGAGACGCGGACTGTTTCCTGCAGCAGTGTATTTATTGGGTGCACAGATTACTCAAAGACACGCATGGTCCTGTGCGCGTTTATGGGGTTGGGTACATGGCCACGTTGAGGCTGCGCGCTCAGCCACAACACGGTGGAGCGGCTGGACGCTCACAGCCTCTCGCAGCCGCTGGACGCTCACAGCCTCTCGCAGCCGCTGGACGCGGAAGCTGCTCATTACAAAGCGGCCGCAGATGCCCCGGAACACTGCGGCCGCTGAGGTGGCGGAATCCCGTTCGAGTACATACAGCAGGTGCCCCGCGGATACGCGCGCCCCGCTCGAACAATTCTCAACGGATTTACACTTCTCATAAACATGTGTTTTGTATGAGGCAGACAGACCGGCCCAAATATGGGCATCGGCCCTTTGGGCATTGCCCGGTACGCCCGATGGCCAGTCCAGCCCTGTTCGCTGGCATCCTTGAGCTTGGACTACAAATTCGAAGTGATTTGTTAGACGCCCATGCCCTTATATGGCAGTCTCGCTGCAAATACTGTGACGTAATAATTCTAAACACGTAATAGAGAACGGCAAAATCAGAACGGGTTGAAAAATCTTACCCAAACAGAATATGAAGTGTTCTCTGCAACCCATGAAGAGACTGATTTCAACTTTTTTGCACTTCTAGAGGCTCCAACTACACAACATAAGGCATTTAAGGCATAAAAAGTGGATTTTCCATGATATGTCCCCTTTAAACAAGACCTTTTATGGATATCTTTGAGAAATGGCTTTCTTCTTGCCACTCTTCCATAAAGGCCAGATTTGTGCAGTGCACGACTGATTGTTGTCCTATGGACAGACTCTCCCACCTCAGCTGTAGTTATCTGCAGTTCATCCAGAGTGATCATGGGCCTCTTGGCTGCATCTCTGATCAGTCTTCTCCTTGTTTGAGATGAAAGTTTGGAGGGACGGCCGGGTCTTGGTAGATTTGCAGTGGTCTGATACTCCTTCCATTTCAATATAATTGCTTGCACAGTGCTCCTCGAGATGTATAAAGCTTGGAAAATCTTTTTGTATCCAAATCCGGCTTTAAACTTCTCTCCAACAGTATCTCGGACCTGCCTGGTGTGTTCCTTTGTCTTCATGGTTCTCTCTGCGCTTTAAACAGAACCCTGAGACTATCAAAGAGCAGGTGCATTTATACGGAGACTTGATTACACACAGGTACATTCTATTTATCATCATCAGTCATTTAGGACAACATTGGATCATTCAAAGATCCTCACTGAACTTCTGGACTGAGTTTGCTGCACTGAAAGTAAAGGGGCCGAATAATATTACACGCCCCACTTTTCAGTTTTTTATTTGTTAAAAAAGTTTAAATTATCCAATAAATTTCGTTCCACTTCACGATTGTGTCCCACTTGTTGTTGATTCATGACAAAAAAATAAATTTTATATCTTTATGTTTGAAGCCTGAAATGTGGCGAAATGTTGAAAGGTTCAAGGGGGCCAAATACTTTCGCAAAGGCACTGTATTTGGTGTGTCCTGTTTGTGTGCAGCGATCACATAAATTACTAAAACTAAACCTGTTTTTAAAAGATCTTTTCAGAATTGGACTGGTCCAAATGTAATGATAATAATGTGAGTGATACAACATATAACACTTGAAACTGAAATTATTGCCATTTCTTGATTAGAAACGAGTGGATCTGTGCTCTTCCCCTATAAGCTGCCTCCTCCCACCCCCGCGGTGACGTATAGCCTCACGCCGACTTTAAACACACAGCGAGAAAGTGAACTGCTGTTAGTAGTTGTGTCCTTACAGAAGGGTCTTTTATCGTGCTTAGCTTTATTATCATTCGTTATTTACATAAAGATGTAACCGGGTTCGATATGAGCGTACATGCTCACATGGATATAGTTATATAGTATATGATCACGGGACTAAAGAATTCTGGGTATTGTAGTTCCAAGACCAAGATCTGAAACATTCTTTTTCACTGACATCTGACTTTGAGGTCGCTCTATCACCACAGAACTGGGTTCAGGAATTAAATACCATTCCATACTTTATTCATTGCCGGGTCGGGGGGGAAGCAGTCTAAGCAGAGCACCCATACTTCCCTATCCACACACACTTCCTCCAGCTCGTCCGGGGGGACCCCAAGGCGTTCCCAGCTGAGAGACTGAGGCCCTGTTTATACTGAGACGCTGCGCAGACGTTTCCAGGCTATTAACAGAAACGACCAGGCTCCTAATGCAAATTTCTCAGCGTTCACATGAGGTTGAAAAACGATGCCCACTACTGGCCCGGCCAGTAGTGGGCAGAGAAACTTTACAACACGACACACGACCCGTGCCCAGCCCCCCTCTCTGCAGTGTACTCACTTCCTGTGCCAGACCCTCAGAACGTACCAACATCATTCTGCATTTTAACAGCAGCTGTGAAAATGGAAACTGAACCTAGAGCTTCGCGTGGTCTCGTTTGGACGAACGAAAGTGTAGAATTATCCTCTGTGCCGCGCTGGAAGCCCATGTAGCTAGTTAGTTTATCCGCCGCCATTGTTGTTTATGTTTGTTCTCCACTACTGCGCATGTCCAAATTTACGTGCGGGGAGCAGCGCGGAGGTGGGGGTCAGAGCAGAGGGGGATTTCACACCTTTTCCCTCTCGCGGGTGTGAAAGAGAGCCCCCGCTGTGCAGCGTTTCTGAGTTGTCCCACTCTGCAGGCTGGATCTGAACACTTACGTTTTCACCTGGAACACAGTCTCCGTATGAACGGTTGGTAGAAACCGACATCCAACTATACCGTTTTACTGCCACATTGTCTCCGTGTAAACTCAGCCATAGTCCCTCTGTGTCCTGGGTCTTCCCCGGGGCCTCCTCCCGGTGGGACGTGGTCTCAAGGAGACATCCGGAACAGATGCCCGAGCCACCTCAACTGGTTCCTCTTGACGTGGAGAAGCAGCGGATCTACTCCGAGCTCCTCCCGTTTGACTGAGCTCCTCACCCTATCTTTAATGGTGCTTTCAGACCGCCAACGCTGAAACGCACATGCTCTAGTTTTCAGACGCAGGGGTCTTCAGACCAGAAGTCCTGGCGCTCGCCAGAAGTGGCGGAAGTAGCCGGCGGGCTCTGATGCAAACAGAGTTTAGCTAGCGGATTCTTGTGTACAAATCTTCTCCAATAATGCACCTTTGCATTAGTTAGAACGGCGGAGATAGGCGTGACTCTGGCCATTAATATATACAGTCTATGGATTTGACGCTCAAACGCGCGTCACCATTAACTTTGCGTTGAAAGCCGACGCAACGCATGATCCGGTCTGAACGCACCATAAGGGAGCAGCCACTCTGCGGAGGAAGCTCATTTCGACCGCTTGTATCCGCGATCTCGTTCTTCCGGTCATTACCCAAAGCTCATGACCATAGGTGAGGGAGGGAACGATGGACCGATAAATGGAGAGCTTTGCCTTCCATTCCTTTGTCTCTTATCAGAAACATCCCCCCCAACGCTTCGCTTCTGTGCAAAGGCTGTTTTCGCAAAACAAGAAAGGTCCAACTCGGGCCTGTCATAGTACTTACTGTAATATTCTGTGAAACCTAAGTGTATCATTCAACATTGTATAACACTTTCTGATTGATCCTTAGCATCACATGTATTTTATATGCTGTGTGACCTGTGTTGAAGCTCCGCCTTCCGGTGCATTCAGTCTTGTGCTAAACTCTGCCAGTAAACAGCACAACGAAAACCGCACTGTTGTACTGACTGTACATACTGTACATCTATTTCAAACATTCAAACATAACAATTACCATATACACTTTTTTTTACAAGATAAAACAGTCACAATAATTGCAGTAATGACAGAAGTAAAATTCTTCAAATCAATTTCTTGTGGAAGTAAATATTCACAAGATCAAAGATCAATGAACACATGAATACATCCAGAAATAAGTGTTTAAAATTTAAAAACTCACCAAGTTTAGGAGATGAGACTATGGGAGAAAAAAGAGGAAAATCATTAACCTCTTAACAGGTTGTGCACAAAAGTTGGGCATACCCAAATGTCTTTGCTTATTTAAAAACACATCTTACATCTCACATGCTTGTGTGATGCATCATTTTAAAGCCAGAGCCTTCTAGTTTATGTAAAAAAAATTGTTTAGCCTCGCCTAATATTTTCAATTTCTAAAGGCCCTAAAAAAGGCATACTTCATTGTAAGATCACAATATTCAAACCCTCTGTTCATTGTGTTGTTGACAACAACTGTCTAAAGTTCCAGACTTCTAAGTTTTATAGTTTTTATGCAGTTTCTCCTTTTCATCAAGTAGTGCACATTTGGCACAATTTGGCACAATTGTGCCAAATATCTTTACTTACATTTAATCATCATAAAAACAATAATTTTTATTATTGGTACTTATAAGTTACTAATCTATGTGTGTTTTTTATTTTTTAAATGTCAAAGTTATTTTTTTATGAGTGTAAATTCATTGCAGCTTCGAGAGCGTCTTTTGGCTTCCATTACGCACAATTCTACAGGCACAACCTAAGACAGGACACCATTGTCCCACCCCTTGCTCGAAAGCTTTCCTCATTGGCTACACGGACATGTCAATCAAAAATCCCGGAAGTAAATGCAAACAAGTAGGGACAACAACAAAGATTAGTGATCCATGCGCAAACAGCAGCGCTAGCTGTACTCACGGGAGCTCTTGCAGACCCAAAAATTGGTCTAGCTTTTCGGGAGTAGTCTCATTTGAAAGATAAGGAGCGAAGGAACACGTGGATACCAGATGTTTGGGTGAAAAACAAAGCTAAAAGTCTGTTAAAAATGAAAGAGCAACATCTGTGCTCTTTTTGTTTTGTTTTTTTTCGCTAAAGATAAATGCACATTTTTTGATTATTTCTGCAGAATGGATTTTACTTTGGGAAATACAAGTGGATATAATTTTCCTTTGGACTGTTCCAGAGAGAATGATGTATTACAAGCTGGGAGGAGAGCTGATTTATTTGTACAGCACAAGCCCAAAGGTAAAAAACTATTTCAGAATTGATTTATTTTGTGCCCACATTATGTGTTATATCTTTTGAATGCAAAGTCTGATGTAGTTTACACTTGTATATAAATGTAGATAAGAAAATAAGCTTTAAAATGATATACAGCTTTTGGGGTTTGGTGTTCAAAATACATCTGCTATTGCCAGCAGAACATTTAAAAACATAAAAACGGTGGATGTTAAGAGGTTCTGAACCAAGTCTAATTATTAATATAGTAATAATAATCACAAATAATAATCAGTTTTATATAGATCTTGTCTGGACACTCGAAGATACTTTATTATTCATTCACTCCAAACAGATTAGATTAAACCTGGTTTAATATGTTTTAATGTGAAAAACGTATTGTTAATCGATTATGTCACATTTCAGACTGTGACACATAGATTCACTACATTATTATTTCACAGACAAACAATTTAACCTTGATCATAGAGCAGTAATAAAACTTCTTCCTGGTTCAAATTGCTTTAATTATTTCCAAATTTAGTGTCTTCACAAACTTTATAAAGTCCTCCGAGTGCTCCACTGCTGCTGTGATTTATGGCTTTAAGCTAAATATACAGAAATAAAGTATATTGAACTTACCCAGAGTAAAAGAGAATAGCGCGAAGAAACACAGCAACCAGCTCATTGTCCTTCGATAAGGAAAGTGAAAGTAAATTAACTTCAACGTCACTTCTATAATTACCTCCAGTGTAATTTCCAAAATAGCTCCAAACCTCCAGGATCAAACCGTACTGAAATAAATCAAAAGTAATCAGAAACTGTATTAGTGGTATAATGTGTTGTAAGTGAATGAGGACCTGTAAAAGTTATGACGTCTTGGACTTTGAATGTGCGCTGCTGCTGCCATCTGCTGAGAGAAAGTAGTACTGCAGAAAGAACCGAGGTCTCACAAATCCCTCCCCAAAGTTTCAAACAATGTGAGAAAAGAAAAGTCCTTGAATTGTTTGTAAAATGCTAAATAAAGGACGAGACATACAAGTTTAATCTATAATACTAATTAGATTTCCAAGAAACCTCAAATAGTTTTTAGAATACATTTTAATACAATACACAGATGAAAGTATATGTATACAATCTGTAAAGACTCAAGACCGCAGTATGTATTAGTTTGTTTGCATAAATAAAATGTAGCTGTATCAGACAATTACACCCAGCAGACACATGATGAGGCACCAGTATGAATACTGTGTGTTTGAAGCTGAGGTCAGAATAGGTGGGAGCATCAGAAATAGTGCCCTGATGATCAATGCATGAAAACCCTACAATGTTTGTTTACCACAAACCAATGCTATTTTATGCTAATCATAAAAGTATACGCAACAGTTTCACAAGCCTGTTTTGACCCAATGTTGAGATGGCCTCTCTCAGTCCACCCCAAGCCCCAGTGATCCAAGATGGCGCCCTATTCAAATGAATGGCCTGTGCTCAGTAGCACATGGGACTTCACTGGCGCTATATTTAGGCATCGTCTGGGCCTCCCGGTTTTTAGGGATTATGGGATTATCTCCCATGATGCTTTGCGCCAAATATGCGTGTGTGGCTCTCATGCACGTGCACAGAAGGGCTCGGCCGCACTCTGACCAATCAGCGCTGCTGATCAGAGCAGAGCTAGAGCGGAGTCAGAGCGGGAAGGAAAGGAGCAGAGTTTGTGGCAGTAAAGTGTGGATTTAAAGGAAACCGAAGGATTTAAGAAGAAAAAAGGTTCAGGAGGACAAGGGACACTAAAATCCCCACAAAATCAGATCTTTATGAAAGCTGTGGGTTCTCTGTCAGCTGTGATCAAGCTGTTTTAGTTTACATTGAGTTCTTTGGGGAAAATTTCTGGGTAGCACATGTGAATTTAGTCTGCAGTACCACGGGCGCCCCCTGTGCCCGTGGGTGGGACAGCTATAAGCTAGTAATACCCTATCCAGTTATTATAGATCCATGGTCCACCTCGGGGTGGGCGTCCCGACCTCCAGGTCAGACCAGCCGATTGTCTCTGTCTCTGACTCCACTTTGTGGAAAAACCATACACTGTAAATATTAACATAATTAGTCACGTCTATCTCCACCGTTCAAACTAATATGCCACCACTTTTGGCGTCTATGGGGCTTTTCAAAAAATGTTAAACTTTTTTTTTTTAAACGCATTAGTGCATTGCATAAGCCGCCACTAGCCCCATTTATTTGACGAGTGCATTCAAAAGTCCACTGCGGCTAAACTAGACTGCTCCAAAAAAAATCCCCTCAACATTGACAGCATCTGGAAAGTAGTTTTGGGCCAAGAGCCACTTATGGACCATCCTGTAAAGATGTTTTTGAGAGGTAAGAATATGCTATACATTAGCATTGAATAATTCTTATTCTGGGTGTCAGGGTGTGGATTTGTTGTTAATTTGTACTTGGTTTTAATTTGACTTCTGTTTTCTGTGGTTTCAGTTTTTAGTTTTACACCCTGTGTTGTTCCCTTGTGTTTTTTTATTTATTAGGCCCGAGCCCCAACCGGGGTAAGGGCCTATTGCTTTTCCAACGAGTAATGCCTGGGCGAAGCCCAGGCATTACTCGTTGAACTGTTTTAAGTCACAATCTCCGGGCGCAGCCCGGAGATTGTGACCTGCACGCGACGGCACGTGCCCAAGCACTGATAAATCCGTGCCGGAGGCACGGAATGGCTTTGTTCCTGCTGTAGTACACAGTGAAATGATTAAAGTCCTATTAAAGGGGGGTTCCTTCAACTGTTTTACGGACGAATGTCCGGGCGAAGCCCGGACATTCGTCCCCCAAGCCCGACGGCGCGTGCCCAGACACTGACAAAACAGTGCCGGAGGCACTGAATGGCTTTGCTCCTGCTGTAGTATACAGTGTAATGAATGGGGTCCTATGGGGGGGGTGGGTGACCTCATGATGGCGAGGTGATTGACGAGCGCGTCAGCGCTCGTCAATCACCGAGAACCCAATAGTTGCGTTCGTCTGGTCGTTCGCTTTAAAACGACGTATCATTTGTATTATAGGTTACTATGGAAACCTATATTGTTTTTGCTCGAAGTTAAAAAAAAAAAATTCCTTGGTTTATTAGGCCCGAGCCCCGAACGGGGTAAGGGCCTATTGCTTTCACAATGGTGAAAACAAAGAGTGGCGGTGCGTGACGGACGCGTCAGCGCCCGTCACTCACCAAAACGTGACAGTTGCGTGCGTAAACTAAAACACTTTAAAATGATGTATCACGTGCCATTAAAACCTATATTGTTTTTGCTCGAGACGTCGAAAAAAAAAATTCCTTTTTTATTTATTTCTTTCTTTCTTTCTTTCTTTCTTTCTTTCTTTTTTCTTCTGCACTTTGAGCCTTAATTTGACCCCCTGAATATGCATGAAAAGTTGTTAATTTTGGCCCAAAAATCAGACCTGGCGAAAAATTTGATATTTTGGTGTTTATTTTTATGGGACTCAAAAAATGACAGAACAGCGCCACCTACAACCGCCAAAATAATACCCCTATGGGACTTTTCAGAGGTCAAGTTTGTCGTAGAAATATGAGATTTGGTACACATGTTCCTCAAGTCAAGACAAGAAACAAATATTATTATGGCCCCGCCCTCTGACAAACAGGAAGCCCATAAATTTCACTGCAAAATGGAAAAATGAACAGCAAAAGTTTTCATACATGTCGGTTGGAAAGCGACTCCTCCTCGGCCGTTTCACCGATTCACCTCAAAATGGCTCCACATCATCTCAACACATGTACCTTCAAAATGACCTCAGGGATTTTTGATCAGTGAAACATTGTTCGAGCAGCGGAGCGGCAAACTGTGACCTTTTTTTGGCCGTTTTTGACAACATTAAATTTGCTCCCGTTTGCACAAACAAAGTCTGATTTGCACAAAACTTTCATACATTGTTCAACTCTAGGGTCTAAGTCATTTGAAAGTGAATTGATTCAAATTGACACATTAGCGCCCCCTACAGACCATTTCTAAATTTTAGATGGGCATTTTCAAATTTAGTTTTTTCAAAATGTTTGAAATTTTGCACATAAATCTGTTTTGCCCTCTTGATTCAAAAAGTCAATAGGGTCCAAGGCTAATCGTTTACCCTGTTGCCATGGCGACGACAAACGCTCCCCTTTCATTGCAAATGTACACCTCACACAAACATCAAACCAGCCTCGGCCGTTTCACCGATTCGCCTCAAAATCGCTCCACATCATCTCAACACATGTACCTTAAAAATTACTTCAGGGAATTTTGATCTGTGAAACGTTGTTTGAGCAGCGGAGCAGCAAAATGTGAGGGTTTTTTTGGCTCTTTTTGACAACATTAATTTTGCTCCTGTTTGCACAAACAAAGTCTGATTTGCACAAAACTTTAATCCATTGTTCAATTCCAGGGTTTAGGTCAGGTGAAAGTGAAATATTTGAAATTGGCCCATTAGCGCCCCCTACAGACTGAAGCAAAGTTTACATGGGGAGCCAAACCAGCTCTACTTATCATATTCATTACAATTTGACTAACATTCTTCTATGGCTACGGAAACAAATCTTCACACGGCGGTGCCACCTCCTTTTAGCGGTGCTGCGTGGTACGGTGTGGTGCGACGTAGTGCGGGGCGTTGTGGAGCGGCGCGTTGCGGCTTGGTGCGGCGGCGTGGTGCGGGACGGCATGGTGCAGGGCGGCTTGGTGCGGGGCGGCGTGGTGCGGGGAGTGCGCGCGGTGCAGGGAGTCGCGCGGTGCGGCGAGGGCCGTTCGACGCCGCTTGCGGCTTTAATTTCTTTCTTTCTTTCTTTCTTTCTTTTTTCTTCTGCACTTTGAACCTTAATTTGACCCCCTGAACATTGATGAAAAGTTGTGAAATTTTGCCCAAAATTCAGAACTGGCGAAAAATTAATTTTTTGGGTGTTTATTTTTATGGGACAAAAAAAATGCCCGAACAGCGCCCCCTACAAAAGTCAGTTTACATTGCGCCTATGGGAGCGGGTCGGAGGTCAAGTTTGTCGTAGAGCCACGAAATTCGGTACACATGTTCCTCAGGTCAAGACATGAAAAAAAAGTTATTATGGCTCCGCCCCCTGACAAACAGGAAGCTCATTAATTTAATTGGAAAATGGAAAAATGAAAATTGATCTTTTTCACACATGTCGGCTTGAAATTATCTCCTCCTCGGCCGCTTCACCGATTTGTCTCAAAATCGCTCCACATGGTGTAAACCCATGTCCCATCTATTATTGAATATAGAATTTGGATCAGTTAAACGTTGTCCGAGCAGCGGAGCGGCAAAATGTGACATGTTTTTTCCAATTTTTGACTAAAGTAAATTTGCTCCCGTTTGCACAAACAAAGTTGGATTTGCACCAAATTTTAATCCATTGTTCAGCTCCAGGGTCTAGGTCATCTGAAAGTGGAAATATTGAAATTGGCTCATTAGCGCCCCCTACAGACTATGTTAAAGTTTTACATGGGCTTTTTAAAATTTAGTTTTGTCAAAATGTTTGAAATTTTGCACATAATTCTGTTTTGTCATCTGGATTCAAAAAGTCAATGACAACATATGATTATTTTTTACCCTGTTGCCGTGGCGACGACCAACACTCCCCTGTCTGTGTCTATGAGAAAATCGTTAAATCTCTTAAAAGTACACCTCGCTCAAACATCAAACCAGCCGCGGCCGTTTCACTAATTATTCTGAAAATCGCTCCACATGGTGTCCACACATGGACCATCAATAGTTGCATATAGAGTTTTAATTAGTCAAACGGTCTGAGAGTGACAGACTCCCAAAGTGTGGTTATTTTCATAGAGAGGTGTGAAGTTCCCATGTTATCCAATGGAGACTGTATGGACACACTCACAGATTGTATGTGCAAACAGGAGCACATTTACAAACTCTGATTTGCACTAAACTTGACTCGGTTGTTCAACTCCTGGGCCTAGGTCACATGACTGTGTGAACAATGACATTGGCCCATTATCGCCCCCTACAGGCTGAGTAAAGGTTTACATGGGGATACAGGTATTTAGGTTTTATGTTGTTTGATCTCATATTTGACCCACTGAACAAACACGAGAACTCACCAAACTTTGCCACAAGTTTTTTTCAGATATAAAGTGTATTATTTTGGTGTTCTTTGGTATTACACTAAAACAATTCAATTGTAGGGGGCGCTGTTGTACAACATAAATGCCTTCCGTTTGCACATACATATTCCGATTTGCACAAAATTTGAAATGATTGTTCAACTCTTGGGTTTGGGTAAACTGAAAGTGTTAAAGACGAAATTGCAGCAATAGCGCCCCCTACAGACTGAGTCAAGTATTACATGGGGAGAATCAAGTTTACCTTTTCAATAGACACACACAATCACTAATCATAGGTTCAAAACACACAGTGTCTCTCCCATCAGGGGGGTAGGAAAATGGCGCGTCAGCGCCACCTCCTTTGCGCGGTGCGGCGAGGGCCGTTAGATGCCGCTTGCGGCTTTAATTATTATTATTTTTTATTAATTCACAATCATAAAGTGACAAGCATACAGGAAAAGACATATAATACAGATAACAGTGATAATACATAGTTACAGTACAATAAACAACAAAGGTACTGCTGGGGGGGTTAGGGTAGGGTAAGTTTGTGTGTGTGTGCGTGTGTGTGTGTGTGCTGAGAAACGGAGAAGGATATGAGTAGGCAATAGCAGGAATGGTTACTATAGGGTGTGTGATTTAAATAAGTGAAGTGGTCTGACATATTACTGCCCAACAATGTGTAGTTATGCATATCTCACATGCAATATACATATATACATACACATATATACATACATATACACATACTCATACACATATATAGACCAAGATGCAATAACAATGACAACAAAACGGCAACTAACAACTAGAAACTTGCAATGGCTGAAGCCATTGCGATTGACTGCGGAACAGATCTAATGTGGAAATCTGCTAAAAAAAATCCTTGAAATCCTTTAAAAAGCCTTGAAACTGTTAAAATACTTGATAGATATTTGAAACTCCTGAAGTCCTTGAAATTGTTGAAACCTTTAAACTCCTGAAATCCTTGAAACTGTTGAAACATTGAAACTCCTGAAATCCTTGAAACTTTTTTAAACCTGGAAACTGTTGAAAGTGTGGAAACTCCTGAAATCCTTGAACCTCCTGATATCCTTGAAACTGGTTAAATTCTTAAACAGCTGAAATCCTTGAAACTACTGAATGTATTGAAAGTGTCCTTGAAACTGAAAAATCCCCTCACCGCTGAAACAATTTGGTTCCTGTAACTAAGGAAACCTGGTCTGTGGTCATTATCTGGTGGTGGTCTGAGTCTTCGTTTGGGTCTTGGTCTGGTGGTATAATGCAACCTATTAGGTTGCATTATACATGAAAAAACCCTATTAAGTTGCATTATACTGGTTTACATGAAAAAAACCCTATTAAGTTGCATTATACTGGTTAACATGAAAAAAACCCTATTAAGTTGCATTATACTGGTTTACATGGAAAAATCCCTATTAAGTTGCATAATACTGGTTTACATGGAAAAATCCCTATTAAGTTGCATTATACTGGTTTACATGGAAAAATCCCCATTAAGTTGCATTATACTGGTTTACATGAAAAAAAAACCCTATTAAGTTGCATTATACTGGTTTACATGAAAAAAACCCTATTAAGTTGCATTATACTGGTTTACATGGAAAAATCCCTATTAAGTTGCATTATACTGGTTTACATGGAAAAATCCCTATTAAGTTGCATTATACTGGTTTACATGTAAAAATCCCTATTAAGTTGCATTATACTGGTTTACATGGAAAAAACCCTATTAAGTTGCATTATACTGGTTTACATGTAAAAACCCCTATTAAGTTGCATTATACTGGTTTACATGGAAAAATCCCTATTAAGTTGCATTATACTGGTTTACATGGAAAAATCCCTATTAAGTTGCATTATACTGGTTTACATGGAAAAATCCCTATTAAGTTGCATTATACTGGTTTACATGGAAAAATCCCTATTAAGTTGCATTATACTGGTTTACATGGAAAAATCCCTATTAAGTTGCATTATACTGGTTTTACATGGAAAAATCCCTATTAGGTTGCATTATACTGGTTTACATGTACAAATCCCTATTAAGTTGCTTTATACTGGTTTACATGTAAAAACCCCTATTAGGTTACATTATAGTGGTTTACATGTAAAAATCCTTATTAAGTTGCATTATACTGGTTTACATGTAAAAACCCCTATTAAGTTCCATTATACTGGTTTACATGTAAAAACCCCTATTAAGTTCCATTATACTGGTTTACATGTAAAAACCCTATTAAGTTGCATTATACTGGTTTACATGAAAAAAACCCTATTAAGTTGCATTATACTGGTTTACATGGAAAAATCCCTATTAAGTTGCATAATACTGGTTTACATGGAAAAATCCCCATTAAGTTGCATTATACTGGTTTACATGGAAAAAAATCCCTATTAAGTTGCATTATACTGGTTTACATGGAAAAATCCCTATTAAGTTGCATAATACTGGTTTACATGGAAAAATCCCCATTAAGTTGCATTATACTGGTTTACATGGAAAAATCCCCATTAAGTTGCATTATACTGGTTTACATGGAAAAATCCCTATTAAGTTGCATTGTACTGGTTTACATGGAAAAAACCCTATTAAGTTGCATTATACTGGTTTACATGGAAAAAACCCTATTAAGTTGCATTATACTGGTTTACATGTAAAAACCCAGAAGATGGACCACAGGCAAGAAACCAAAGAGAGACAGAGAGAGATACCAGAAAGAAGGACCAGAGAGAGACCAAAAGAAGGACCAGAGAGAGACCAGAAAGAAGGCCCAGAAGAGAGACCAAAGAGACCAGAGAGAACCAAGAGAGACCAAGAGAGACCAAAAGACCAGAGAGAGACACAGAGAGCCCAGAGAGAGACCAGAGAGAGACCTATAGAGCCCAGAGAAGACCAAGAGAGAGACCAGAGAGAGACCAGAAGAGAGACCAGAGAGAACCAGAGAGAGACCCGAGAGAGACCAAGAGAGACCAAGAGAGACTGCAGCAGAATTTGAAGAACTATTGTGATCTTTGCATCCCTGTTGACCCCTGCTCTGGATTAAGTTGAATAACAAATAATAATAATGATAATAATATATAATATAATCATAATAATACATACAAAACAATGTATTCACTTTAGCCCATTTCAATTTTCTACTCAAACAACAATTTCAACATACATAGATAATTTAAGTTGATTGTAGAACTATCACATTTAACGCAGTCTACTAATTCTAAGTAGAAAAATCTTACATTTCGAAAGTAATTCATGATGAATAACTTTAAGTAGCTGCCAACGGAAGTTTTAAGTTTGGTCATGACCACGCCTCTAAAAATTCCCTCTGCATTCATAGTGGAGGAAGGTACGTTTCCCGAGTCATTTTCAGCTTTGTGGATGCTACAAAGAAGAAGTTTTATGTTTTAATACTCAAAACATTAAAAGACATGGTTGTTTATCCTTTACCCGGTAAAAATTCACGTACGTTATCAACAATGCAAACCCTTTTAAGCTTTTTTATCATGAATATATCCCAGACCATGTTGTATTCTACGAGTAGAATCCTACAATACCTAAAATCACAAAAATATTGACTTGCTATCAGGTTTTATGCAAATAATTAACTCACTAATCGTATTACTCACATGGCAAGATATACGACCTATAATGTTTCGTGTGAATTTTTGTCAGTTCGGAAATTAATGTACCCGATTTATTCTGAACACCACATGAATGCAGCAACCTGAAGGCATGTTGCAGCACGTCCTCTCCTGCTGTATTTTCAACGTTCTTTTGCTGTTGTGTCGAATCATTTTACAACTTTTAGTTTTCTTTTTACAGCGATGAGTAGTTTTTTTAAGCATTGGAAACAACAGTTCCACTACCGCGGACCCCTGTAGCTAATTTTGTCCTAAATAAGCCCGTTGCGCCGCATCCCTCGCCCCGGAGGACGTGTGCCTCGGTGGAGTAGAGACAAGAACGAGGGCGAGCATGAGCTCGTTTCCATTGAGCACAAATTTCGAAATTTGAATTTGCGCATCATAAAATGATCTAATGGAAACGCGCAAATTTCGAATAACCACAGTTTTTCAGATAAACGATAATGGCGCTTAAATCGGTGGATTTTTTGGACTAACGAAATTAAGTTTTTACGCAAAACGGCGGCAATGGAAACACTTATTTCGATATAGCGAGAAGCCGAGCTGGCTTTATTCAGTGAGTTTTGAGCTGCGCTTCGTGTGGACCTTGGGAGATACGTGGGAGAAGGCATGGGAAGACGGGGGAAGGCCAATGGGGGTAGATACGTGGGAGAGGCATGGGGGAGAACGGGAGAGGCATGGGGAGATCCTGGGGGGGGGGGAAGAGGCCCTGGGGGAGAGACGGGGAGAGGCATGGGAAGACGGAAAAGGCATGGGGAAGACGGAAGAGACGGGGAGAGGCATGGGGAGAGACGGGAAGAGACGGGGGAGAGGCATGGTGGAAACGGGGAGAAAACGGGGGAGAGCATGGGAAGAGCGAGGAAGCATGGGGAGAGACGGGGAAGAGACGGTGGCGAGGCATGGGGGAGAGACGGGGAAGAGACGGAAGAAACCATGGGGAAGGCATGGGGGGAGAGACGGGAAAGACATGTGAGAGAGGCATGGGGGAGAGACGGGGGAGAGGCAGGGGGAGAGACGGGAAGAGACGGGGAGAGCATGGGGGAGAGAACGTGGAATAGACATGGGGAGAAGCATGGGAGAGACGGGGAAGAAGACATGGGGAGAGGCAAGTGAGAGACTGGGGAGAGGCACTGGGGGAGAGACGGAAGAGACGGGGAAGGCATGGGGGAAGACGGGGGGAGAAGCATGGGGAGGACGGGGAAGAACTGGGAGAGGCATGGGAAGACGGGGGAGAGGCATGGGGGGAAGACGGGAAGAGACATGGGTGGATAGGCCTGGGGAAGAGACGGGGAAAGACAGGGGGAGACTTGGGTGGAGAGACGGGGAAGAGACATGGGGGAGTAGGCATGGGGGAGAGGCATGGGGAGAGACGGGTAAGAGGCATGGGGAGAAGACGGGGAAAGGCATGGGGAGAGACGGGGAGAGACGGGGAGAACGGGGAAGAGACGGGAAGAGACGGGAAAGACGGGGAGAGTATGGGGAGAGACGGGGGGGAGAGCCAAGGGGGGAGAGACGGGGAGAGACTGGGAAGAGACATGGGAGAGCAATGGGGAGAGACGGGGAAGCGAACATGGGGAGAGGCATGGGGAGAAGACGGGGAAGAGACATGGGGGAGAGGCATGGGGAGAACGGAAGAACGAGGGAGAGGCATGGGGAGAGACGGGGAAGAGACGGGGAGAGGCATGGGGGAGAGACGGGAAAGCATGGAGAATACTGGAGAGGCATGGGAGAGACGGGGGAAGGCATGGGGGAGATACGTGGAGAAGGCAATGGGAGAGACGGGAAGCATGGGGAGAGACGGGGAAAAAGGGAACATGGGAGAGGCATGTGGGAGAGGCATGGGGAGAGACGTGGGAGAGGCATGGGGAGAGACGGGAAGAGCATGGGGGAGAGACGGGGACGAGACGGGAGAGGCAAGGGAAGACGGAAAGCATGGGGGAAGACGGGGAAGAGACGGGAGAGGCATGGGGAGAGACGTGAAGAGACGGGAAGAGACATGGGGAGAGGCATGGGGAGAGGACGGGAAGAGACATGGGGAGAGAGGCATGGGGGAAGACGGGGGAGAGGCAGGGGGAGAGACGGGGAAAGACGGGGGAGAGGCATGGGGGAGAGACGGGAAGAACAAGGAGGGAGAGGCATGGGGAAGAACGGGAAGAGTCATGGGGAAGGCATGGGGGAGAGACGGGGGAAGTAGGCATGGGGGAGAGAGGGAAGAGACGGGGGAGAGGCATGGGGGAGAAGACGGGGGAGAGCATGGGGAGAGACGTGAAGAGACGTGGGAGAGGCATGGGGAGAGACGGGGAGAGACGGGAAGAGACATGGGGGAGAGGCATGGGGGAGAAAGGGGAAATACATGGGGAGGGGCAATGGGGGAGAGACGGGGAAGAGCATGGGAGAGGCAATGGGGGAGAGCATGGGGAGAGACGGGGAAGAGCATGGGTAGAGACAGGTGGAAGCATGTGAGAGACGGGAGAGACGGGGAGAGACGGGGAAAGACGGGGGAGAGGCATGGGGGAGCGACGGGGGAGAGCATGGGGGAGAGACGGGGGAGAGACCGGGGAAGAGACATGGGTGAGAGGCATGGGGGAGAGACGGGGAAGAGACATGGGGGAAGACGGGAAAGAGACATGGGGGAAGGCCTGGGGAGAGACGGGGAAGAGACGTGGAGAGGCATGGGAGAGACGGGAAAGACGGGGGAGAGGCATGGGTGAGAACGGGGAAGAGACAAGGGAAGAGAGGGAGGTGTAGGGGGGGGGGGAGGAGGGGAGGAGGAGGAGGGGGGGGAAAGAGGGGAGAGAAAAGAGCGGGGGGGGGGCGGAGGAAGACAGGGAAAATGGGGGGAATGGGGGGGGACAGATTGGGGTGCAGCGTGGGGGAGGGGAAGGGTGGATGGAAAGGGAAGAAGGAGGGGTGAGGAAAGAGAGGGGGGAGGGGGGGGTTTGGTTCTCTTTCACGCGTGAGATGCCGGCACCTTCCCAGGGTAGCTTGAGATTGAGGGGAGGAGGGGTGAGGGGTGGGGGAGGAGTGCCCGTAGACCGATCGGGCCTCTGCAGCTAGTTCGGCCTGTCTTTTCTGTGCTCTTCTCTTCACCTCTTGTGGGGTGTGGTCCTTTCCGGGGAGTCCCGCGGTGGCCCTCCGGTGGGGCTTCCTGGCGCTGGTGTTCTTCTGACCTGTGGCAGTCCGGTATCGCGGGGGTTTTTTGTTGTTCCTATGCCGCTCCTGGTTCTGGTGTGGTTCGTTTTTCTTCCTTGGCTGGTGCGCTTACAGAACTTACTGCCTGTCTGCGTCCCGCGCGGGCCGGTGAGAATGTCTCGCTCTCCGTGTAGCTGTCTTTGCTTTGTCTTTGCTCTCTGCGCCGTTAGCTTTCCTAGGTTGGGTGTTCCTTTTGCGTCGCGGCCTTGGCATTTGGCCTGTGTCTGGAGGTGTGGGACGTCAACAGATAGGCGAGACGGCCCTCCGGTCCGTCACCTGCCTTTGCGCATGTGGAGTGACCGTTGTGTCTATTCGTGTCGCAGCTTGGCGGCGCCGCAAGGGCTGAGGGAGGGACGGTGGACTGGGGGAGGGAGGCACGGCCGACGCTGGACGCCGGGGCTTGGTGGTCTTTGGGCGTTGTTCGGGGTGAGCCGCGGGTGTCGTGGTCGATGTGGGGCGTCTGATACAGCTGGCCCTCACGACCGATCCTGTGCCGGTCTGGGGCGGGGGATCGTTGGTGCGTTGTCTCTGCTGGGGTGGCAGGTGTCTTGCTAACGACAGGAGGCATTGGCGGTGCGAGTCGGTACGGTTGTGACGATTGGGGGGTCTGGAGCCCGTGGCGATCTAGGGGTAATCCTTGCGGTATTGCCGTTATGTCGAGTGCTCGGCCGCGTGCGCTGCGGACGTTATGCGAACACGCGGCCGTTCCTAGTGCATCTTGTAGGTGCCGAGCGTCCTTTCGGTTTAGGGGGGGCTAGGCGCGCTCCGAGTGGGCGGCCGATGGTCCCGCGCTTGGCTTTTTATGGGTGGTTTCGTTCTCCTCCTCGCAGGCTTTGTCGGGTTCCTCGCCATCGCTCCATTCTATCCCCTCCAGAGTCGCGTGAAGTTTTCTTGCCCCTGTTGTTAGCCGTCCGCAGTAGGGGGCTTTGGTCCTTGGTGCTTTGGATTGACCCGTCAGTAGGTCCCTGTGTGGGGGAGCCGTTGGGGAACGGGCCGGTCGTGGCGCCGGTCGGGTTGTCCCGGCTGCAGGGAGGCGGGGTAGGGCTGCAGCGGCAGCGGGTGCCTTCCGCCCAGTACTGTCGGTGGTTTGGCTCCCCGCTCCAGGATCTGCGGGGCCGGTGGCGGTGCGTTGATTAGGTACCGGGGGGGAGGTGGCGGCTCTCCCAGGTCGGGGGGACGCCTGGGTAGGGCCCTTAGTCGATTGTGGGCTGCAGAATAGATGGTACCTTGCTCCCTCGGTTACTCTTCTCGGTTGCGCTGGGTCGTCATGCTTTTGTGCAGGTGCTCATGTCTCCGCTGGACATTGCTTATGTCTTTTTGCCGCTCGCCGTCTCCGGTGGCGTCTACCCCGCTGTGGGGCGGTGCCGTGCGGGGGGGTGCGCGTTCTGTGGCGCTGGGGGGTAATGGCGCGTTAGATTCCGGGGGTTGATCGTTGTCGGTGCGCGCGTGATTGGGGTATTCATGCGCAGGGCAGGTTTGGAGGTGAGAAGGCCATCTTCGAGTCTGAGGCGGCGGGTTGTGGCCTGGGAGGTGTACCGTGCGTTCGCGGCGGCGGCGTCCTCTCGTCGCCGGTGTGTGTTGGTGTGGTCGTTTCCCTGCCTGGTAAGCGTCTGTCTGGGCTCCCGCGTGTTAGCTGCGTGCGGGGCGGTTCCCGGCGCTGCGGGCCCCGCCTTTGTTGCCCTTTATTTATCGTGCGTCTGGTTACGTCCGTGGGCCCAGGGTCCGTCGGGGGCTGCGGGTTGCGCGCCCTGCCGAGGGTTGCAGTCGCCATCTGGGCTCTCCGTCTCCCGGCCCTCATGGCTTGCTTTCTTGCCGGTTTGGTCCGTCTGCTGCTTCCTTCTGCCTACGCGCAGGTGATTGTGCGGGGGGGGCGTTGAGGCGGTGGCTTGGTCCGTGGCGTCCTCCGGTGGTCCCTCGCATCGCACCGGGTTAGAGCTATGCGGGAGGGTGGTTTGTACTTCGTTCTGCCACGAGCCGCGATAATGCTTTTGTGGCCTTTGTGTAATGGCCGGTGGGTCGCTCGTTATTTGGAATCGCGGCCGGTCGACAGCTCTTTGGCAACTGCGTATCGCCGCCCCCCCAGTTTGTCTCTGTGTTGATTGGGTCTGGCCGGTTATTTTCTAGCTCTGCGCTGCCCCCCGGTGTGGGCCCGGTTTTAGCGCCGTGTGCTGTGTCTTTATACTTTCCTCCGTTTCTGTCCAGGGAGTATCTTGTTATTCCCGGTGGCTGGGGGTCCTTCATAATTTTCTTTGTTAGTCCGTGCCGGCGGGACCCCTCGCCCAAGGTGGCGGGTTGGGAGAAGTGTGTGCTGCAGTATGACCGTGCTCGTGCTTGGCGGTATTGTTGCTGGGGGGGCGAGTGGGGGTTGTGTAGTGGGAAAAGATGAGGAGAGAGGGGGAGGTGAGAAGGGGGGTGAAAATGGAGGAGGGGAATAAAGAGAGGGTGGGATGCGGTATAGCGGTCGTGCGCACGGCCGTACGGGCGGGGGCAGCAGCATCGGAGTTCTTAGGGGGAGGGTAAGCTACAGGGACGGCGCGGTGGAGTGGTGACTGCCACGTTCAATAAGTGAGTGGGGGTCCACAGGCTCTTGCCGTGCAGCCGGTTTTGCACCCCTCTCCTCGGTGTGGTGGAGGTGTGTTGCTGTTACCTGGGGTTTGTTTGTGCTACTCTTTCCGCGGACGCCTCCAGCTTTATTATGTAGGGTGATTTCTTGATGGTGGGAGCCGATCCTTCTCCTCCCCTTCGCCCCACTATCGACTTGGCATCTTTTCTCGTCGTGGCTTTAGTCTTTTCGCGTTGTTCTATTTCCTACGCTTTCCCGGCCTGTGGGGCGGTTTCCTGCAACCGCGTATGCGCGTTTCTTGGCTCGCTACCTGTCGGTCCCCAGTTTCGGCTTCTATCGTAGTTCTCTGTTGCTTTTTTCTTCTTTCCCTTTATCCCCTTTCCGCGTTTTTCTGGGGGTTCTGATCTGCTTCGCGGCCTCCTTTTCTTTTGTGCCGCTAGCCTTGCTGTTCTTCGGCATTTATCTGGGGGTGCAGCTTCTTTGTTCGTGTTTCGTTCTCCTCCGCATCACCGGTGCGCGGTTCCTTGCTCCGCCGTGAGATTCTGGCGCTCGCTGGTCCTGTGCAGGGTCTGACTGTCTCTTTCATCTTTTTATCCTCACTTCCATGTTGCTCCTTCTCTCGTTTGCGTATGTGCGCTTGTTTCCTGTCAGCTCGTCCGTTTTTCTGGTCCTTTGTTTTTTCCCTTATTCTAAGTACGCTTTGTTTTGCTCTGCAGGCAAGCTCCCGTGTGTTCCTGTCACACTCCACCCCGACTCAGGGTTTTTCGCTTTCGTCTGCTTTCGTCTTGCCGGGCGTACGTCGGGCTGCCTGGCTGTGCTCTTGGCTTGCTCGGTGCTGTCACCGTGGTTGGTGCTTCTGAGTCCTTCCTCTTCTGTTGTCTATTGTCCTGTCTTTTTCATTTTCGAGTGGTTTGGATTTTCACCCCCTATGCCTCCTTGTGGCTCCACTGGTTCGCCCCGTTTGATGCCTGCGTTTGAGAATTTCCGTCTACTGGGGGCTGTTTGTGTGTTGGACGAGGGGGGCGCCCGTTCCGTTTGAACCGTGGTGTAGGTCTCGGGGTGAGTATCGCCTGAACGTCCTCGTCTTCGTGGTTGCTTCCCCATCTTTGTCTCGGTTATTATTCTGGCCTTAGGCCGGGCGCTTCTTTCCGGCGTTGTTTGTCTTCTCCTCGGGGTTGGTTGTTTTCCTTTAGCGAGTCGTTGCCCTGGTCATACACGCGGTTTCTTTACTCCTTCGCTTGCGGCCTTTTCCACCCTTTGACCGCTGTGCCAGCCACCCCCTGGCGTCCCTTTGCGTTTCAGTCTTTACTTTTTTTACCTCCCTAACTGAGGTCTGCGTGCCGCTTGTGGCGGGCCGTGTGTCGCCGGAGCTTCTCAGTAATGCCGTTTGGCGGGGCTGGGGTATACCGGCCCGGTCTCCGCGCTCCTTCCCCTTTGGTCTTCCCTGATTTTGAGTGGTGGCTCCGTTGACCCCCCCCCCCCCCCCCCCCGGTCGTGTTTTATCCGTGCGCGACTGGCTTACAGCTTGTTGCCGGGTTCAACTCTGGGAGCGGGGGGCCGTTCGGCCCCCCCGCTTTCTTTTTTTACTCTCGGCGACTTTTTGGGGTTTGGCCTAGCCGGCCCGGTTTATGCCCTGGTTGCCCGTCTCTACTTCGGTTAGGGCGAGCCTATTTTGGATTCTTGTTGCGGGTTCTTGTACCGGCTCGCTGTCGTTTGCTCGTTATCTGTTCTTCATCCCTCTTTGCCCGCTTCAGCTTATCTCGGGGCGCTGAGGTGGCTGCGCTTGGTCTTGTCTTCTATTCCGTTTTTCTGTGTATTCCGGGTCGTGCTCTGCGGGTTGCTGTGCCTGTCCAGTTCTGTGCCTCGTGTTTTGTCCGGGGTGGCGCCTCGCAAGAACTTACTTGTGCATCGCCGTTGTGGGGCGTCTCCTCTCGTTTTGGTTTTCCCGGGGGCTTCCCGTGGTGGGGTAGTGCCTCCCGGCAGCTTGCTCGTGGCTTCTGTCTTTCCCAGTATTAGCGGGGTTTGTATTTTGCCATTGTCGTTCTATGTGGTTTACTATCGACCAGTTCCTGCTCTCCTGTATTTAAGGCACGCTCGCGTTCTTCGTCGAGCATTTTGGGTGCCCCGTTGGGGTGCTCTCGCACTTTTGGACTGGCATCAGTCCTTGTGGCCCGGTGTGGTGCATGTTCCCCTTCTTTCGCTGGTTTGCGGCTCTGGGTTTTAGTTGTTTTTTTTCGGCCTTGTATGTTACTCTATCCCTGGCCTCCGTGTAGCTTTTGATTGGAGTTCTCCTGGGTCTCGTCTCGTGCGGTTCGTTGGCCTCTACTTTTTGTTCAGTAGTGCTCCTGTCTTTTTTTTTAGCTTGCAGTCCAGTACTGTACCGGCTCTCCTCTTTTTCTCCTTGAACGGCGTGATTCAGGTTGTGTGACGGTCGCCTAAGTTGCAAGCGGCTGGCCTTGCGGCGGGGGTGGCCGCCTTTGTTCCTGAGGGGTTTGGCGCCGTCCATCGTTGTGGGCAACCCTTTGTTCGTGCTGGCATTGCTTCTTGTGGGGTGAGTGCATGCATCACTACCACCGTGGTCGCTGCGTGCTTTTGCTGGCTTCAGGCATGTGACCTTAGCCCGCGGCATCCGCTCTCTACGTGGCTTTTTTTGGTTGGCTTGTTTTCGGTTTTTTCCTGTCGGCGGGTTCATGCCTTTTATTCTACCGGTGTCTGTTCCCCCAGACGCCCCCCTGTTCGGCTCCCCCCCGACACATCTCCACTGTCCCACGTCCCCCCTTGTGTGGTGTGGGTTTGACGCCTGGCCTTTTTTTTGTCGATTATTTAGCCCCTGATTCCCCCCGTGCTGTTGAGTCCCGTCCATGTTTCTTTGTCCTTTTTCGCCCGTGCGTCTTCTCACCCCTCCACCCCCCCCGTCTCCGTTCCATGGCGGGCCAGCTCTCGGGCCCCCTGGACCTGTCTGCGTTTGGCCCGCGATGAGTGGGGCGTGGGTTGTAGCCCGTGGGAGCCTCTCTTCGCCTGTACCCATTCGGGGGACGTTGAAATTCCGTCGCCGGGTGTGGTTCCCTTATTTTGCGGGGCGGTTGTTCCATGGGGTTCTGGTTCGTTTTGTCCTGCTTTGGCATGGTTGGCGCCCCGTTTTTACACTTCCGGTCGGTTGCCTTGCTTTTTCAAGGCGGCTGTCTTTGGTGGCTCCCTCGGGTAGGGATTGCGAGCTCGTGTTGGACTCTGAGCGTTAGGTGTGTGGATCGGTGGGGGCGACGGGAGCAGCGGGGTCCGTGCTTCTCGGTGGGACAGAGGCCGTGCTTGGTAGGCCTGTTCGGGCCCCTCCGAATGACTCCTTACCCCTTGCGTGCTAACGTTCAGTGTTTCTTCATCTTCCGGTCCGTGGTGCCGGCTCTTTTGGTGAGGGTGGTGTGTTTGGGGTCGTCGCCTCGTCGGGGTTGCTAGGCAGGGGTTCTTGTTCGCTCGGGCCTGATCATGTTGCGGCTGTCTGTCCTGTGTCGGCGTGTTTCGTTCTGGCTGCTTAGATGTGTGGGTGGGACGTGATGCTCGCGTGGCCCTCTTAATGCTGGGGGTGGTCTGGGGGATGCTTGGCGTCACGGCCTGGGTGATGTGTTACGCACGGTTTGGGTTTGCCGTGATTTACCGGGCCTTCGCGGATCTCTCTCCGCCGAGTCCGCCGCCTGGGGCCAGGGGTGAAACCGTGGGTTTTCTGCTCATGTACTAACTCCATGCCTTTGCGTTTTCTTGGTCGGCGGGCAGGGGGGGGGGTGACGGGCTTTTGGGCTGACTAGCGTGGTGAGGGCGAGGGTGGCGGGCGGGGGCATGGAGCCGGGCCCGATTTTTTCCGTGGCGTGCTTTTCAGGATCTGTGTTGTTTTTGGTGTTTTATGCTTGACACTTTGGCCGGCGTCCTGCTGGTGCGCGGGGGCGGGGCGATTTTGGGAGCGGTGGTGGGACGTGGCATGGGGAGGGTGTGCACATTTTGGCTGCCGGCGGCGTTTGGCGGAGCTGCCCCCAGTTCACACCTGTTTTCCTCGTGGCTCATCCTGTGAGTGTGGTGTTGGTTTCAGGGTCGAAGGGGTTGATCCTCGGGCGTTTTCCCCTGTTCATGTAAGGTTGCGTCAGCGGGTCCGTCTATCACTCTTCCCCGTCCGAGCTTTTTCGCTCGCTTTGTACGCCCTCCTTTCTTTTGTCTTCCTTTGGCGCATGTCTCCTCTTTTTTCCCCCTTTAGTACTTCGACTGACCGATTTCGTGTGGGTGCTTTTCATCCTGTTAGTTTGTTTGGTGTGTTCTACCTCCCGCGGACGTCCATTGCGCTTACGTGTGCATGGGCGCCTGTGGGCTTTCTGTGGCGACTGCCCTTACGGTTTCCTCTTCTAGTTTCGTCTATTCCTGTTTTCTTGCAATTTCTTGTTACATAACGGGCTTTTCCTTTCCTTCTTTTATCCTTTCGCTGCTGCCGTTTAGGGCGGTGCCGTATGTGTCCCCCCTGGTCCTCTTTCGGATTCCGCATCACTAGGTTCTTTGGATACCCCCGCTGTTGCTTGGCTTGGGCCTGCGGGGTCGTCTGCGCGCTTCCCCCGTCTAATCCGCCCAACCAGAGTTCGGAGGGGCCCGCTTCATTTATTCCGGAGTCTCGCAAACGTTTTTCCTCGTCTGTGGCGTCCCCCCGTTCTCTTTTCTCTCTTTTTTCTTTTTTGTCGGCCTGGCTATCTTAGGTAGCCTGCGCTCTCCTCCTGTGGACTTTCCTTTGGCTCTCCCCCCCTGCTTGGCGCGGTGTTTCGTTTCGGTGGGTGACCGGTTTTTGTTTGCCTGTCTGTTATGTCTTAGTCTCTGCGTTCCTCCCACGCGGGTTTGTGGGCAGGCTTCTGGCGCAACCGGGTCTTGCGTTCCTCCCCTGTAGTCGTTCCGCTTCGCTTCTGGCCGGTGTTGGTCAGACGCAGTTTGTTCGCAGGTGGGTTTTCTCGGCTCCCTTGTGGTTTTTTCCTGCCTTTTATTATGTCGGCGGTTGACGTCGCCTGCTCGTTCTCTTAGCGATGACTTGGGTAGGCGCGACTTCCGGGCTTTCAGTCTCGTGGGTGGGTATTTGTTTCCGCTCCCTGCCGCCTCTTACCCCTGACGGTTAGGCGATCGACTCATTCTTTTCCCTGTTTGGTTCTTATCTCGTCCCGGGCTCTTGTTCCTTATTGGTGCGTTTGCGCGGTTCGGGCCGTGGTGGTGGGGCTTCGGGGGGGCGACCCCCCCCACCATGGGCTCCGTTGGCCTCAGCG
The DNA here is from genome assembly GCA_964034765.1 of Knipowitschia caucasica. Lineage (NCBI taxonomy): Eukaryota > Metazoa > Chordata > Actinopteri > Gobiiformes > Gobiidae > Knipowitschia > Knipowitschia caucasica. The sequence goes on from OZ035841.1 coordinate 4,106,798, forward strand.
TGTGGGACGAGCACGAAACCGACGGAGAAGGCTCCTTTCTGCGCCAGTTGCTTGTGATGCCCCCGATTACGTCCTCCTTCTATCTCTGTGGAGCAGTTGCTACGTGCACGGGCAGCTTTGTCATTCTAATTGTGTTGGGGGGCTTTTGGTTGTGTGGGCGTCTTTCCGTTTTTTGTGTTATCTTGTTTGTTCGCCCGAGGCTTCTTCGGTGCTTCTGGATTTTCCCTGTGGTCGTCAGCTGCAGGACTAAGGGCTTCTTTGGCTCGGAATTTCCGTCTTGTCTTGCACCGGCCCTCTTCTCGGCCTTTTGTCCTTGCCCGTCCGGTGTAGGCGTTTGTTATCGTTTCGAGTCGTGGTCTCCAGTCTTTTTTTAGCCTTTGTTTTCGCGACCCTTCAACTTCGTGCCGTTTCTCCTAGTTCCTTGCGTCCCTTTTTCTGTTCTTTGTGCCTTTGTTGTCCTTTCTTTATCGTTGTTCCACATGTGTGGGAATTTTTCGTTCGGGTGGGCATTCACTTGCTCGTGGTTCTTCGCTTCCCGGGGCCGTCCGTCTCCTTCTTTATTTGTCCCTGTACTGTCTCTCCCCTTCACTCCTTTTTCCTTCCGGTATTCGCAGGTTGTTATGCTATTCCTTTTCGTCTACTCTTTTTTTCTTGCTTCTGGCTCTGCCGCGCTGGCGGAGGTTTCTCTTTGGTTTCTTTTTAGGGGTCCGTTGTGCACTCAGGAAAAACCCCAAGGACACAGGATAATCAGACATGAGTCATAAAGATAAAATGCTGTTTAAACAGGGCGAATTATTAACTTTAAAAATAATAAACAATTTTGACGAGGACAAAAGTTCAGAACCTGATCTTGAGGCAGACTGGGAGATTCACCAACTGCATTCTGACGCCTCCCAGTGGATAGGGGACGTCAGCACACCCGGAAACCTCCACCCTTGGACGCGTATGGATGACGTCATCGGAAGTCTCCGGTATTTGTGCCCTCGGAGGGTTTTGAGGTCAGACAGGACAGGGCAACGGACAGGGAAAGAGCAGGCATAGAATAGGAGCACTTTTGTTGAACATTCTGTATCTGATTGTAAAGATAATTAAATGCAGATGTTAAACTTGAAGATCGTTTGCCTTACTTCTGCATCCATTTTGAAACACGTTAGTCAAAGGGAATTATTGACTACATTTGGTGAAACCCGACGTGATGGTGCAGAAGAAAGACAGAGATGAGCTCAAATATAGACTGGGTCCGTGGGCCGGGAGAATTCTCTCTTCTCTTCTCTCTTCTCTTCGAAAGAGGTAAGCGGATCGTTACTTTTGAAAATCTGCACATTGTTTTAAATGGAAGAGAGAGAGAGAATTCGGCTCGACGGACTGCAGCGTGGCCAGGCGACCGCCGTGACGGGGTGTTCTATCGGACGCGATAGAACAATAGTCAGGTTTAGACGTTTTAACCTTGGGGGAAGCATTGGTCCCTCCAAAAAAAAAACAGAACATAGATGATGAAAAAGAGCCACAGAGTTTATAAGTGCAGAAGAGGCACACCGTTTAGAGTGCAAAAGAGGCACAAGTGTTTAGAGAAATAGGATTAGAAAATAGGGACAGTTAGGGTCAGAAGTTATAGGATAATGAAAACTCCATATCCCCCGGGGGGCGGGAAAAATTACATTTAAGCAAGAAAAAAGCCAAGTATTTAAAATATGGATTCTGATAATAATGATCTGATTAATGAGGAAAAAAAAAAGAGAGCCTCTTGGCTGTAGTATACGAGTTTCCATGTGAAGAAATGACCAGAATGATCAGTTATGGAAGTTTTTCTCTTATTCTGATGTAATGTTTCAATAGTTACAGAGGTATTAAAAAAAAAAAAAAAAAAAAAAAGATCCGACTGTACCTAGTGATGCATTGGTCAAATTGTAATGTTTTCCATTACTGACGTATTTAAGGATAAAATGTAAAGTGTCGTTTGACGTGAGAAAAACTTTTACCACTGATTAAAACTTTGTCACGAGAAAAACGAGGAAAGTATTTCAGACTCCATGCTTCCTTTGTTCGGGAGGCCCCTCCCCTCCCTCGTTCTGTTCTCTCTCTCTCTCTCTCTCTCTCTCTCTCTCTCTCTCTCTCTCTCTCTCTCTCTCTCTCTCTCTCTCTCTCTCTCTCTCTCTCTCTCTCTCTCTCTCTATAATGTTACTGACATGGAGTCATAGGATCACAGAACTTTGAGTTAGATTATAAAGAGGCATTATTTTATTTTTTATCTCCAAGGCATTATACTCCAAGAGAGCATTATACTTTTGGAAAAATAGGGCTCAGGATAGCAGTTGAATGCAGATTTGGTTTTCAGAATTTAATGTTTAAAATGTTGAATATTAATTATTTTATAGGGTTATTTAGATTTGTAATTAATCATTGGTTTTGTATGGTAATTAACACACTTGTTTGTGTTTTTTGTTTGTCTGTTTTTTCCGAGAAAACTTCTGTCTGGTTCATTTGCCCAAAATCGTCTCGGCCACAAACCACCATCAAGCGCCATCAGCACGGACCATCTGCGTCTCCCCCGTTTCACCCACAGGGGGGACCAAAGACTGCAGCATCGGCTGCAGCAGCTAACAGGAACTCTCGAAGAAGACCTCTCCGGCCTCCATTTCATGGAGAAGAACCAGACTTTTGCACAAACCGAGTGGAGTTATGTGCACGGAGAGGAACGTTGTGTAAACCAAGCGAAGGACGACACATTGGTGTGCGTCAAAAATGAGACAAAGAAGACATGAAAGAAAAAGACATTGCAAGAAGAAGAAAGTGATTGAAAGAAGAAGAAAGTCATTGAAAGAAGAAGAAAGAAAAGTGATTGAAAGAAGAAGAAAGAAAGTGATTATTGAAAGAAGAAGAAAGAAAGTGATTGTTTGAAGAAGAAGGAAAAAAGGCATTGAGGCAAAGACATTGGACACTTTGAGACAAAAGACACTGAAAGACGCCATAAGAAGAAGACGTGGCCGGGCAAATGAGACAGACAGAAGGTAAATATATACGGACAAACAAGCGCACAGAGACATATGGAATTTAAGTCATATTTACACATTTAACTAGGTCATTCGTTCATAACACTACATTTAGCTGCATGAAAAGAATACAGGACAATCGTTAAAACTAATTAGACTCTTGCTTTAGCATGAGACACAAGGAGATTAGAACAGCAGTATATTTAAAGTAGAGGAGCTCTATTATTGAAACTAGTATTATTATTTAAAGTTATAGACGCGGAGAAGTTTAGAATTATTGATTTTGACTGCATGATCTTGGTAATACGGATATTTAAAGCAGTGTTTTCAACCTTTGAACCGTGGCTCGTTAATCATTTAAAAACAGTCACATGCACAGTTGAAACTGGTGCTAGAAAGAGAACTGCAGCTTTTAATGGACGCTGCATTTAGTACAAAATGGTTTGTTCAGACAATTAAAGTTTGAAAAATGATTTAAAGCATTTCTAAATTTTGGCTAAAGGTGATTTTGGATCATTTCTGATAACACATTGACGCAACACTGTTCATTGGTTGAAAACACGGATGTAGGGACATTTTATGAAATCTTTTATGACATGTTTCTCTTCCAAATAGCTAAATTAGAAATAATTAGGACAGTCATGTCTTTAATATAACTGTTGGAAGTTTATTTGAGACATGATTGGTGCAAGTACAACAACACACATAGGACAATGGTCTTTTCTCCACATGAACGTGAAACAAAGGTGAAGTATTAAAGTTTGAAACTAATTTAAATTTTTAAGGAATCCAAACTGGCTTTTAAAAAAAAAAAAAAAAAAAAAAAGGGAAAAACATTTATTGCACGTGCACGAGTTTTTTTTTAAGTAACAAGAGCTCATTAAAAATATAGGGGACACAGTCTGTGATAAGCCCGAGTAAAGACCACGTGGTTTAAACACTAAAGTTTGAAATGGATCCTTTTAAGGAAAAATCTTTTAAAGCGCTGCATGTTCTGCAGGCTCTGAAAGTTGCAACAATAGAAATAGCTCATGAGACAATTGTAATTGGACATGGAAAAATATAACAAAGTCAAAATTACAGGCCTTCTGTGTTATATGTTTGTGTGTGCTATATGTTTGTGTGTGTTATATGTTTGTGTATGTTATATGTTTGTGCGTCATGTCAAGTACACTACGTTGACCTTAACAAACTCTGGACCAAAATACTAACGTGGGGAGTCGGCCTGTGTGAGTGATGCGAGTGTGTTGTGAGTGTGTTGTGAGTGTGTTGTGGAGTGAACGAGGAGTGCTGAACGGAATCCTGGAATAACAAATGTTTTCTGTAATGTTTTAATGTGATCATGGAATAATTATTTTTTGTCAACAGCATACGGTGTAAGTACTAGAGATTCAAAGATAACAAGCTTTATTGAACAGGTGTAAAAGTGAGAGTACTCTGGGATGAGTACTCTGCTGAAAGTACTCTGCGGAAAGTACTCTGAGATGAATACCTTGCTGAAGGTACTGGGAGTCCCTCCCTCTGCTGTTTGTCCGGACAGTGATTCGGTCCAACCGCAGTGAGTGGTCATTGGGCAGAGGACAACTTTGGTTTGTAACTCACATTTAGGGGAGTATAAAATTAGAAACATACATATTGTTAAGTCTGTATTTGGCTACAACCTCTGCCCTGATGTCACACACCGTCTGTCAATGCAGTTATGTTTTGCCCCAATTGGAAAACATTGACAGGTCGCTAAAAGCCAGGGAAGTGGGCATTTCTTGTGTTCTAATATTTCTTTTTCAGATTAAAGATAAACTGCACCTGCTTCAGGGATGACAGTAGTATGGATCATGAGGAAATGAGCCTCTACTATGGCACCAAAGCCCACAATATGAATTGAGGACGATCCGGGAGGAACAACTGAAGATGATTGGAACAGTAATCTACACACATATACAGATGCACGTTTTATACTTTGGACCACGACCAACAGAGGGGAGTATAGTATTGTATTGTCATAGGTGGTCATGGTCCTTAACCTTCTAAATCATTAGAAAGAAGTGTAAAACATATATTTACAAGACCAAATACATAATAGAAAAGGGCAGTCTAAAAAGCAAAATGGGAAAATTATTAAGTAATTTTCAGAGTTGCCAAAATGAAATAAAATTCTTTATTTGTCCCATAGGGGGTCATTCTAAATTTAGTGTTGTGCAAATTCAAAAGGAGAAATAATAGCGCTTATAACATCAAACAGATCTACTCTTTAAGATAATAGATCATATAATAATAAGATAATAATAGAATAGAATGAAATAGTCTGGAGCTATAATGTCATTGGATTCGAGGAGCTATAGGTTGAAAAGTCGCTAAGAAGAGGTGTCAGAATAAACAATAGTAATAATAGTTAGACTAGTGAATAATCAAAATAGTTCTATTGTGAAAATAAGTATCAATAAGGTCAAATTGTTCTAATAACTAAAGTAAAAAGGAATCAAATGGAGTCAGATTTTAGATGTTTCTGTTTTCCACATCTGTAGGAACTGGTGCAGAGGTGTTTATAGAGAGTAGTATTAAAATGCAGACATAGAACGACAGGCTTTAACACAATTTTAAATCTAAAAATAGCTCAAATATAACATTGCTCTTGACGCAGCCTCTGAGCTGCTCCATTGGAGAACAGGTTAAATGTTATTGTTTATTATAAACAGCTGATGTATTCACACATATTAAGTTTGGGACAACTCTTTAAACAGTTATAAGCAGTGGACAGAAGCCAGGAATGTGCTTTTGTTTATTAAATAATTAATTTCATAGCCTTATAATCGTAGAGAACGTTTTAAAATAGTTAAAATCCCTTTCAGGCAACTTGATTTAGATGTATGTCTTTAATATTGGAGAACGACTGTGTTGTTTTTGGAATTGTCTGAAATACAATACATAGAATAGTGATTTGCAGAACAAGAACCAGCCAATGAAAAATCGTCTATTGCCAATGCAATTGTTACAATTAGAACTCAAAATTTGGGAATATGCTTTGGCTCAAACTACAACCAAGATTTGGAGTCACAATAGAGTGTAAAATAGATAGATGCTTTCAAAAAATAGAGATTATTTTTAGACAGGGTTAATATCAAACGGTAAAAAGACCATTTCCTTCATATTATGTCCAAAAGTAGTTACTTCAAAAGTAGATAAAGTTCATGAGTGTAGCCTAGATTAATGAGATAGATTAGAACCAACAGAGATTCAAAAACATTTAAAAGCATTTTGGTTAATTTGAATATAGCACAAAAGTAGATATTTAGGTATTTTTGAGAATTTTAAGAGCTGTCGATTTGTCAGCAACAGATTAGAGAATCAAAATACCATGGTAGAGTAACTGACCCAAAAAAAACCTGCTAAAATAGATTAGCTCCTGTACGGATAATACCAATTTGATTAACGATGTACATTTATCCCAAAACGGTCTGAGAGGAGGAAGTGACAGCACTTCCTGGTTCAACAAAATGTATTTGGAAAAATGAGCAAAGCCCCACAAAATGGCACAGAGCCACTGATAATGAAAGCAAACCACAGTATAGATAGATTTATTAGATAAAAACATATGTTTAAGAATAGGGCTCAATAAAAGCAAAATATGCAAACATATTTGTAAATAGATTAGAATAGTTTAAACTATAGTGAATAGTTTTAGTGCATACATTACAGACGAGGTTGAAGAAGAATCAGAATGACAGCAGTGGTCATCAAAGAGTTTTGTGAAGGAATGTTTCGAATGTTGTTGTGTGTGTATTCTTTCTGTATTAATTCTTCACAGATAACGAGCCAGAACCAAGAACCAAGGCGATGATGGACGAGCTCCCCAGTCTCGGCACCCAGAAGCAATATTGAAAGATTGTGACCTAAATTGGTTTAATATAGGTCAACAGAGGGGAACTGTTGTATATTTTAATATTTGACCATTTGAACATCATAGCCAGAAAGACCTCTGTGCACTCAGGAAAAACCCCAAGGACACAGGATGATCAGACATGAGTCATAAAGATAAAATGCTGTTTAAACAGGGCGAATTATTAACTTTAAATAATAAACATTTTGACGAGGACAAAAGTTCAGAACCTGATCTTGAGGCAGACTGGGAGATTCACCAACTGCATTCTGACGCCTCCCAGTGGATAGGGGACGTCAGCACACCCGGAAACCTCCACCCTTGGACGCATATGGATGACGTCATCGGAAGTCTCCGGTATTTGTGCCCTCGGAGGGTTTTGAGGTCAGACAGGACAGGGCAACGGACAGGGAAAGAGCAGGCATAGAATAGGAGCACTTTTGTTGAACATTCTGTATCTGATTGTAAAGATAATTAAATGCAGATGTTAAACTTGAAGATCGTTTGCCTTACTTCTGCATCCATTTTGAAACACGTTAGTCAAAGGGAATTATTGACTACAGGTCCCCCACCTTTGCATGTGATTTAGTGCACTTGGTTCACGAGTTAGTTTGCACATTTCATTTGCTGTGTCTTTTTGCTGTGTCCACTGTGGTGAGTATTCTGTGTAGCACCCCTGGGCACCTCCCTGAGTAGCATGCTCACCACCGGTGGCCCCAGCTAGCTCCCTTTTTGTTTTGGTATTTGCATTTTTAGCATCTAGGCCTTTTTAGATTCATCTTTACCATTTTAATAACTTTTGAATAACCTTTTTATATATTGTTTAATTTGTTAAATAAAATTGACCTTTTCTAACTTTAGTTTGTCCAATTCCTTTCTCTTTTTAGCAGCATCCTTTTATCAATAAACATTTTAAACTTTCATTCACTTCTGTCATATTTTAACTTAGATACTTACCTGTGTTCCTTTTTATATTGTAATTTGATTGTGACCCTTGGGTTTTTAAAAATCAACCACACCCTCGGTATACCACATGTACAAGAGACCAAAAAAAAGAGACAAACCTGTTCATGCGATGCATCTTCTGGGAAACTAATAATTTTCATCCCAAGTCCAGCCTGAGAGTATAACAAGTCATCGTCTGTGGTTGGTGAAACTTTAGCAGGCGACAAAAGCAGGTACACCTGCAAGGTCTGGCGTTTAGTTGACTAATATTTTGCTCATTGTTTTATAGCAGCACAGATCGGTGATCCGACTAAGCAAGCCGACGTTGAAACAACGTCATTTCAACGTCGTTGCCCGACGTAGAATATAGGTCACTGGTGGGTGCAGAATGATAGGACATCTTTTCCCGATGTCATCCGGACGTCTCTTCCCGACGTCATCCGGACGTCTTTTCCCGACGTCACCTCGACCTCCAAATGTGACGTTGATGGCACGTCAATTCAAGGTTTGAATGTGGTATAGAGCCGGTCGGGTCCGACGTCCTATCGACGTCTTATATGACCAAAATATTGACGTTTATATGACGTTCGTTTTCAGTCGTTTTCACTAAGCAAGCAGATGTCAAAACAACTTAATTTCAACGTCATCTGGACGTTATCTAGACGTTCATTCAAGGTTGCAATGTGGTACAGAACCGGTCGGGTCTGACGTCCTATCGACGTCTTATATGACCAGAATATTGAGGTTTATATGACGTCCATTTACGGTCATATTAACCCACTTAACTTCTGCAGTATCACTTACTAGTCGAGACATACTTGCAATAGGCAAGGCAAGTTTATTTGTATAGCGCAGTTCAAACAAAAGGAAAATCAAAGCACTGAACAAAAGATAGAAACAATCAAACATGGCATTACAATTATAAATAATCACAGTAGATTAAAAAGATACAAATAAAATCTCTCAGTTGTGGCAGAAACAGAATTGTTTTAAACCTGGATTCTAACATTGTCAAAGAAGAAGCCTTTCTCATATTTCCAGGAAGACTGTTCCAGATTTTAGCCTTGTGAATTTGAGCTGCAGCTTTATCATGTTTAGTTTTGACTCTGGGCAATAAACGATAAACACAGCATTCAAAAAGCATTAGAACAATCGAAGGATATCAGCCATTATTGCAAAATCATGGAGCTGCATTAAAAATCATGTTTCCCTACATCAAAGTACAAGTTAGACCGTGTTAAACCAGGCACAGTGTTATGAACACTACTATACTGAACAGTTAAAGGAGCAATATGTAAAAATCTGGCCAAAAGTGGTACTGCAGTCACAGTCAATATTTTGTAGTCCTCTCCCACTCTCCCTGACTCAGGTTGCCAGATTCACACCAAATCCAGCAGCAAACACAGGAAATTATTTTATCAGTTGTTTGTCCGTCTCCATTCACATTGCCATGACAGCTGTGCTAATGCTGAATGAATGTTTTGATTAATGTTTTTTTATTATTATTATTTGGACATTTGAGATAAAAAACAAAAACAAAATAAAAGCAATGTAATTATACATAGTTTATGCAAAATAAATAAGCAATTGATGTCCAAAATAGGAGTGGGAAGAATGGATGTTGGAACGTATTTCTTCAGCGTATCAACATCAGGGTTTGCTCAAGAGGATATCACCTTTCAATTTTATTTATTCCCTATTTTTTAGACAAACATGTAAAAGTGCCACATCAAAAAGAGACTAACATTATTTTAATTGGGGTACATGTGGTCTTAAATGATTATTTTTACAATTAAGCTATAATCTGCAAAAAAACGTCTTGACCTTCATCTTTTACCGTTTTTAGAGCAATCTGTCATAGAATGTGATAACATGCAATAAATACAAAAATACATAGCCGGGGATCGAACCCAGGTTCCTGCATCGTAAGCGCACAGCTTAGACCACTAGGCCACCGATACACACGAGTAGAGACACTGTGAAGAACGCAGTCAAACTAGAAAATTCTGCATCACACGTGAACTTTTCCCGATATGAATCCTCGTTTTAGTCTTTGTTTTGTCATTAATGATTTGAGAGTCATAACAAGACCTTTTTTAGTTCTGCGCCACATGTTATTTTACCACTGAGATTAATGAGCCGCGCGGAGTTCTGGCAACACGATCACGGACTTACATGACACTTCCTGATTGGCGAAACGGCGGAGGGTAGGACATCAAAATCAAAACAATAACAACTTTTACGGGTCGTAAAACTAATTTTGATAATCAAATATCTCGGCTGAACTACTGTTATCAGTTAAAGATGAATTCGAAAAGAGTATGATTTAATAACGCCTTTTGAAATATTCGGGTCATTTAATGATGACTTGACATGCAAATATTACATATTGCTCCTTTAATGCCAAAGAGTAAAAAAACATGATTGTTGCGCCTATGTTTGGATCAGTATTAAAACAGGCACAAGCTACACTCTAGGTTCCAGAGATGTAAAAACACAATCTGAAAAGGCATAAGAATGAATGTATTGAATGTTGATGTTTTTCCATTTCCATTTATTCATTTATTTCAGGCAATGGCACAAGTGAGAAAACAAGGTAATTAAATGCAATTAAGTAATATAAATAATATAATGCAAAAAACAAACAGACAAACACAATGTTGATGTTTGAGGTGTTCCAACATGTGTCCTCTCTTGGTCTTCAGTCTCATTACAAGGTCCAAGCACAGCACCTGAAAATGTGGAACATGTTTAGTTTCAACATAATGTGGCAAAGTGATATAACATCTTAGAACTTTCTATTAATGCCTCAAACCACTCGATCCATCACCATTTAATGCAAACCTTGGCACTGCACTCACTTCAGACAGTTTGAGAAACTTGGGATAAGGCTTTGGTCATTGGAGTAATTCCATGTAAAAAACAATTGCAAATGTGCATTTGTTTTGCACATGGACACAAATGAGCCCTGAAAGCTACTTACCCTGTATTACTCTACACACGTTGTATTTCCGAGGGTGCATTTTCCCCTTGTTGCTCTTTTCCTTCATCTTGAGTGAGTTGCTGAACAATCTGAGAAAAAGATAGATGTTTTCAAAGAGAATACACCAAATAATGGTTTATTCTAAAAACAACATAATAATACAGAAGAACAATCAATGTGTGAGAGTGTGATTCTTACCTTTGAACACCTTCAACACAGTCTGACACCTGTAAGACTCAAACACATATGACACATTAGAAATACACACAGAACATTAGTTATTGCAAGAATTGTGAAATCATACTCATGGATTTCACAATAATTGACTGCATTAGCAAAGGTAAATGTATTTTAATTAACATATGGCTGGTTTTAAAGTTTATATAAAAAGTAAGACATTGAATAGAGTTGCAAGCGCTAGTTATCTTGCTACCAGCAGATGAATGGATATTTAATATTTGCAGCTAACAATAACAAAAAAAATTAAAGCTGCAAGCGGCGATGAAAGGCCTCGCCACTCTTGCGGCCTCCTCCCGGGCGCCAGTCCCACAAGCGTCACGCGGCGTACTCGCCGACGAATTGGCAGCCCGATCGGACCAAGATTACGTACATAATACCTCATTAATAGGATGAAGTGCGCCCCTAGTGGTCACGTAATGTAACATTTTTGCTTGTATGGATTAAAAGATTCGACCCAGTGACTTTTTGTATGCAGTTTATTTCTAGGTTCAAAGCCTCCTATAGGTGGCGCTATAGAGTTCATATTGTGTGTATTTTCAAACTAATTTGCCTGTCACAGTTATGAAACAGTAATAATTAGGGCCGGGACTTTAACGTGTTAATTACGATTAATTATATTCAATCTTATGTGTTTTTAAACTGTGGAACTTCCATCACTGGGTGAGTTTCAGACGGACTGCTTATACTGACGCACCAATTTGAAGTCTGTGCATGTTTCTGTCACTCCCGTATTCGTCCCGGAAACCGGATTCGTCCGGAAGTTCAGTTTGATCCAATGAGCAAACGCAGCAGTAGATTACGTCACGGAATCTGGACGGAAGCGGCAGTAAATATAAAAAACTACCTATTCATGCCTAAACTTAACCAGCCATTCCCATAAAATAACCCCAACCCACCTTAACCCTAAACTTAACCATCTTAATCAGACCACCTAAACCCTAAACTTAACCATCTTAATCAGACGCCTAAACTTAACCAGTCACCACTTAAAGACATATTAAACTTTTTGATATGCGTAAACTGAACTTCCGGACGAATCCGGTTTCCGGGACGAATACGGGAGTGACAGTCTCCATGGCTGTATCCGAATGTCCACACTATACCCTATATAGTGCACTATATAGTGGTCACGCCATTTTGTAGGGGTGTCCGAATGTCCAGAGAGAAAAAGTAGTGCACTGGAATTTTCCCACAATGCATCTCGAAAATGTAGTGAGCAGCGATGGTCACTAGACGGAAGTAAAATGGCGGAGGCAGCGAGAGACGAGCTGGACGCGGAGCGGGACATGAGCTACAAATGTGAGTTTTTAATCATCATAAATATGTACTCCCCCCTGGACTGCCACCTTAACGTGGTGGGGGAGTTTGAGTACTCGGGTGATCCTGGGAGCTATGCTGTCTGGGGCTTCATGCCCCTGGTAGGGTCTCCCATGGCAGACAGGTCTCAGGTGACGAGTCAGACGAAGCCGTCATGGATCGCACAAAAAAAGAACAAGTGACGTCGCCCGGCATGGCGCAGCCGGGGCCCCACCCTGGAGCCAGGCCTGGGGTCGGGGCCCGAAAGCGAGCGCCTGGTGGCCGGGCCTTAGCCCACGGGGCCCGGCCGGGCTCAGCCCGAAAGGACGACGTGGGCAGTCCCTCCTGTGGGCCCACCACCCGCAGAGGGGTCCGTGGCGGCTCGGTGCAGAGAGGACTGGGCGGCAGTCGAAGGCTGAGACCTCGGCAACCCAGTCCGCACACCCAACATCTAGCTCTTGGGACGTGGAACGTCACCTCACTGGGGGGGAAGGAGCCCGAGCTTGTGGGGGAGGTCGAGAGGTACCGACTAGAGATAGTCGGCCTCACCTCCACACACAGCTTGGGCTCTGGAACCCAACTCCTTGAGAGGGGTTGGACGCTCCACTTTTCTGGTGTATCTCGCGGGGAGAGGCGGCGAGCTGGGGTGGCCATACTCATTGCCCCCCATCTCAGCCGCCACGTGTTGGAGTTCTCCCCGGTGAATGAGAGGGTCGCGTCCCTCCGCCTTCGGGTGGGGGACAAGTCTCTCACTGTTGTGACGGCCTACGGGCCTAACAGCAGTGCAGAGTACTCGGCCTTCTTGGAGTCCTTGGGAGGGGTACTGGACAGTGCACCGCCCGGGGACTCCGTCATTCTCCTGGGGGACTTTAACGCCCATGTGGGAAGCGCCAGTGACACTTGGAGAGGGGTGATCGGGAAGAACGGCCCCCCTGATCTGAACCCGAGTGGTGTTCAGTTGTTGGACTTCTGTGCTAGTCACGGTTTGTCCATCACGAACACCATGTTTGAGCACAAGGGTGTCCACCAGTGCACGTGGCACCAGGACACCCTAGGCCGGAGGTCGATGATCGACTTTGTTGTCGTATCATCTGACCTTCGGCCGCGTGTTTCGGACACTCGGGTAAAGAGAGGGGCAGAGCTGTCAACCGATCACCACCTGGTCGTGAGTTGGATCCGCTGGCAGGGGAGGAAGCCGGTCAGACCGGGCAGACCCAAGCGTGTAGTGAGGGTTTGCTGGGAACGTCTCGCTGAGACCCCTGTCAGACGGACTTTCAACTCACACCTCCGGGAGAGCTTCTCCCAGGTCCCAGCGGAGGAGGGGGATATTGAGTCTGAGTGGACCATGTTCTCTTCCTCTATCGCCGATGTGGCGGCTCGTAGCTGTGGTCGCAAGGTCTCTGGTGCTGGTCCCGGCGGCAACCCCCGAACCCGGTGGTGGACACCGGCAGTAAGGGATGCCGTCAGGCTGAAGAAGGAGTCCCTATCGAGCCATGATGGTTCGGGGGACTCCTGAGGCAGCTGTCCAGTACCGGCAGGCCAAGCGTGCCGCGGCCCGGGCTGTTGCAGAGGCAAAAACCCGGGACTGGGAGGAGTTCGGAGAGTCCATGGAGCATGACTATCGGTCGGCCTCAAAGAGATTCTGGCAAACTGTCCGGCGCCTCAGGAGGGGGAAGCAGTTCTTTGCCAACACCGTGTACGGTGCGGGGGGTGAGCTGCTGACCTCGACCGGGGATATTGTCGGACGGTGGAAGGAATACTTCGAGGTTCTCCTCAATCCCCCCGTCACGTCCTCCGCTCCGGAGGCAGAGGCTGAGGATGTTGGGGCGGATACTTCTGTCACCCTGGCAGAGGTCACCAAGGTGGTTGGCAGCCTCCTTGGTGGCAAGGCGCCGGGAGTGGATGAGATCCGTCCTGACTATCTAAAGTCTCTGGATGTTGTAGGACTGTCTTGGCTGACACGTCTCTGCAACATCGCGTGGCGATCGGGGGCGGTGCCAATGGAGTGGCAGACCGGGGTGGTGGTTCCTCTCTACAAGAAGGGGGACCGGAGGGTGTGTTCCAATTATCGTGGGATCACACTCCTCAGCCTCCCTGGTAAGGTTTACTCCAAGGTACTGGAGAGGAGGTTACGGCCGATGGTCGAATCTCGGATTCAGGAGGAGCAGTGTGGTTTTCGTCCCGGCCGTGGAACACTGGACCAGCTCTATACTCTCCATCGGATACTCGAGGGTTCATGGGAGTTCGCCCAACCTGTCCACATGTGCTTTGTGGATTTGGAGAAGGCGTTCGACCGTGTTCCCCGGGGTGTCCTTTGGGGGGTCCTCCGTGAGTACGGGGTCCGGGGTCCTCTGCTGAGGGCCGTCCGGTCCCTGTATGACCGGAGCCAGAGCTGCGTGCGCATTGCCGGCAGTAAGTCAGACCTGTTCCCTGTGCACGTTGGCCTCCGCCAGGGCTGCCCTTTGTCACCGGTTCTGTTCACTGTATTCATGGACAGAATTTCTAGGCGCAGCCAAGGGTCGGAGGGGGTCCGGTTCGGGGACCACAGGATTTCATCTCTGCTGTTTGCAGACGATGTTGTCCTGTTGGCTCCAACAAATCAGGACCTACAACATGCACTGGGACGGTTTGCAGCCGAGTGTGAAGCGGCTGGGATGAGAATCAGCACCTCCAAATCTGAGGCCATGGTGCTCGACCGGAAAAAGGTGCCCTGCCATCTCCGGGTGGGTGGAGAGGCCCTTCCTCAAGTGGAGGAGTTCAAGTATCTCGGGGTCTTGTTCACGAGTGAGGGAAGGATGGAGCGTGAGATTGACAGGCGGATCGGTGCAGCGTGCGCAGTGATGCGGTCGCTGTATCGGACCGTTGTGGTGAAGAGGGAGCTGAGCCAAAAGGCAAAGCTCTCAATTTACCGGTCAATCTTCGTTCCCTCCCTCACCTATGGTCATGAGCTTTGGGTAATGACCGAAAGAACAAGATCGCGGATACAAGCGGTCGAAATGAGCTTCCTCCGCAGAGTGGCTGGGCGCTCCCTTAGAGATAGGGTGAGGAGCTCAGTCACACGGGAGGAGCTCGGAGTAGAGCCGCTGCTACTCCACGTCGAGAGGAACCAGTTGAGGTGGCTCGGGCATCTGTTCCGGATGCCCCCTGGACGCCTCCCTGGGGAGGTGTTCCGGGCACGTCCCACCGGGAGGAGGCCCCGGGGAAGACCCAGGACACGCTGGAGGGACTATGTCTCTCAGCTGGCCTGGGAACGCCTTGGGGTCCCCCCGGACGAGCTGGAGGAGGTGTGTGTGGATAGGGAAGTCTGGGCGTCTCTGCTTAGACTGCTGCCCCCGCGACCCGGCAACGGATGAAGCGGAAGAAAATGGATGGATGGATAAATATGTAAATGTGTAAACCGTGATATATTGTTGACGATAAGCTGCCAAAATACACATTTGAATACCATTGCCTTTTACTGCGAAACAACGTACCAATGTTATGCCGCGAAAGTGTTAGCATTTTCGCATATCATAACATTAACATCTAAAGCGAACGCTACAGAAACGGGTCACTGGTGGTCAGTCATTAATGTTATTAAAGCATTTGTGTTATATGTATAGCATTTATTGTGTGTTTAATGTTTTTTAAAGGGACAGACACTGATGTAGAGAGACTCATCTGACTGCGGGTGAAAAATTTGCTTCGGCGGCTGGATGGGAGTATGACCATTATGAATAAATACTTATTCAAAAAACGTCTACTCATATTCAAATGTTTTTATGTATCGTTACTTTAGGGCAGTGATAAAGGAAATGGGGCTGAGCCGCCTGATCGGCCCTGCCAGAGCGGCCAAGAAGTGGGAGAACCTGAAAAAGACCTACAAGGTTTGTTTCTTTGAAGCTAATTTGTGAAGCATTTATTATACAAAACTCACTGTTTTAAGGAGCTCAGACAGCCACGGACAGGGACAGGGACAGAAGGAGGGGAGCCCATCGCCATATCTTGGAAGTAGTACTCCCTCATGGATGAGGCAATAGGCAGCAGGCCATCCGTGCAGCCTCCCTGCCTGATTGCCTCATCCATGGGGGAGGGCGTTTCCACATCTGTGGAACAACCCCCTGCCCCCGTACAGCCAGAGGAGGTAGAGGAAGAGGAAAGCAGTGTGGCAGCCAAGAGGCCGAGGAGGGAGAGTTGAATTAGTTTTTTGGAGAAGGTGGAGAAGAAGGAAGAGGAAAGGGAGAAGCGAGAAGAGGAGAGGGGAAGAAGAGAGGAAGAGAGAAAGGAGAGACTGTTGAGTTTGTTGGAGAGAATTGTTGAGAAGTTGTAAATAGTAGATAAAAATTTATTTTGATAAGTGTAGTTTGAACTATATGCATATCGACATACAATGATGAACACTATTTACACAAAAAAAATTTAATCAACTAGACATTTGTAAAGAAAACTATACATACATTCAACAATTTCTTTTTAGATATTTACATATTCAATTGTTTTTGTTTTTATTTAAATAGGCCAAAACACAGATTATTCAAACATTTAATTAATAGTCGTGGTCCCGAAGAGCTGGTAGCCTGGCCCTTGGGGTGGAAAGTGCTGCTGCCATCCGTCCACGCAGCTCCTGTCCACACTGCTGATCAGGCTGGTGCTGCTGATGCTGGTCCTGTCCACGCAGCTCCTGTCCACACTGCTGATCAGGCTGGTGCTGCTGATGCTGGTCCTGCTCATCATCAGGCCCTGGCTCCTCTTCCACTGGCTCCCAGAGATCACCATCGCTGACGCAGATGTTGTGCAGGATGGCGCAACAGGCAGTCACCTGGACTGCAAAGGTGGGTTGGACTTCCAGTGCCTTAAAAAAAATGGATCGCCATCTTGCCTTCATCATGTCAAACGCTCTTTCTGTTACAGATCGTGCCTGTGCATGGTGCCGGTTGAAGCGGGCTTCCACTGGGCTCCAAACAGGCTCTCTGTATGGAGTGAGGAGTGTGATGGGCTGACGGAGGCAAGGGTAACCCCCATCCCCAAGGAGGACGTGTCCATTTGGGGGATAGAGCCGGTGGACGTAGAGGGGGCTGTTTTTAAGCACTCGAGAATCGTGCACAGATCCGGGGTAGCCAACAAACAAATCAATAAATAAGCCACGGTGATTACACACAGCCTGCATTTGAATAGAATAAAACAATTTCCTGTTAAAATAACACTGTGCATTTTCTTGAAGGGGCTTTATTCTAATGTGGCAGCCGTCGATGCTCCCCACAACATTATTGAGAGCAGCTGATCCAGCCAGCAACTGAAACCCAGCTGCAACTTGGGGAAGTTCCTCCAGGGAAGGGAAATTAATTATTTGGCCACGCATTTGAAGGATCTGGTTGGCCACCCTGTGGATCACATCGTGGACTGTGGACTGGGGCATGTCCAATGCCCTGGCGACAACACGGTACGCGGTGCCACTGGCCAACCAAAAGAGGAAGACCAAAACCTCCATGTCCTGGCTCCAGCCCTGGTGATGAGCACTCCTCAGGTGGCTAACCAGACGGGTGATGGTGGTTCGAGTGAGACGAAAATCGGGGCGAAGGTCAGACTGGCCATTTAAGTACATGCTGAGTAGGGGTACATGGTGGTTCAGTCGGCAGTACACCGGTGGTTCACCCTAAAACAAAACAAAAATTCTCTTAAACTTAATATGATACTTCTAGATTCATTTTTTAATTCTGTATCTGCACTTTTAGTTATGAGTGCAGACACAGGAATAAGTACTCATTTTTCATTTTGAGATTTAAAAATGTAAATAAAAATGAAGAGTATATAGCTGAAGTCATGTTCTTTTGTGCCCTGGCATTGATTTTGCCAAATGTATTGTGTGTTGCAGGGAGCTGGAGCTGCCCTGAGACAACTGAAGTAGAAACCCTCACTACATCACTCGCACCTAATAACACACAAAAAAATCACAGAAGCCCTGTGCCCCATGGCCAAGCAAATTCTATTGTTTAATGATTAAGTACTCATTTTTCATTTAGAAAAAATGAGTACTTAATCCATTTTCCTTGCTATGGTTTTGTGTTCTTTCAACCAATAAAATATTTTAATGTTCTTGCATTTTAAGTGAGTGTGTCTATACAATGTGTTTTCTTGTTGAAATATGTCTAAATGTATATGACTAATGTGTTTCTCATTGACTGAGAATAGTATTTTTAATTAGTAAGTACACCAAAAGTACTATAATTTACCCAGTAGATGGTGCTAATGCTATATAGACAAAGGACGAATACAATACTTACACGACGCCTTGCTAATGAAAGAAGAGCCATTCTCCTCCGCCTCATCGCCTGTCTTCGCCTTCTCTCTGTTCGGCGGTTTTTAATTCGCATTATGAGAAGTTTTATAATAGTTAACAAAAACACCGCAAAATTCAGTGGAGGTGCCATTTCACCAGTGTTAGAGGAGCCGGTCAGGTGGTGGGAATATGAAAGACGTTAAGCGAATAAGTCAACCAAAATTCATAAATATGAATATAAATTGTAAAAACATTTTATACATGTATATTAGACAAATATTGATATTTTAATATACTTTTATTTATATATAAAATTATATTGATCCAATGACATGTGAGAGGGGTGTGATGTGGGCCGCGGCTAAAAATAGTGTGCATGTGTCCGAATCGCCAACAGAATGAGTGCACTGACTCACTCACTCAGTCGCTATATAGTCCCGAACTATATAGTGAGTGAGTGAATAGGGTATAGTGTGGACATTCGGATACAGCCCATGTCTTTCATGATTAAATGAACTGGGACAGTTCAGTGAAATTAGTCACATGACAGTGAATTTATTTGCTCTTCTCATGTGACATATTTGGTAAGACCTTGAGAAGGCAGTATATACACTTTTTTTTACTTACATGATTCACTGAAAACCTAGGACCCCATCAAGTGACATGGTGAGCTCAGTCATGGTGCTTAACCACTTAACAGTCAACAGACTTGGATTGAGTGGATTATTTTATCTGATCTAACCTTAAGCATTAAAAAAGAAGCAAGTATAAAATCACGATTAAGAACCACGTGACAAATGGAGTAGCTCAATGAAAACGTTATGTGCACCCCTGATTATAATAATGGCTTGAACTAGTGATGGCAATATGAAGCCCCATGATGCATTGAGGGTTTGCAGCCTATTACTCGGCCCATGCTTTGAAGGCTCGGGGTGATTCATGCTCCATTACGCCATCATGTGGAAGAAAAAATACATAACACTCTTAAGTGCTTACAATGAAAGATGGGGTCTAATATTACAATTTATATTTACAATCTGTGGTCTAACGTGTTGTGTTTGAAATGATGCTTCATGAACTATGAACTATTTGAGTCTTTCAGTCAATTGTGTTGATACAACAAACACATCCAAAGCAATACAGTTCTACAGAAAGTGATTAATGGAGGAAAAACTACCAAGAGGTGGATTAATTAAACACAACAAACCATTTATCCCCAATAAATAACTTTTGTGTTGCAAAGTAAATGAATTTATTATGGGTAGACCAGGATTCGAACGCTATATCTTCTACTTCGGAGTCCGTCATATACCGACTGCGCCACACAGCTGTTGTGAGATGTATTATCCATTGTATTATTAGTACTAACTTGAAGCCTTGATATATGAGGTTTTACTAAAGTGAAACGTTTTTAATTGTATTTCATATGAAGTAGTTTCTCTATACTTTGTACAGGACTGCTCCACATCACGCACACACACGTACGCACGCACACACACGTACGCACACAGAGGCAGGCGGGGACAGCCAATACAGTCTATGGTACAGCCGCGGATCACAAAGCACCTGTCAAAGCAATGCACTCTCCGAACTATATGAACGTCACCACATACGTCACCAGGCAGGTCCGAGATACAGGTCCACTGCAAATCTACCAAGACCCGGCCGTCCCTCCAAACTTTCATCTCAAACAAGGAGAAGACTGATCAGAGATGCAGTCAAGAGGCCCATGATCACTCTGGATGAACTGCAGATAACTACAGCTGAGGTGGGGATGGTGTGTTCAGGGTGATGAGCTGTGTTGCTTTTACGCCAAACATATCGTTTTGCATTGAGGCCAAAAAGTTTTGGTTTCATCTGACCAGAGCACCTTCTTCCACATGTTTGGGGTGTCTCCCAGGTGGCTTGTGGCAAACTTTAAACGAGACCTTTTATGGATATCTTTGAGAAATGGCTTTCTTCTTGCCACTCTTCCATAAAGGCCAGATTTGTGCAGTGCACGACTGATTGTTGTCCTATGGACAGACTCTCCCACCTCAGCTGTAGTTATCTGCAGTTCACCTAGAGTGATCATGGGCCTCTGGGTTGCATCTCTGATCAGTCTTCCTTGTTTGAGATGAAAGTTTGGAGGGACGGCCGGGTCTTGGTAGATTTGCAGTGGTCTGATACTCCTTCCATTTCAATATAATTGCTTGCACAGTGCTCCTTGAGATGTTTAAAGCTTGGGAAATCTTTGTGTATCCAAATCCGGCTTTAAACTTCCCCACAGCAGTATCTCGGACCTGCCTGGTGCGTTCCTTTGTCTTCATGGTTCTCTCTGCGCTTTAAACAGAACCCTGAGACTATCAAAGAGCAGGTGCATTTATACTGAGACTTGATTACACACAGGTACATTCTATTTATCATCATCAGTCATTTAGGACAACATTGGATCATTCAAAGATCCTCACTGAACTTCTGGACTGAGTTTGCTGCACTGAAAGGAAAGGGGCCGAATAATATTGCATGCCCCACTTTTCTGTTTTTTATTTGTTAAAAAAGTTTAAATTGTCCAATAAATTTTGTTCCACTTCACGATTGTGTCCCACTTGTTGTTGATTCATGACAAAAAAATAAATTTTATATCTTTATGTTTGAAGCCTGAAATGTGGCGAAATGTTGAAAGGTTGAAGGGGGCCGAATACTTTCGCAAGCACTGTAACTACAATATGTGTTTATAATATTTTGGGTGTTCATTTTAACATGTTCAGATGAATTATGTTAAAAAAACGGCTTTGAAGTGGCACCTTTTCACTTCCGCATAGAAACGCTAGGGGGCGCCAAAATGGCGGCGATGACGTAGGAGAATGACCTCTCACAGCAGCAGACAGCAGTCTGGGCTGAATCTGTTGGAGGTTTCACTGTCATCTGAACAAGGTATAGACATATTTTCATCCGTTTTGTACATAATAGTGTGCAACTCTTTTAACCTTTTAGCCTTATTTGTGAGATTCAAGCTAACTAGTGTTGGGCAAGTTAGCTAACTCTACTTGATGACAAGGCTAATATTCGTTTTTACATTATACCAGTCTCACTTTGGTTTCCTTAGATTTATTTACCACAATGTACATTGTAATATCCATAAATGCTAACACCTATTAACGGTTTAATTAGCATTTTTATCGATGATTGCATCACATGTAGTCTATGTTTTCAACTTCTGCAGCTTTTTGTTTATAAAAGTAAAATATTTATTTAATTCAAGTTATTTTGATTAGCATTTATGGATATTACAATGTACATTGTGGTAAATAAATCTAAGGCAACCAGAGTGAGACTGGCATAATGTAAAAACGAATATTAGCCTTGTTAGCATGTTTTATGATATCAAGTAGAGTTAGCTAACTTGCCCAACACTAATTAGCTTGAATCTCACAAATAAGGCTAAAAGGTTAAAAGAGTTGCACACTATTATGTACAAAACGGATGAAAATATGTTTATACCTTGTTCAGATGATGCGTTTGTTAAAAGGTGCCACTTCAAAGCCGTTTTTTTAACATCATTCATCTGATGAATTCATTTTGAAATGCTACCAGAGAGGTGGCTCCAAGCTGCTCCGCCAATCCCTCTATTGCGTCACTGGTGTGATTGGCAAGCCGGAGCATAGTATACCAAATTAAATTAATTCTATCTACATTTTTGTTTGGAGTAATAGGGAAAATAGCTGAGATTATTGGGAGATTCTCGAAACCTGTTGCAATTTGATCTACCAGTTTGAATTCATGAGGGACTCCACGTGGAACACCTATTTATCATACAATTATAACCATCTACATCTTCTGGGAAAAGTGGAGCAGGGGCTGTATACAAAGTGGGACGTGCAGTGGAGCACACAACACAATCGTCAAAGCCAGCAGCCGCTGACATGTGCTCCACTGTCCACAACCAAGCGTTTCTATCCCCATATCCGGTTGCTTGTTTTAACAATTCAGAAACAGTCCAGTCAGCAGTCACCTGTACGTTCTGTTTGTCTTGCCATACTTCACTATCTATGGCCTCCTTGTCTAGCTCCTTGTCCTCGGGTAGGGCAATTGAAATCCATTGTCTAATGTCTCCTGGATAATGTCCAATAACGTAAGTCCCATTCACATCAATCCCACAATTTTTCACAGTGACTAGCACCGTTGTTTGTGAGTGGTCTGTAGTCAGAATCACTCGTCCCTTCAATCTGTGTTCCTTATTATAACCCCAATCAGGACCTGTATTGGATATAACATACTCCCAAGCATCACAGGTGCAGTCCACCGATGCTCTAAAGCTTTTTCCATGTCTCTCATATTTACATGTAGACGGTGTGTAACACAGGTAGAGTGTGTAGTCAGGTCGAAAGGATAATGGAAAGATTGTTGCCATTGGTATGTGGGCTGTAATTGTCGCACCCACCGGGCATTTTACTGTCACAATCGTAGGTAGAGAGTCTCTAACGCTGTCTTCTCCTATGGATCTTTTATTTCTGTCAGTCTTATTGGACCAAAGACTGGATTGTGTTACAAGTCTGGCCCTGTCTCTTAGCTGTGTGTTTTCTAACACTTCCCATGTTAAAATTCCCAGGACCACGACCAAACCAACTGCAGCGATAGCCCATAGGATGGCTCTCCCTCTCTTGGTCGTGGGCCAGGGCTCCCTGTCCCAAGGCAACATATTAAGAGGGAGTGTAAGCGTGTGTGTGAGTCACTGTCCAACCCGTGAGCGTGGTTACGAGGGTGGGTCAGATGGTCTCGTATGAGAGAGATGAAACCACTTGTTCCTGTGTCCCTTCAGTTGAACAGCTTTGCGAGTGTGGGCCACCACTTCAAAGGGTCCGGTCCAGCTGGGCTCGTCCCACTTCCTTTTGAACACCTTCACACGGACCCAGGCTGGTGGATCCTCTGAGGCCTCCTTCTCGCAGAGGTCGAGACTTCCTTCAACCTGATGGGAAAAACTAGACAACATTTCTCTCAATTGTTCCCAGTACACCCGCACTGGGGGTGTTGGGGAGTCCTCTTTTGTGAAAGGCACCACCCTGTTTCCTGGTCCTGGCATAGGTCTCCCTGTTAACAGCTCGTATGGGGAGAAATGCTGAATGCGGTTAACAGAGTGCCTTGTTGACAACAAGGCAATAGGCAATGCTTGTAGCCAATTCAATTTACTCGTTGCCAGGATTTTAGAGAGTTTACTTTTCAGGGTCTGGTTCATCCTTTCAACGTGGCCCTGGGATTGAGGATGGTAGACTGTTCCAAATTTATGTTTTAGCCCCAGATGTTTTTCTACCAATTGCAAGTGTTTGTTCCTGAAATGTGTCCCATTGTCAGACCTTATTAACTGGGGAAAGCCATGCGTTGGGATGTAATGTTGAATCAAGGCTTTGATTACGGAGGCAGAATCCTCCTTTGCAGCAGGATATGCCTCAGGCCATCCCGTAAAGGTGTCAGTGATGACCAACAGGTACCACTTTCCTGCGCACCTGTTAATCATATCTGTGAAGTCAATCACAACATGTGCTCCAGGCCAAGCAGCAGGTGTGAATTTTCCTGGGGAAACAGCTGAGCAGGGCGATGGGTTATAATTTTGACATATTTGACAGGACCTAGTATAATCTTGGATCATGCTTGTCTTAAAGGGATGCCACCATTGTGACATATTCCTGAGCATCTGTACCTGACCCACATGGGCTAGCCCATGTGCCTCAGATAAAGTTGCTCGTGAGAGGTCCCCCATGGGCAGGGCGGGGCGGCCATCAGGGCCGTACCAGATGCCAGTATCTGGATCCTTCTTTGCCCGTTTTTGAACCCACATGGATATTTCTTCAGGAGCTGCTTTTGCTTGGGCTTCAGCTAAAACCTGAAGGGACAGATCGGGCAGGCAGTCTGCCAGGTCTGGCCCCTCGTCCCGAACCACAAACACTCCTGGAGTACTGACCTTGTAGTTGGCAGCTTGCTTTGCGGCCTCATCCGCCGCCTCGTTTCCCCTGGCCTCAAAGTTGTCTGACTTGGAGTGCCCCTGGCACTTGATGACGCTTACCTTTTTTGGAAGCTGGACAGCGCTGTCCAGCCTCTCCACCAGGGCTCTATGTGTGATGGGTCGGCCTTTAGCAGTCAAGAAGCCGTTTCTTTTCCACTCGGAGAGGTTGAAATGGAAAGCCTGAGTAGCATACGCAGAGTCGGAGTAAATATTTACAGATTTACCTTTAGCAAACTCCAAGGTGGCGCAGAGAGCCTGTAATTCTGCCGCCTGCACTGATGGTTTGTCAGTTAAAACGCCGCTGTTTACTGTAACAAAATTTTCACCGTTAACACTGACAACTGCATATGCCGCTCTCAAGCTGCCATTCCTCTCTCTCCAGCAACACCCATCTGTGAAAAGCTGTAAGTCGGGGTCCTGAAGTGGGTCAGTCTGGAGGTCAGGTCGCACTTTCAGACTGTCTATTACCCTTACACTGCAGTCATGCGGCTCACCCTGTCTTGGCATGTGGTCAGCCATGTTAATGCCAAGAGGTGTAAAAGTTATGTGGGGCTGAGTGAGCACCTGTAAGAGCCGTGACTGTCTCAAAGGTGACATAGTGAAGGCAGCTGAGGACACATATGCACAAACGCCATGATCAGTCAATATTTCTAAAGCATGCCCCATGACTAAATGTGCTGTTTTCTTAATCAAATGTCCCACTCCTGCAGCATACCTAGAACAGTCAACCTGTCTAGCCTCGATTGAATCCAATGGAACGCTAATATACTGTAAGATTTTTCTCTGGCCCCTGCACTTTTGATATAACACCCCGTTGGCTACCTGAGACTGCACTGTGGCATCTAAGTAGAACGGGAGGGAATAATCTGGTGAAGCCATATGAGCCGCAGAGGATAGGTCCTGTTTGAGTGAGATAAACTGTGCCTCACTATCTCTGTCCCAATTCAGTTTAGCCCTTGTGTTTCTCATGCCATGTTCATTAACTAAAGCTCTTAAAGGTTTAGTTTTGTCTGCAAAATCTGCCACATAGTGTCTGCTATAGCCTATCAGACCCAGGAAGGACAACATGTCCCCCACCATGGTGGGTCTGGGATATGACAAAATAGCATCTCTGTGCTCCGGAGACATATTTGTTGATCCTCCAGACACACTACGTCCCAGGAAGGTCACCGCAGGCCTGCAACATTGTAGCTTTTCCTTACTGACCTTAAATCCTTTTGAATGTAAGAAGTTTATAGTGTCCCTGGTGGCTTGTAGACAGGCCTGCTCCGTTCTCGAGGCGAGGAGGAGATCGTCCACATACTGAAGGAGTACCACGCCCTCAGGAAGCACCAACTCTCTCAGCAGAGCGTTCAAAGTCTGATTAAAAATGCCCGGGGAGCATTTATGTCCCTGGGGAAGACGGGTGTAACGCAGCTTTTGGCCCCTGTGGGTAAATGAGAAAAAATCTCTGCTTTCCTCTGCCAGGGGAATACAGAAAAATGCATTAGCCAAATCCATCCATCCATCCATCCATCCATTTTCTTCCGCTTTATCCGTTGCCGGGTCGCGGGGGCAGCAGTCTAAGCAGAGACGCCCAGACTTCCCTATCCACACACACTTCCTCCAGCTCGTCCGGGGGGACCCCAAGGCGTTCCCAGGCCAGCTGAGAGACATAGTCCTTCCAGCGTGTCCTAGGTCTTCCGCGGGGCCTCCTCCCGGTGGGACGTGCCCGGAACACCTCCCCAGGGAGGTGTCCAGGAGGCATCCGAACAGATGCCCGAGCCACCTCAACTGGTTCCTCTCAACGTGGAGAAGCAGCGGCTCTACTCCGAGCTCCTCCCGTGTGACTGAGCTCCTCACCCTATCTCTAAGGGAGCGCCCAGCCACTCTGCGGAGGAAGCTCATTTCGACCGCTTGTATTGGCGATCTCGTTCTTTCGGTCATTACCCAAAGCTCATGACCATAGGTGAGGGAGGGAACAAAGATTGACCGGTAAATCGAGAGCTTTGCCTTTCGGCTCAGCTCCCTCTTCACCACAACGGTCCGATACAGCGACCGCATCACTGCGCACGCTGCACCGATCCGCCTGTCAATCTCACGCTCCATTCTTCCCTCACTCGTGAACAAGACCCCGAGATACTTGAACTCCTCCACTTGAGGAAGGACCTCTCCACCCACCTGTAGAGGGCAAGGCACCTTTTTCCGGTCGAGCACCATGGCCTCGGATTTGGAGGTGCTGATTCTCATCCCAGCCGCTTCACACTCGGCTGCAAACCGCCCCAGTGCATGCTGCAGGTCCTGGTTCGTTGGAGCCAACAGGACAACATCGTCCGCAAACAGCAGAGATGAAATCCTGTGGTCTCCGAACCGGACCCCCTCCGACCCCTGGCTGCGCCTAGAAATTCTGTCCATAAATACAGTGAACAGAACCGGTGACAAAGGGCAGCCCTGTCGGAGGCCAACATTCACCGGGAACAGGTCTGACTTACTGCCGGCAATGCGAACACAGCTCTGGCTCCGGTCATACAGGGATCGGATGGCCCTCAGCAGAGGACCTCCGACCCCGTACTCCCGGAGAACCCCCCAAAGGACACCCCGGGGAACACAGTCGAACGCCTTCTCCAAATCCACAAAGCACATGTGGACAGGTTGGGCGAACTCCCATGAACCCTCGAGTATCCGATGGAGAGTATAGAGCTGGTCCAGTGTTCCGCGACCGGGACAAAAACCACACTGCTCCTCCTGGATCCGAGATTCGACCATCGGTCGTAGCCTCCTCTCCAGTACCTTGGAGTAGACCTTACCGGGGAGGCTGAGGAGTGTGATCCCACGATAATTGGAACACACCCTCCGGTCCCCCTTCTTGTAGAGAGGGACCACCACCCCGGTCTGCCACTCCATTGGCACCGCCCCCGATCGCCACGCGATGTTGCAGAGACGTGTCAGCCAAGACAGTCCTACAACATCCAGAGACTTTAGATTAGCCAAATCCATAACAGTAAAATACTGGAGGTCTGGTGACAGTGATGACAGCATTGTATAAGGGTTTGGTACCGGGAGACACGGAGCTAATGTTAAATCATTTATTTTTCTCAAATCATGGACCATTCTATATTTATTCTGACCTGTTTTTGGCACCGCCAGAGTGGGAGTGTTCCACTCTGATTTTGATGGCTCGAGGACACCCACTTCCATAAGTCCCTGTACCACCTGTGAAATACCCTCGACAGCTTCTGGTTTGGCGGCATACTGCTTTATGCGAATCGGGCCTCCTGGCTTCATCTGTAAAGACACAGGAGGGAAAGAGGTGCACAACCCCACGTCCGTGGGACCTGTTGTAGAATTACATACCCCAAAGCAAGGAGAAAGCTCAGAGGTCTTTGTCTTAATCAGAAGCGTAAGTTTATTGTACACACGTGCGGAGAGCTAACATATACAAAAGGCAGCATACCCCAGCTCTGGCGCGCAGAGTTCCGGTTCCTGTTTACATAGACAACACATGAAAAACAGTCACGCCCACAACAGATGGGAGGGGGCCACCGGTACAGGAGGCGCATAGGGAGCGTAGGCGCCATCCCGTGGTGAGGCAATCAGACAGTGGCATGGGGGTGCGAACAGACAGCAGAGACCTTCACAAAGCTCAGCATGGCGTCAGAAGGCCGTCTCTGCATTGATTAAAGGCCTTTGACGTCCGTGTATTTGCTGCGGCTGGTTTTAATTTAATTACTCTAAAAACTGTCATTACACTCCCCTCTTTTGATAATTCAAAACCATTTTTGCATTAATCAGTTAAATACCAGAGGCATCGTAATCACATCACCTTCAAGCTTGAAACACTTAAATTATTGCTGTCCAAAGTGGACAAGAAAAGAAACATGCTTGTCAATAAAAGAAAGAGCACATTATAATAACACAATGGATCCGGACAGCGATAAGAGTGCGGACAGTGTGTCCGACATAATATGCCACGGGCCCATGCCGGTATTAGCCTGCTACGCGGGGGTTCTGTAGTCTTTTCCGCGGCATGGCGATGTTCGGTCTTGGAGCGGCAAGACCCTAATCGCGTTGGGGCTTTGGCCTCGGCACTTCGGGGTGTGACCTTGGGGTCCGGGGGCAAGGGAGATGGGACGTCGTGTTGTTCCTGGGGATGCGCCTCGGGAACGCTGGGATTCTCTGGGTGTTGTTGTTGTTGTGGGCCTGCTCCAGTGACGGAGTTCTCACGCCGACCAGCCCCTTATGCTTAGGGAGCCGTGAATATGCCTGCTCCGTCCCGACCCTCGGTGTCCTCGTCTATGGCCCTCGGTGGCAGCGCTGCACGATAGTGGTTGGCGTGGATCCAAGCTGTCCTCTCTGCGATCTTTAGCGGCCGTGTCCGTCACCAGGAGGATGAGGATGGGATCCATGTTTCCGTCTTGTCTCCTTCACCAGGGCCCAGTCGTATGGCTCGATCTCGTGCAGAGCCGCCTGCACCGCCTGTGGCAGGGCGCTCCTGACCTAGGCAGAAATAGATTACAAAAGTGCATTAATTTCCTTACAATAGGACAGCATGTCGTCATCACACAAAGAGGTGCTTGGCAGATCTCTGTTCGGGGGTCCCGCGCCCAAGTTGGGTGGTCTGGCCAAGAGGATTTCGAATGGGACTCTCATGCGCATGTACATGAGGGCTAGCGGCAGAGCTTTGAGTGCCATTCTCTCGCTCGCACGCGCCTCCGGACCAGGGGGCGTAACTGCAGTGTTTACGTATATCAATGCCCAGAAATTCACCCACTTCCTCAATGGCTTTTGCTACAAAGTGACTGCCATTGTCACTAGAGATTTTTTCTCGGGACACCCCATCGTGGCACAATTTCTGTGAGCAGAGCTTTCACCACCGCGTTGCTCGTGGCGTGTTTGCCTGCAAATACTTCAGTCCATTTGGACCAGAGATCCGCCAGAACCAGACAGTATTACTTACCTTGGCATGGTGTGAGTTCAACAAAGTCCCTTTGGACATGTTGAAATGGGCGCAGGGGCGGAGGATGAGCAGCCTGTTGGATACTTTGGGACTTACCTGGGTTGTGCGCGAGGCATATAGCGCATGTTTGGCAGAATCTCTGTGCAAATGCCGTAAACCCCTTTGTATACCAATTTTGTGTGATTAAATCACACATCCCTCCTTTTGAGGCATGGTCTCGACCATGTGCTAAAATTGCAAACTGTCTGAAGAAATGCCGTGGTAGGCACGGTTTGCTGTCTGGTCCCAGCCACACACCATGCCGTCGTTGAGCCCCATTTCCCTCCCACAGCAGCGTCTCTGCTGGAGTGGCCAGCACCTGCATTGCTGACAGAGAGGAGAAAATATCAACGTCTTGAGTGAGGTAGTGTGTGTGTGTGTGTAGAGGTGCGTATGCCGCTGCCTTGTCCGCGCGCCGATTCCCTGCAGAGATGGGATCAGTGGCATTAGTGTGGGCTTGGCATTTGCATACAGCGATCTCTAAGGGCATCATCACAGCTTTCAGCAGACGTTCAACCTGTGTGGAATTAAGAATTGGTTTACCATCAGATTTCATGAAATTGCGGTGTTTCCACAGTGCCCCCCAGTCGTGCACCACAGAGAAACCATAGCGCGTATCACAGAATATGTTAACAGTTTTGCCCGCTGCCAGCTCACAAGCCCCGGTGAGGGCGACCAGTTCAGCGGTTTGTGCTGAATGGTAGTGGGGCAAACTACCAGAGTCTATAGTATCAAAATCAGAACACACAGCATAGCCGACTCGGTTCTTCCCAGTGTTGTCACGTGACGCGGCTCCGTCTGTATAAAAAAATCAAGTCAGGATTAGTCAGAGGCACCTCTTTCAGGTCTGGCCTGGGAGTGCATTTCTGTTCTATTGTGGCGATACAGCAGTGTGCCTCCCCTTCCTCTGGCGTGGGCAGCAGTGAGGAGGGGTTCAGCTGTGTGCATCTTTTCACCGTGACATTGGGGAGTTCAAAGAGCACCGTGTTGTATTTCAGCCAACGAGCCGCAGAAAGGTGAGAGGTTTTCTGCTCTAGCAGGATCAGGGGAAACAGCATGAGGCACAAGCAAAGTTAGTTCAGTGTATCCCACAAGGTCACGTGATGCTAGGACCGCTTTCTCAGCGGCAGCCACAGCCCGCAGGCAGCGAGGCAGCCCTGCTGCCACGGGATCGAGTTTTGCTGAGAAGTAAGCAGTGGGTCTCAGTGGCCCTCCGTGAGACTGCAAAAGTACCGACACCATGCACCCACACCGCTCATCCACAGTCTGAGTGAATGGCCGTTGGGTCAGGGAGACCTAGTGTGTGTGTGTAGATTTGCTGTTCCGTTCATCTCCAGTTGCTTTTCTCCCGGATCGTCCTCAATTCATATTGTGGGCTTTGGTGCCAAGGTAGAGGCTCATTTCCTCCTGATCCATACTACTGTCATCCCTGAAGCAGGGGTAGTTTATCTCTCATCTGAAAAAGAAATATTAGAACACAAAAAACACAAAAAAATGCCCACTTTCGCTTGTCAATCTTTTTTCCAATTGGGCAAAACATAACTGCATTGACAGACGGTGTGTGACATCAGGGCGGAGGCTGTAGCCAAATACAGAACAACAAAATGTATGTTTCTAATTTTATACTCCCCTAAATGTGAGTTTACAAACCAAAGTTGTCCTTCAACCAACGACAGCTCACTGCGGTTGGACCGACTCACTGTCAGGACAAACAGCAGAGGGAGGGACTCCCAATATCTTCAGCAAGGCATTTCATCTCAGAGTACTTTCCGCAGAGTACTCTTCTCAGAGTACTCATCCCAGAGTACTCTCACTTTTACACCTGTTCAATAAAGCTTGTTATCTTTGAATCTCTAGTACTTACACCGTATGCTGCTGACAAAAAAATAATTATTCCATGATCACATTAAAACATTACAGACACATTTGTTATTCCATTCTCCGTTCAGCATTCCTCATTTCACTCCTCATTTCACACCACACTCACATCACACTCACATCACAGTCACACCACAGGCCGATTCCCCACGTTAGTATGTTGGTCCAGTTTGTTAAGGTCAACGTAGTGTACTTTGACATGACGCACAAACATATAACATACACAAACATATAACACACACAAACATACAAACAACACAGAAGGCCTGTAATTTTACTTTGTTATATTTTTCCATGTCCAATTACAATTGTCTCATGAGCTATTTCTATTGTTGCAACTCTCAGAGCCTGCAGAACATGCAGAGCGTTAAGAGGTTTTTCCTAAAAGGATCCATTTCCAACTTTAGTGTTTACCACGTGGTCTGTACTTCGGGCTTATCACAGATTGTGTCCCCTATATCTCTAATGAGCTCTTGTTACCTTAAAAATGTTTATTTTCCTTATTTTTTCTTTTTCAATAAAGCCAGGTCGGATTCATTAAAAATGTAAATTAGTCTCAAACTTTAATACTTCACCTTTGTTTCACGATAAAATGTTTTTGTTGCTCATTAAGTAGCACAGATACCATAGAGTGGTGCCTTCTCTTCACTACACTGAAGCCATGAATTTTCAAACTCCAAGTTATTGTCTGGGAACGACCGGAGAGAGCAGCTTAGGTCGTTCGCGTGGTTGACCTCCAAATTTTGTGCGGGCGTCACTCTATCCACTGTTGTGGCTAATAACTTAGCAATCTCAGGGTTTGGTGTCAATTTCCAGTGGTAGTTAACTTTTGGGACCGGTGCCTCCTTGTGCATGCCGGTGAAACATGGAGCATTTGCTAGCTCACTAGCGTGTACCACCCGTAGGCCGCTTGGTGTTGAGAGCAGATTTAAATTGAGTCTGCACATAAGGTCTCGGCCTAGTAGATTAACCGGGCACAATGGGGAATATAGAAAAGAATGTTTAAGCTGGTTGCCCTGAGAATCAAAACACGTTAGCGGTGACGTAAATTGCTCTTTAGTCGTCTCTCCCGACGCTGCTAATGAGAATGTGAAGCGGCCACTCATTTTAGGGGAGACAGAAAGGCTGTCACTTTTTAGCACAGAATTTGTTGCCCCGGAGTCATCCAGAATTTAAACTTTTACACCACAGATTGTTAGCGTATATTACGGGAATTCAGCATGAATTATCTCTAAAAAGTGCCAATTGCAATTTGTTGTTGTTCAAACTTACATGAGCGGTCGCTTTGGTGACGAATGTGAACCCGGGTTTGGTCAGTCGCTCGTGTTTCCTCCACGCCCGCCTCTGCCGTCCTCTGGCCCCGTGTGAGCCTCTGCCTTTAACGCCTCCTCCGGTAACAGTCCTTCGACCCATGTCGAGCACACAGTCTTTCCGCCGGGCTGTGGAAGTTTCTCAAAGTCCGCAGGAGGCCCAGGTAGCCCAAAGCGTTCAAATAATGTTAGCCTGTGGTCCATGAGGGTTGGTGAATAACCAAACGTGCCGGTCCCAATGGCTTCTTCTGTTTGCGGTGCGGGGACAACTTTCAACGGGGTTTCAGCGGGTGCGTTTGGTATATCACGCTGCCGCCTCCGTGGGGAACAGTCACGGGATTTGGAGCAGTTTGTCTCTGGCCTCCAAAGCAGTTGTCGGTGTCTCACATATCTGCTTCCCCCGCTTCTTCTTCTGCGGTTTCCTGAGCGTGTATCTGCTTCCGCCACTTCTTCTTCTGCTCCCGGGTTTGGGCCCACTTCTCGCGGGGTCTCAGCTGGTGCGAGCGCCGCCGTGGTTGGGGCGTGGGGCTGGTGCTGGGGCTTTGAGGCAGAGGACAGAGCGCGGAGGAAAAGCGCCGACAGACCTGGACAGGGAGAGGAAAAAGGGACAACAGTAGTCTGCTCATTTTTTTAAAAACCCAACGCCTAGTTTGGGTGCACACTTATTGTTAGTAGGGGAAAAAGGGCGGTAGGGTGGGGGGTTTGTGGGATGTGTGTGTGTGTGTGTGTGTGTGTCCGCCTGTGTGTTCTCCGCTTCGGTGAAAAGCGGAGGAGCTATTGTTTTTACATATTTCTTTCTCTAACGTCTTTTGCCGTGATATTCTTAAAACCAAGTATATTTATTTCTTCCCTTCTTCTTCTAAATTATCACGCAAGATGCGTAATTGATTCGGAGACATAGAGCCTCCATCGGAAAAAGCCAAATGAACTGCACCATAGGCAAGCACTCCATAGCTTTAGATCCGAACTGTTTTCCCATGGCCATTGTAACGGGGGACGTCAACATTCCCCGCGGTATGGCATCTCTAGATTGATTTTTCCCCATTTTCTCGTATGGAACAATGGACCTAACCCGCTTAGTCTCTTCCCTGCTCTTACCCACTTTGGAGCGATCCGTTCCCCCCCCGCTGGTTCAACCAACGAGCGCGCGTTCTTGAAACGGACCGGGTCTGGCTGAAGACACTTAGAGAAATTATCAGGGTCGCTTACTGAGCGATTACTAACGCGCAGCCGCTAGCTTCAATCTAGAACAAAAGACCCCAAAAAATCCCGCACACAGTCTATGCTGTGGCAATGAATGAAATACCCCAAAAATACATAAATAAACAAATGAAAAGACAAAACTCACCAAATCAGGTTCTTTTTGGTCTTGTGTGGCCAAAGATTCCTTTCACGCGCCGGACGAGCGCGCCCTCCTTTGTCTCCAAATAGAGCAGAGGCTGGTGTTGTTTCCAGGTCGGCCAAACGCAGCCGCTCGTCCCCGCCGAAAGTATCCATGCCAAGACATGCCAGCAACGCCAAATTGTTGTAGAATTACATACCCCAAAGCAAGGAGAAAGCTCAGAGGTCTTTGTCTTAATCAGAAGCGTAAGTTTATTGTACACACGTGCGGAGAGCTAACATATACAAAAGGCAGCATACCCCAGCTCTGGCGCGCAGAGTTCCGGTTCCTGTTTACATAGACAACACATGAAAAACAGTCACGCCCACAACAGATGGGAGGGGGCCACCGGTACAGGAGGCGCATAGGGAGCGTAGGCGCCATCCCGTGGTGAGGCAATCAGACAGTGGCATGGGGGTGCGAACAGACAGCAGAGACCTTCACAAAGCTCAGCATGGCGTCAGAAGGCCGTCTCTGCATTGATTAAAGGCCTTTGACGTCCGTGTATTTGCTGCGGCTGGTTTTAATTTAATTACTCTAAAAACTGTCATTACAGACCTTGGGACCAAACTTCTGTAGGCACCTGTTTCAATATTTCATGAGTATCATCATGATCTGTCATGTGTCTACCATGATGTCTCGTCAATGTTTCGTGCTCCACTTCCCCTGTGTCTATCATATTTGCTTTTATTCTGTATGACTTATTTTCAATGCTGTACTGCACATGAGGGAGTTGGGTGTCAGACCAATCGTCAGCTTTCACCAGTCTTTTTACCATTGGACCTAAAGCTCTAGCCTCGTGACCAGGGTGTACAGCCAAGGTGATGTGTGGGACAGCAGAGGAAGACATGTAATACCACTCACACTGTTCAGGAAGCAGCCGTGTATGTGCCGCCACACCCTCAGGCCCAACATAAATGTAATTTGATTCTAATGTCCACCTATCACTTTCAATTTGTTTGAATTGTTCTCTGTACATTAAGTCTTGGTCTCTGTCATAGAATAATGTCAAGTGGGCAGGGTCCAGTGGGAGGTGGTAGGAGGCCAGAGAATTTATCCAGGGTTTCCACTTGAAGAAGACAGACTGCACACCATTATTGTCCGTGGACTTGTTTTCTGGGTCTAGTTTTACCCAGTATATGTCTGTATACTGGTCTGGCACCTCTTCTCTCAGAAGCCAGCAGGAGTCCATTTATTTCTAGCTTCACTAAGCTGTAACTTCAAAAGTTGACAAGTCATATCTTCAACACTCTTTCTCTCTTTAGTTTTATTTTCAACATATCGCTTAATGTGAAAGATTAAATTTGTCTTCCACTGGGCTGAATCTGGGTTAATGTTATCAGGGTTGTCTTCAATCTTTGAGCGTATTGTTTCTGGTAAACCATTCAAAATAGCTGCTCTAAAAGGCATGATTTCACTGACCTTGTGAGGGTGTCTTCCTACAGTGTCCATCCACTTGGTCACACACCTGTCATAAAATACAAGTGGGTCCTCAGACTCTAGCCAAGTTAACTCACGAGGGGCAGAAGACAGCGGAGTTGGAAAGTGCTCCCTTAGCGATTCATACAGGGCATTCGCATACTGGCCAAATCTGGAAGAATCAGAAACATCAGCAGTACCAGCTTGTCTTTCAATAGCATCTCTCTCCCAGGATTTACTGCATGCTGCCAACACTGCCCGGACGTCACCCATCGCCACATCATGACCTGTAAACCATGTATTGAGACTGGAAATCCAATTTCCAGCTCCCTGGCACAATGGAGGCATTTTGTCTTTTATAGTCTGCATGTCACTTACTGAAAAAGGATAGTACTCCCCAGCTGCGCCTCGTCCTGGTCTTAGAGGGAACATGAATTTTGTCTGAGACCTGGTTCTGCTTGCCACCGGTCTAGTTTCCCCAGGCTCCTGGTCTCCGTCATCACTACTATTGTCAGAAAAGAATTTAGCTCCTTCCTTAGCCTGTTTAGCTTTGAGTATTGGCTGGGGCATGGCACCGTCTCCCTTTTCACTTTCACTGTGCGTCTTAGTCGTGGCTCTGCGTGCAGCTTTATTAATTAATTTTGCATTCTCCTGTCTAGCGGTCTCGTAATCATGGGTCCTACTTGGGGTCTCTTCTCTCTCATCTCTGTTTGTGGTGGATTCAAAGGTTTGTTTCCTAGTTCTAATACTTCTGAGAGATTGCATGAGCTCATCTTGAATGGATGGGGGTTGGTGATGGTTGTGTGGGAGCTGTGGCGGGCTGCTAACTGCTGGATTTTGACTCGGATCTCTATTGTCCCCCACAGACTCCTCTTCTGTCTCTTCGTCAAATTCACTGCCTGCAAAGTCATTGTCCCATCTCCTTTCTACCGTCACTTCTCCTGAGAAAGCATATTGTGGCAGTTGTAGATTTGGCTTACCTGGTTCTGAACCCAGAGAATACTCTGGTGGTGCCGTGGGTAGGAGTGGGTATATTGTACTCACCGGCATTGCTCCGTTTTCTGTTTCCTGGCTTTTACTTACTTTAGGTACCGTTGCCAACGCTGTAGCCGCCAGAGCAAAGTTATGTACCCTGGTCCTCAGTTTCTCAGCCTTTTTTAGTTCCTTTTTTATTTGTCTACACTCATTCCAAGTCTTTCCCTCAAGCTCTAGTTTTTCCTTTATTAAATTATTTTCCTCTTCCCGCAATATCTTTGCTAGTGCGGACCGTGTCATATACTTAGGTACAGCCCCATTGTTCTGTATTTTTTCCCATGCTTTCACAGCTTTTCGTTTTGCCTTGTTCCTATGCTCTTTATCCAAACCACTCAAAATCTGAGCCTCTACCTCTCTGTAGAGCTGCTGAATTGGAATGCCTGTCTCCATTTTTCGGGGGGGGCCCAAAATCCCCCAGGCTCTAATGGTTTAAACCTAACTTGTGTGTTGACGCGTCCGTCAACCACGCTCGTCACAGCGGGCTTTCCTGTTTCTGACAAGGCTCTCAAAAAATCTTTACTTTTAATGTATTCTCGCAGGGTTCTAACTACTTAGACTCCTATTTTATTTTATTTTAACGTATTTTCGCAAGGCTCTCACTACTTTTTAGGCTTTTACTATTTTTACTTTTATTGAATTAGCTCCTCCGTGGACAGAACTTCTCTCCCCTTGATTTGGTTTAGTCCAATATGCAGATTTTAGTTAGTAATAGGTATCTGCTTACCTTCAGTTCAGCGGCCGCTTGAGGAGAGACGTAGAGTCCAAAGGGGAGGCTGAAAGTCATCAAGGGATCACGTCGGGGTCACCAATTATTGTATTAAAAAATGACGTGTTCAAAATTCCTTATACAGATGACCAGGATTCAGAAAGTTAAATTCAAAAAAGGTTTATTTCCCTAATACAAAATAATCTAAAACAATCGACCTGGATCAAACTTAACTATCCCTTATTCCCTATATAAAGTATAAAGTATAACTTTGGTGGGCGCTCCACGCAAGTCACACTACTATCCCTGATCCAGTCTAGACTAAAACAAGCATGAGGTTATTTAAGCAAATGTGCATGAAGAAGGGGGCGTGTCGTTTCAGGCAGCTCTCGGGTCCCGGGTCCGGCCTCCATCAGGTCTCCTCCGTCTCGCCAGACCTAAACAGAATGATTCACACACTACCCCTCCCCAATCTATAGATTTATTACTTCCTTGAGATAAAGCAGGAAGTTCTCAAGGCTGTCCCTCCAGATTCTGGCCTCCATCTCCTTCTCTAAACAACGGAAAGGATTAACAGAATCTAGGAATGCAGATCCCTCTTGGCCTCCCAGATTAACTATCATTAACTTATCCTGCACTTTGGACTAAAATGGGACAAGGGGAGACAAGGTCTTTTTTGCTTAGGAAGAGACAGAGTTCAAATCAGGGTTAGTCTATATTTAATACAACACAATGTATAGGGTCCTAGGTTTTCAGTGTAGCACAAAATTAACGAAATGCAAAATGTTGCTGACTGGCTGTGTCAATACTGTCTGACATCAAACACAGACAAAACCGTTTAAATGTATTTTACAAACCGAGGTAAGCATATCAGTTGTCCAAATATTTTTATTAATGGCGGTAAAATTAAAATTTTTAATGTATTCTCATATTTAGGAGTGACCCTGGATCGAAACCTGACCTTCAAACATCATGTAAAGAAACTCTGTTACACTCTTAAGTTTAATTTGGCCAACTTCAGATACATTCGGGGGTCACTCACCACTGAGGCGTCCCATCTGTATCTGAGTTCCATGATCCTGTCACATTGTGTATACTGTGTCTCGAGCTGGTCTCAGGGCTGTAAAACCACTCTGGGACCTCTCGAGTCACTGTACAAGTGTGCCCTTAAGATCCATGATAAGAAGTCCAGGCGGTACCATCACTGTCCCATCCTCTCTAAATATGACTTTCTCAACTTTGAAAACCTAAATTTTACTCCAATGTTTGTTTGCTTTTTAAAATTATCCATGGTTTTAGTGCACCTCCTCTAAGAACATTTGTTTCATTGAGTGCAGACGAAATGACCAGAACCACTCGATCCACTTCTAGAGGAGAATGCAACGTCAAAAAATGTAGAACAACTTTTGCTAAATCTGCTTTTTCTGTGACGGCCATGAGTCAGTGGAACACACTGCCCATAGAGATCATTGCGTGTACTACATTTAAAACATTTTCTTGGCTGACTAAGAAATGGCTTCTGAAAAAGCAAGTTTGCACGCACGAGTGAGTGAGTGAGTGAGTGAGGGTAATATTCTAGTAGAATCTAGTAGAAGTTGGGGAGCTTTATTTATTGTTATTAAACTTAATGTTTTGTGAATGATGTTATTTAAAGCCTGTAAATGTAAGACACAGTCATGTATCCATCTACATTGTAGTCAGTTTAAATGAACATAACACCAGCCTGCCCAGGGACTACAGGTGGAAATTAGCTTTGCAATAACCTGGTACATGCATCTCTGCTTTTGTGTTAATGCTTAACTGTACACTGTCCCTGTTCAAATAAAGTACATACAATACAATACAATACAATCAGTAGGAAGACTCAGCAGCCTGTTTCACTATAATTTGTATTAAGGCAAAAAGTGCCCCCCTGGTGGTCAGGTTGGGTATTTTAGCTCTGAGTGTAATATTACTATATGAAATAAACTGCTTATTTGCACGAAAACGGTGAAGATTTTCTAACTTTTTCGCGATGATTATATAACTTCAATCCATCCAGATTAGGAAATGACGTGGTAGAACTCTGTGCGATGAAAATCCAGGGAATTTATAGATGAAAAGTCAAATTAGTGGCGAAACTTCGGCCCATCATGGCCGACTTCCTGTTGGTCCCAGACATGTGCTTAGACCTTCCCACTAAGCAAGCCGACGTTGAATCAACGTAATTTGAACGTCGTTGTCCGACGTAGAATATAGGTCACTGGTGGGTGCAGAATGAAAGTTTTCTCGACGTCGTTTCCCGACGTCACCTCAACCTCCAAATGTTACGTTGATGGCACGTCAATTCAAGGTTTGAATGTGGTACGGAACCGGTCGGGTCTGACGTCCTATCAACGTCTCATATGACCAAAATATTGACGTTTATATGACGTTCGTTTTCAGTCGTTCCCACTAAGCAAGCAGATGTCAAAACAACGTAATTCCAACGTCATCTGGACGTTCATTCAAGGTTGCAATGTGGTACAGAACCGGTCGGGTCCGACGTCCTCTCAACGTCTTATATGACCAAAATATTGACGTTTATATGACGTTCGTTTTCAGTCGTTCCCACTAAGCAAGCAGATGTCAAAACAACGTAATTCCAACGTCATCTGGACGTTCATTCAAGGTTGTAATGTGGTACAGAACCAGTCGGGTCCGACGTCCTCTCGACGTCTTATATGACCAAAATATTGACGTTTATATGACGTCCATTTACAGTCCTATTGACCTCTGTAGAATGACTTAATAGTCGAGACATACTTTTTGCAATAGGCAAGGCAAGTTTATTTGTATAGCACAGTCAAAACAAAAGGAAACTCAAAGCACTGAACAAAAGATAGAAACAATCAAACAAGGCATTACAATTATAAATATTGACAGTAAATTAAAAAGATACAAATAAAATCTCTCAAAAAATCTCTCAGTTGAAGCAGAAACAGAAGTGTTTTAAACCTGGATTTTAACATTGTCAAAGAAGAAGCCTGTCTCACATTTCCAGGAAGACCGTTCCAGATTTTAGCCTTGTGAATCTGAAATGCAGCTATATCATGTTTAGTTCTGACTCTGGGCAATAAACGATAAACACAGCATTCAAAAATCATTAGAACAACTGTAGTAGAAGGATACCAGTCATTATTGCAAATGGAGCTGCATTAAAAATCATGTTTCTCTACATCAAAGTACAAGTTAAACCACACAGGGCACAGTGTTATGAACACTACTGTACTGAACAGTTCATGCCAAAGTAAAAAAACATGATTGTAGCGCCTATGTTTGGATCAGTATTAAAACAGGCACAAGCTACACTCTAGGTTCCCCAGATGTAAAAACACAATCTGAAAGGCAGAAGAATGCATTTATTGAATGTTGAGGTTCCAACATGTGTCCTCTCTTGGTCTTCAGTCTCTCATCACAAGGTCCAAGCACAGCACCTGAAAATGTGGAACATGTTTAGTTTCAACATAATGTGGCAAAGTGATATAACAACACATAACTTTCTATTAATGCCTCAAACCACTCGATCCATCACCATGTGATTCAAACCTTGGCACTGCACTAGCTCGAGACACTGGAAGACACTCCGTCTGAGAAACTTGGGATAAGGCTTTGGTCATTGGAGTAATTCCATGTAAAAAACAATTGCAAATGTGCATTTGTTTTGCACATGGACACAAATGAGCCCTGAAAGCTACTTACCCTGTATTACTCTACACATGTTGCATTTCCGAGGGGGCATTTTCCCCTTGTTGCTCTTTTCCCTCATCTTGAGTGAGTTGCTGAACAATCTGAGAAAAAGATAGATGTTTTCAAAGAGAATACACCAAATAATGGTTTATTCTAAAAACAACATATTAATACAGAACAACAATCAATGTGTGAGAGTGTGATTCTTACCTTTGAACACCTTCAACACAGTCTGACACCTGTAAGACTCAAACACATATGACACATTAGAAATACACACAGAACATTAGTTATTGCAACAATCATGAAATTATACTCTATGGATTTCACAATAATTGACTGCATTAGCAAAGGTAAATGTATTTTAATTATCATATGGCTGGTTTTAATGTTTATAAGAAAAAGTAAGAAATTGAATAGAGTTGCAAGCGCTAGTTAGCTTGCTACCAGCAGATGAATGGATATTTAATATTTGCAGCTAACAATAACAAAAATAACGACTGTAGTGGCTCATTTAAACAGCCACAGTGAGAAGAAGTGGAAGTCTCTGACATTGAAGACCTGGGAAGACATTAAATCCATTTATTAAACAAAGCAATACATGAACATTAAACTCTCTTTCTGCAGCAGGTAACATCTGTGTGCTCCTATGGTCCCACATGGTCCCACATGGTCCCACACCTGAACTCAACTCCAACTGATGACATCACAGGTGTCTAAATGATGGGAGTGTCCCAAATATTAAAGCTGATCTCCCTGTTTTTAAACTTAGTTTACTAAGTACTGTTGTCTTTTTGCAGTTTATAAACCATTGTGAAATATACAGTAACTTTACATTTTAGAATTGAATTATTATTTTAAAACTCAAGAATCTTAACCTTTTTTAACACATAGTTTGTTGGACAGTCTAACCTAAGAATTCTAATGTGTTAAAAATAGTTTGAAATATGAAAAACAATATCATATTTTAAACTTTAACTTAAAAACAAAAAATCATAGGAAAAAGATAACAGATAAATAATTCCAGCTTAAAAGAAGCCGTGCAGATTTGTACATTAGAATAAAAAATATTCAAAAGCAGCTGAGAACAGGTGGGTCTTTAACCTGGATGTAAACAAACTGAGTGTTTCAGCTGATCTGAGGCTTTCTGGGAGTTTGTTCCAGACATGTGGAGCATAGAAGCTGAATGCAGCTTCTCCGTGTCTGGTTCTGACTCTGGACTCGGATCCAGATGACATGAGGGGTTCTGGTTGGTTCATAAGTTATGAACAAGGCACTCAAACAACACTTTTGCACATGTTCGTTAAGGCACAGCAAACAGTGACAATCTTATCTAAAGGCATTAGGTTTTCACCCTCACATTTGAGAAGCATATGCACAGGTACAGTTGAATGTAAGAATTTGAATTTGTTGCGCACAACACCAATCACCCTCTCAACGTGAATTCTGAGATGGAAGGTCTAATCTGAGGCGCATTACAGTCAATAGGACAAGCTGGAAGGGTGAGAGCTTCCTCATCCTTCCTTGAGGCAGCTGCTGGGCTGGCGATGGGGGCTACTGGGCTTGGGCTGGCGATGGAGGCTGCTGGGCTTGGGCTGGCGATGGAGGCTGCTGGGCTTGGGCTGGCGATGGAGGCTGCTGGGCTTGGGCTGGCGATGGAGGCTGCTGGGCTTGGGCTGGCGATGGAGGCTGCTGGGCTTGGGCTGGCGATGGAGGCTGCTGGGCTTGGGCTGGCGATGGAGGCTGCTGGGCTTGGGCTGGTGATGGAGGCTGCTGGGCTTGGGCTGGCGATGGAGGCTGCTGGGCTTGGGCTGGTGATGGAGGCTGCTGGGCTTGGGCTGGGAGTGATGACTGCTCCAGATTAGAGCCCTGCACTTGAGCCCTTGGCCCGAGGGCCCCGACGGCCCGACAGCCCGAGGGCCGGGCTTCGGGCCGATGACCGCATAATGACCTCGGACACGGGCCGGGCTCGGGCTCTTCATTTTCAGAGCGGCAGAATAGATTTACGAACGCACCCACTGAATATAGCGTTCTATCACGCTGTAGTGTTTGTTGTTCTGTGTAGTGTTGTCATTGACGGCACATAGCATTACTTACAGGTGTGTTGCAGCATCTGGGCATCATACAGCTGTGTATCATACAGATGTTCACTCTGCACCACTCCGCACACACAGAACTCATTGCAACACATCACTACCATGTATAACTCGTCCCTCTAGCTAAGTCTGCGTTCATATCAGTGCGCGGCACTATATACTACGCTAAAACATTGTTATGGGAGGTTAAAAAAAAAAAAAAGGCGGGCTTGATGCGGGTTTCGGGCCTGAAAATTGAGAAACCATATCGGGCTGGGCCGGGCTGGGCCGGGCTGGGGCGCCACCCCCTCGGGCCAGGGCCGGGCTCGGGCCCAGATAATAGGCCCGTG
This sequence comes from Knipowitschia caucasica, assembly GCA_964034765.1. Lineage (NCBI taxonomy): Eukaryota > Metazoa > Chordata > Actinopteri > Gobiiformes > Gobiidae > Knipowitschia > Knipowitschia caucasica. The sequence goes on from OZ035841.1 coordinate 4,150,199, forward strand.
CAGGGCTCTACTCCAGATGCTGGGTACTGCGCTTTACTTGCCGCTGATATCGCGCTCCATCTGTTTCTTTAACATTATTGTGGCCTAACCGCAAGGATGGTGTCCAGTCAGGGTGATTCTCCAACATCTCATATGATGGTTTACCTAGAACAGAATAATCTATGTAGTCAATGCTTTAAACTGGCAACAAGGTAGCATAATGTCATGAACAGAATCTCAACTATTTTTAGCAATCTCATATAATGGTTTACTTACATCAGATTAATAAGATTATTAAACAATCTGGAATCTAAAGAAATATTAAACAAGAAGGTAACGCTATTCATGGTTTCATAAAAGGGCTCAGGGGGTAGTGGAAACACAAGACAAAAAAAAAGTTTGGGCACCACTGGTTTAGAGAACATAAGAGACAGAGACAAACACACTTTGAGTGCCCATATTCCACCAACAAGGTAGGATAATGAGCAGAAACTTAAATATTCTTAGTTAACATTAATGGTTGGCCATTAAGCATTTTCATAGAGGCAACAGTTTGTTAGATAGTTAGCTAGGCAGCTAACTTAAGATGCACTTCAGTGTTTGCAACATTAACAGCTAGGTAACCTACACTTCTTAACTTAAAAAAAACAACATAAAGACATTTTAGGACGTACCCGAGTGAAAATGCAGAGAACACACTCTCATCGACTGGGGGTGAGATCGAAAGTAAGGTCCTTTCTTCTTATTGCAGCCAACCAAGCCATCCGGCGTCTCTTCGTCAGGTCAGACACTTGCGCTCCCTGATGTTGTATCCATTTTGGTGGCCTAAAAAATTGTAAACCGTTGTTCCTACGTTTTCCTTTCTTATTGTGTGAGGTACTGGAGCAGTTTTTCACACAGCAATGAGCTCCAGGCATGGTAAAACAGAAATAGCGACGACCTCCTTTGCTACCGAGTTAACAACAACAACTGTTTGCCGCTGGGATCCTACCAACATGGCGGAGACGGGGAGGGGCTCTGTGCTATGACGTCAGCTCCTCACTCTCAATAGATTCATGCACTGGCAATTCAAAATACAGATAATATACAAAATATACTTAACAAAATCCACGTATACGTGAGAAAACAACTTACTTTCTGTCTCCAACTCTTTTCAATGTGGAAATGATACATCTATATCTAAAAACTGTGCAGACTGTGTACTTACTAGAGAGGGTGATTCCAAGTAGCTAAATAAAGCAGGGCAGCGACAGAGGTACAGATTCAACGTCATATCAACGTCTGGGAAGGCATTACTTTACGTCCAGATGCACACCTTACGTCGTTTAGACGTGGAAAACAGGTCCTCGACCGACCGACTCACGTGTCAGGCTGTAAAGCCGTTATACTCGCGCGGCGCATAAGTGTGCGTCGGTTGTTTAGGGTGTTATGTATTATTTTGTCACAGTAGTCTGGATAAATGCCTGGCCGTGGTGTAGCGGTTGCGTAATGAGACTTCAGTCGCAACGACGCAGGTTCAAATCCCCGTCGGAAAACTTTTGACTTTTTACTTTTTAGCGAACAATTTTTCTGTTTGGTTAAAAACGAATAAACACTCAACATAAGATTATGTAGTGGCTAATAATAAAACTTGTGAACCCATGCATTTGCATACAATCTCAAGTGCTCACCCCTTATTTGCAAACTTGAGATTGTTAGCACAACAAATGCATACATTCACAAGTTTTATTATTAGCCACTACGTAATCCTATGTTGAGTGTTTATTAGTCTTTAACCAAACAGAAAAAAATTGTTCGTTAAAAATCAAAATAAATATGTAAAGATAATAATACACACACGTGGGCTCGAACTCACGTAACCAAGGCTGCACACATTTGCTTAACCACTACACTACCGTCAGGTACACTGGGATCGCTTCACAGCCTATATATTCTATTGCTAGATCAAGACGTACTGCGTCGGTCAGCCGATGACCTGTTTTCGACGTCTAAGGGAGGTCGGGATTGAACGTCATATCCACGTATATGGGAGGTCATTGTTTTACGTCCAGATGCGCACCTTGCACAGACGTCGTTTGGACGTAAATAAAAGGTCACGACCGACCGACGCGATATTGACGTGATCTGGAGGTTGAGTGGACGTCGGATGTTTAGTGGGTTATGTCAGGAAATTTGCACCAGGCTCTAAGCGTGATGACTGACAGATCATAGACCCAAAAACCAAAAAACCTAGAGCTCAGAAACTAATTTCACCTTGCAAGGTTAACTCCTGTACCTACAAATAGCTCAAAAAAAGGACACTGTAGTTACGAGTTTACGTGATCACGGGGGAAACGCTTCAAGCTTATCAGACTGCAAGCAGAGTGATATTCCCGAAGGCTCCTCCCCGCACACAGCTTTTATTTGACACAAGAAAAGCAGGCGTGGTTACATTTACAACATACCATATATAGTCAGGCAGTCACTGAGTTGGAGACGCCCCCAACTCAGTGTGCATTGTGCAAGCAATCTTACTTTAGCGGCCTTGAAAACTTTCCGTTGTTCTTATCAGAGACTTTCACATCCTGTCTCTCTGCACAATAATTTCACATGAACATTTTGTTTAACTTATAGAAAAGGCAGTTCTGCTTTATGCACGTACAATAAAACAAAAATAAAACCTGAACATAAACCCTGGACATTCTTCCACACCTTACTTCGCATTGGCTCGGCCTAATTAAAGCCGCAAGCGGCGATGAAAGGCCTCGCACCTTTTGCGACCGCCTCCTGGGCGCCAGTCCCACAAGCGTCACGCCAACTAATTGGCAGCCCGATCTGACCAGGATTACGTATATGAAAGCTCATTTATATGATAAAGTGCGTCCCTAGTGGTCACCACCGGGACATGCACCCTCTAAGTAGAGTAGTGTTTTGCTCGTACAGATGTAAAGATTTGGTTTTGCAACTTTGTTGAAGATCGGAAAGGTTTAGGTCAGAAGCCTTCCATAGGTGGCGCTGTAGAGTCATATTAGGTGTGTGTTTTCACACCATTACTCTCAGGCCATTACCAACTGTTAGTGATGTGAGTTTTAGCTCAGTAGGTCTGAGCCTGTGGTCAGGAGAGCATCAAACATGGAGAAATTCCCCACTACCTCGCATGAAAACGATAACAAAATTCTAACTTTTATGCAATGATTGCATAACTTCAATCCGTCCAGATGGAGAAATGACATGGTAGAAGTATGTGCGATGAAAATCCAGGGACTAGTACAAAGCCAAAAATGTGACACCTTGAACTGCCTGTAGGTGGCGCTGTTGCACTCACAGTTGGATTGAAATAAAACATGTCATGGTCACAGAAAACTGCTCTGTGGTGATGAAGTGAAATAAGTGAGCCTTTGAGAACTACAATACCCAGAATACACTTGTCTCTGTCCTCAAGTGTGTCCAGTCCTGTATTTGAACAGATGTTTCTCCATAATTTTCTGCTTCATAAGTTAGTTAACATTCTAAACCATGGAAAAGCAGCTGAAATAACTCCAGATTTGTCTTCTTTAGGGTTTGAAGTGACATGTGTCACTCCGATCGAGGTGGATCTTCACAGTGACGCCATTTTCAGATGTCGTGTGAACCCACCGCAGGATCTGACCTCAGACTTTGTGAATTTCAATTCACTTTATTCCTGTACAGCCCTAAATCACGACAGTGGTCATCTGAGAGGACTTCACAGAACCATTGTAATCACCAACACAGATTAGAGAATCAAATTGTTAAGACACAAAAAAGGTGAAGTGATTTGTAACAGAAAAAAAGATAGTCTATTCTATGCCAGGGATAAGGAAAGGACCATCCACCAGATGCACAATACAAAGGCTGAACAGAAATTGTACAGAAGGATTCGGAAAGTGGAAACATCTCTCTGATCATCCACAACGTAACTCAAGCTGACTATGGGGTGAAGTCGCACGTGACTGATTATAAGTAATGGAGAAGCTGTGAAAGTTACAATACAATACAATACAATGTATTCTTGTATAGCCCTAGGTCACAACAGAAGTCATCTCAGAGACTTAACAAAACCATTGAAATCACCAACACAGATCAGAGAATCAACAGTTAAATCACTTGAAAAATATAAAGCACACACAGAAGAAAATGTCCATACATGTTGTAGAATGCTAAAGTGTCCTGATCATCACCAATCCTTTCTGTTGGACACTAACTGTCCAACAAGACCCTCCTGCATCGACAAGGAAAAACTCTTAAAAAACCCAGTGGGAAAAAGTGAGAAACCTTGGGGAGAACTAGGGAAACCCACAGGGAGGGAGACCCATTTGAGAAAGGGGTCCGCTCCTCCGGACGGACAGGCTAATGATCTAGGACCTAAGCTAGCTACAGAACGTGGACCAGTGGCCGCTGAACGTGGACAGGTCCGGTGCAGGACTGAGGCGGGTCGGGCAGTCCGCAGGTGTAGATGGAGGAGGCCAGGCTCAGAGATCCCGTCATCGTACCATGAAACAGGCAATGGGACAACGGGTGAATAGCAATGAACAAACTACAGTCAAAATCCTAATAATGCTAAACAGATAAAGTAGGAACCTCCTTCCTACTTTATCTTGAGCACTATCCTCTCCTCCAGAGGATAGTGCTCAAGTTACCATACTTCTCCAGCAGGGAGCCAGTGGAGTGATTTTAACACCGGAGTTATGTGCTCCCTCCTTTTGGTACCTGTTAAGATCCTAGCTGCTGTATTCTGAACGAGCTGGAAGCTCTTCAAAGAGGCTTTAGGGCACGCTGCCAATAAAGCGTTACAGTAGTCAAGTCTTGAGGTGACACGCGTCACTTTTAGGAAGTGACGCGTGTCAGCGTCACTTCCTAAAGTGACGCTTTGGACTGAGTAGGATCAGGCGCTTTGGACTGAGTAGGATCACTTCTACTCAGGCGCTTTGGACTGAGTAGGATCACTTCTGTTTTCTCCGGGTTGAGAAGTAGGAAGTTAAGAGTCATCCACGTTTTAAGGTCCTTTATGCAGCACTAAGCTTTTCTAGCTGATCTGTCTGATTTGGCTGTCATCTGCATAGCAGTGGAAATTAATTCCATGCTTTTTAATAAGGTTTCCTAAAGTTATGACGTCTGGGACTTTGATTGTGCGCTGCTGCTGCCACCTGCTGGAGGAATGTGGTACTGTCTCTCACGAGTTGATTATATTTCAAACAGCGTGGGGAACAAAAAATCCTAATATTTCAAACAATATTCGTAAGCAGGCATATAAGAAGTCCAAGGACATAATAAGTTTTATCTATAATAAAAGTTAGACTTTAAACCTTTAAACCTCAAAGCGCAACAGGTTAAAATTCAAAACAAACAAACAAACAAAGTTAAAAGCTCAAAAGTCTTTAGGCCTTTTCAAAGTCATATAGTTAACCCTTCACTTTCCTCCATATAAATAGCACAATTAGTTTGTCCCAAAGAGCCTGTAGTTTCACATTGTGGAGGAGAGCAGCTGATAACTGCCAAATTTGGATCTAACGATGTGTCAGAGACCAAAAATACTTGAGATAGAAAAGAAAACTAGAGCTAGAAGCAACTGTTTTAGAGCCAGGAACTAGTGACATTTCTGTGGACGTCGTCATAGTGAGTTTGAAAACAGAGCGTTTAGACAGAAGGGATGTGCCTGATATTAGTTTGGAGGGAGCTAAACACAGCTGCAGGTCTGTGACTGAAGAGGAACAGTGCTGGGAGTGGCATTTACTGGTGAAACTCGCAATAATATCTTCCAAACATCCGTGTACTTCTGTAACTGGACTGAATGAAACCAACATATTACAGACTTAAAGTAAAAATGGTCTTGATTTTAATGTTGTAAACGTGACAAAATGTGCAAACGTTCAAGATGAGATGAGAAGTACATTGGACTATTACTGACTCTTTAACACATTTATAAAACACAGCAGTTTGGACAGAGAATTCACTGCGTTAGATTTCACTCTGATCAAAAGTCTCAAACAGTGTCAGAGCAGATGCAGCAGCCTGAGTCTAGTGTTGTAAACAAATAATTCTAAAATATTTCACAAATGCACAGAAGTACACGTCAGAATCACAGTACAGTCGGCTGAAGTACACGTCCCTGAGACAGCCGCCTCAATCATTTCAAACAGGCTCTAAAAGTTGGCTAGAGCTCTGTGTGAATCTTGATTAAAGGGGAAGTACCCTGTTCTCCGTAGGCCCCAAAGCTCCATTCAATATATACATGGTTCATATGAATGTTTAGATTGAACTAAAATGATGGTATAGAAGAAACCAGATGGCAAGCTCCTCCTTCATAATGCCCCTTAGCCCCGCCCCTTAAGTTCCTAACTCACTGACAGACGTTTTTGAGGATTTTCACTGATTTTGATGACCCACAGAAAATTGTGTACGATGACTATGTGAAATCTGAAACGAGATTCTGAAAGACCGGGCTGACAACTCTCATCATCAAAAATAAGTGTGTTTCTAGCTTGTTGCGTTCTCCTGTAATCCCCAGTCAAGTAGAGGGAAGTTTGAATGAAATCACCGGCCCCAGACAAAAAGATGACAATGCCAGGCAAGGAGTTATAGAAAAACTAAACAGCCTTACTCCTCAGTAGAGCCCTGCACTTGAGCCCCTGGCCCAAGGGCCCCGACAGCCCGAGGGCCCCGACAGCCCGAGGGCCGGGCTTCGGGCCGATGAATGTATAATGACCTCGGACACGGGCCGGGCTCGGGCTCGGGCACTTTCAGAGCGGCAGATCACATTTACGAACGCACCCACTGAATATAGCGTTCTATCATGCTGTAGTGTTTGTTGTTCTGTGTAGTGTTGTCATTGATGGCACATAGCGTTACAAGTGTGTTGCGGCATCTGGGCATCATACAGCTGTGTATCATACAGCTGTGTATCATACAGCTGTGTATCATACAGCTGCGGCCGTTCACTCCGCACACACAGAACTCATTGCAACACATCACTACCATGTATAACTCCGTCCATAGCCAAGCCTGTGTTCATATCAGTGCGCGGCACTATATACTACGCTAAAACATTGATATGGGAGGTAAAAAAATAAAAAAAATAAGTCTGGCTTGATGCGGGTTTCGGGCCTGAAAATTCAGAAATCATATCGGGCCGGGCCGGGCTGGGGCGCCACCCCCTCGGGCCAGGGCCGGGCTCGGGCCCAGATAATAGGCCCGTGCAGGGCTCTACTCCTCAGGACCAGGGGACAAGAAGGGGGGCTTAGAGCTGGGCGTGGTCTGGGCTGTGTTTGACAAGCGAGCACAAGCAATAGTTTACACACCAGAAAGTCTCATTCCACTTTTGTTTACACATTAAGATAGTTGTATCTACACATCTGAACCAAAGCCACAGAATTATCTCTGTTAATTTAATTTTAAACCACGAGATGTCCCCAGAACACTCCAACTCGCTGACATATTTCTACCTCTGGTCCCAGTCTGAGGGGTGCATGGATCTATTATAATAACTGGATAGGGTATTACTAGGGCGACTGTGGCTCAGTTGGTAGAGCATTGGCCTTAAGCCCAGAAGGTCGTGGGTTCATTTCCCACCTCTGCACCTTCTCCACCGACTCCCACTGATGACTGCTGTCGTTGTGTCCTTGGGCAAGACACTTAACCCCACTTTGCCCAAAGCCCCCACTGAAAGATCTAAGGCTATGCTCACACTCAGAGAGCAGCCGTCCTCCTGTGGACTCACCACCTGCAGAGGGTCAGTGAGGGGCTGGTGCTATGAGACTTGGGTGGCATCTCTGACTGCCACCCCCCTGACCCAGAAATGGATTAAAGGGTAGAAAATGGATGGTATTACTAGCTTGGAGCTGAAGAACCGATGTGCTCTGGGGATTCTCGCGGTACTGCAGACTAAACCAGACTCAATTCACGTGGGCTACCCAGAAATGTTTCCCATAGAACTCAAAGTAAATTAAAACAGCTCGACCTCAGCTGACAGAAAACCTGACAGAAAACCTACAGCTGTCACAGGGGGAGGGGCTAGGTGTGGCGGTAAGAGGACGTAGGAGAGAGCAATGGTGGTGTGCCTATAAGAGGATTTATGAATAACTCAAATATGAACTATAACAGGGTCAAAAGCTGCCAACGTGATCAGAGTACGTCCCCTTTACGTATTTAGGGCTTTTCCTACAAAATAAAAGCCCTGGTTAGTGTTCGAGTTCCCTGAAACAAGCATTTAAATAACATTCACATTTAATAAGCACGGTTTACATTTTCTTAAGGTCCAAAAAAACTGAGTGTAAGGTGTAAATTGATGTAAACGCTTCCAAATATTTGTGTTCTCTGGTACGTCTACGCTACATGCGACGGTCAGAGTAAAGTGGTGGTTATTATGGAATTTCTTGTGAATTTGGAAGCAGCCTTGGTCGATTTTAGTGGAGTGGCTTTTCTTCCTGATTGGTCGCTTGCTGATCTTGGTTGAGTGGCTCTTCTTCCTGATTGGTCGCTTGCTGATCTTGGTTGAGTGGCTCTTCTTCCTGATTGGTTGCTTGCTGATCTCGGTTGAGTGGCTCTTCTTCCTGATTGGTTGCTTGCTAAACTTGGTTGATTTGCTCTAACTCGTGATCGGGCGCTTGTGGTGGATTGCCTGTTTTTAAAAGTATGAGTTTTGTTAAGGATTTCTGTTTTGTTTTTAAGAATAATTAACTCACTTCTGCTGCATTTGTGTTTGAATTTGAGAAACAGAAGCACAGCTCCAATGACCAGTAGAATCTCAATCACAGTCCCAGCTATCGTCCCTAGAAGAAAAACACAGAATAGTTAATGGCAGCTCAGGATTTTCAAAAAAGAAATGATATAAATGATACTTTTGTGTCTGTGCCCACTCTTCCAGATGAACGAGAACAATTGAATGGTTCTAAATGTAATAGATCATTTAAAGTGGTCTTTGTGTTGACACCAGTTGAGTCTTGTTCATGACGTCCTGGTTTCAGGTCAAACCATGTTGATGTCTGTGTCCGTCCCGTGGATGTATTATTTGATAAAGGCTCGTCCTCGTCCCACTTTCACTCTATTCTACAACACTTTGTCTCAGATGATGTCTTTATTCTCACTCAAATGTCCAGACCCACACTAACATCAGGAACGTCCCCCGACCCTTCTGCACATTCAAAACAGAAACAAGTGCTGCAGCCTCTGTGCAGGGTTTGACATCACTCTTTAGGACTCATCGTTTTGCACTGGCTTTTTATGTTGGTCATGTTATAAATGTTTGTTTATTGTTTGCATCTGGGGTGGATTGTGAAGGGCTTTGGGAGCAGTAGCTCTAATGTGAGCTGGGTCTTACCTTTGTGGTCCTTGTCGCCTTGCCCCATGTCGTGGCCCTTTGTTATCACTGTGGAGCAGCACAGACAGATGTCAGTTATAACAGAACACTGTGAACTTCTATTCAGTAAAATACTTTTAGGGATTTTTTTCCCCCAGTACTGTCCTAAAAGTGAACAGTGCAATATTTACAAAAATGATGGGCGTTGTTTCAGCATCGCAGGTCCTACCTTCTCTGCAACCAAGCGTCAACTAACCTGAGCAGGTCCGGTCCTGCTCGGCACGGTCCTGCTCTTAAAGGCCAAGCCTTGACTTTAATGTCATTGACTTTAACTCAATGAGTGCCACAAACGTAATTTTACGGAAAGGCTTTTTTTTCTACATTTTGAAAGCAGACACTCTGACACACGTGTGTAAATTTGGGAATGCTATGATACATTTAACTGCTTATGTGACGATCTAAAACTCATTAAACACTTAAACGTGTGTTATTTATTGTTCATAACGCAGCTTTGAGTGGTGCCGCTTTGCCTCATATAGTGATCCTGGTCAAAGTCAAAAACATATTTACATGAGTCTGTCGCTAGGTGGCAGTCTTGACTCATCCTTTAGCAGAAACTTCACTGATGCAGTGTTTCGCTGCTGACGGAGATGAGGAAAAAGTGTCAAAAAAAGTATCCGCCAGACACGCCTGAAGAGCGCTTTTTACATCAAAGAAGTGAGTAAACTTCAGGGACTCGTGCTCAGGAGGAAGGTGAAGGGAGGCGCTCAGAAGGAGGAGGGAGGCGCTCAGAAGGGAGGTGCTCAGGCTGAAAGATCACCACGGACTGGTCTGAGCGAATAGTAAGAGATAGGGACCAACCAGGACCAACCGATTTGTGCGTGTAAGCGGTCGCGTATTCCTGCCGTTGTCTGCAAAGAGGATCTTTTTATGTTTGTATTTTCTTTTTTATTATATCCCTACACATAAACATTTGTTTTCTAATTGTACATTCGTATTGTTGTTGTTGCCATAAATCTTCATATGGATCAAATTTCATCTCCAGAGTTCATTGTAAAGGAGGTATAAATATTCATATAGATTGCATTTTTTGTAGCCTACCCCATGCCTATAAGATATATCTATCTTATAAATGTCTGTGAACCCAAAATGTATGTGTCAGAAGAACTACACCCTCAAAAATATGATATTTCATAAAACGGTCTCTATCTCCAGAATTTTCATGAAAGTTTCCGATCTTTTGCTTAGGATATCTCAGGGGCAACAGCTGGTAGAAACTGAAGGTTTTCACCATCTGAAAGTTCAAAGCCTCACCTTTCAAACACGTTATAGCATGTGATTATGGCAGTAACACAGAATATGCTTTGGCTTTGCATCAGGAAATATTGACATAAGGGCTGGCATTCTAAACCCAAGCTGTTGAAACAAGTCCATTCATGCCCAAAACAATACTATAGAAATGGTCCCAAACTAAACAGTAATGCATAGAATCATTCCCACACTGAATAATCCCCCTCTACAGTTTTAGAGATTTCATGACACTTTGAAGCAACTGTGGTTAAAGTTCTAACTCATCATTCTTAACATATGCACGAGGCAGTACTTTTCCATTGCATGTTTTGATTTCTGAAGGCCAAGCTACTGGCACCGTGGTGATAGCTGATTGGACGGTGTTCATTCCTCCATGCTGTATATTATCACTTGCATTCTGTAACATCTTTGTTCGTCCTATCTCTACCATGGACAATAAAACATGTCTTCTGTCTGAATTAAAGACTCAATCTCAGACTTTGACATCTTCTTCACAGTCATGAGAATTAATAAACAACATGAAGCAAGGATTACATGACGCTCCACTACACTTATGTGTGTGCGCCGGTGCCTCTGTTTGGGAAACCCATGGGAGATACACACGGTGAGTAGTAGTGCTCTCAATACTGAGGCAAACTGTGGAGCTCCGTCAAAACTTCCCCTGAAGCTTACTCACCAGTGAGGGTCACATTAGACTCCTGGGTCTGGGTCTGGTCCTCGATCTTCACAGTTAGGTGATACACTGCTGTATCAGCTTCAGTTACGTTGTGGATGATCACAGAGATGTTTCCTCTTTCCAAATCATTCTGTACAATTTTTGTTCGGTTTTTGTATTGTGAATCTTGTTCCAGATAGTCCTTACCCATATTCCTGGCGTAAACTATCTTATCTTTTGTCTTCACTTTTACAAACCACTTCACAAACTCTGAGGTCAGATTCTTTGTTTGGTTCACACGACAGCTTAAAGTGGCGTTACTGTGAAGATCCACCATGATCAGAGTGACACAGGTCACTTCAAACCCTGAAGAAGACAAATCTGGAGTTATTTCAGCTGCTATTTCATGGTTTAGAATGTTTAATACTGTTCAAATAATGTTTTAATCTGTTTGAACAGGACTGAGAAAGAGACAAGGGCATTCTGGGTATTGTAGTTTAAGATTCATCACCACGGAGGAGCAGTAGGGCGACAGTAACTCAGTTGGTAGAGCACTGGTCTTTGGACCTAATGGTCATAAGTTCGATCCCACCACGACCTATGTCATCTGGTCCCACTGATGTTTGCTGTCGTTGTGTCCCTGCACAGGGACACTTAACCTCACATTGGGTTGCAGCTCTGCTTGCCACCCCCACGACCCAGATGGAAAAATAAAAGGGGTAGAAAATGACAAATGACCACAGAGCAGTTTTCTGTGACCATGACTTGTTGAATTTCAATCAAAAAAGAAGAAAAGACAAAGGTACAAGGCTCTGTGTGTTTTATTTCCTGATTATAAAAACTCTGTTTCCCATGAATAATTGCGACATTGTGCACATGCGTTTAACTATTTTGGCGAATAATAAGTTAACATTTGGTAGACTAAACTGACATCTATGTGGACCATGGATCTATTATAATAACTGGATAGTGTGTTACCAGCTGAAGAACCATGTGCTCGGGGGATTCTCGGGGTACTGCAGACTAAATTCACGTGGGCTACCCAGAAATGTTCCCCATAGAACTCAATGTAAATTAAAAAAGCTCGACCTCAGCTGACAGAGAACCTGACAGAGAACCTACAGCTTTCACAAAGGTCGGATTTTGTGGGGATTTTAGTGTCCCTTGTCATCCTGAACTTTTTTTTTTCTTAAATCCTTCGGTTTTCTTTAAATCCACACTTTAGTGCCACAAACTCTGCTCGTGTGGCTCCCGCTCTAACTCCGCTCTGATCAGCAGCTCTGATTGGTCAGAGCGCGGCTGAGCCCCTCTGTGCACGTGCATGAGAGCCACACACACGTATTTGGCGCAACGCGTCATGGGAGATCATCCACTGTGCAGAACCGGTGTTCTGTGTTATGATGCAGGCTGATGACGCGTCCTGTGGCTAACTCGACAGCCAACAGCCCAGTCTACAACCCAACTGGCCTGTTGGGTTGATAATGGAAATAACCAAACTCTAAGTTGGAAGCTATTAGCGGTGTCGTTAGCCAGAGGATATGTCATCGGCCTACGTCAGTAAAATGACGTAGGCGGGAGCTCAACTCGTCAGGAAAGGTACTGCTATCACTCAGTAGCAGCGTGGTGTCACAGGAGCAGTTGACTACTTAAACCATTTAAACTTTTTACTAGGGCTGTCAAACAATTAAAATTTCTAATTGAGTTAATTACAACTTAAAAATGTATTAATCGTAATTAATCACATTTCAAACTATCAACAACATGATGCCATATTTTTCTATAAATGGTTGTTTGAATGGAAAGATAAACCACTTTGTGAGTCTGGTCTGTGAAAGGCGGTATATAAATAAAGATTACTTATGTAAGGTTAAATAGAGGGCAGGGCCGCCAGACCACAGCCAGGCCCTGGACTCTGTAAACAGTTGACCAAATGGGGAAAGATAGCTCACCGCGCCCTCAAAGGAACCATGGGGGTCAACCATAGGGTGCCATCGATCATGGGGATCGCCCACGGCGTTCTGGCGCCCCCCAGTGGACACTGAACGCTATCACACCCGGGACGGACAATTGCGAACCAGCACCCCTGGGTTCAGTACTCCAATAATCTGCATTGTGCCCTACATGTGTGTATCAATGTCAAGTAATGAAATGCGGTGTGTGTTTGTACATGTGTTATGATCGTTTGCATCAATCCTGTGTGTTTCCTTTGTAACCTGCCTGCTGTAAAGGGGGTTGTCCAGAGGAGACGCACAAGGATGACGTCACGGACGCGCCCCCTTTCACCACAAACAAAACCAAGCTGCGATAGTGCTTCTGTCTCTTGGCTCTCCCGAAACCACCATCGCAACTTTCCTTTAACTCTGCGGCCGCGCAGTACGTGTCTCCTACAACGACTGTGCTCCGTCCGCACCGAGGCCTTCCACTCTGAACGCAGACCTCCCTCCTGGCTCGGATTGTATGAACTTTTCCACCACCAGCCCCTGTTCTGACTCTGGACTCTACGCACGCAACTCATTCCGGACTGAGTTGTATATGCACGGACCCACAGTTGGACCGCGTCGCTGGCTTCATACCTCCCGCCTGCCCGGACAAAGAGGCCACGTGGACCACATCACCTCCACCCTATTCTCGCTCATCATCCTTTCATCTTCATCCTCATCTTTCATCACCCACCTCCCTTGAACGGCTCAAAAGTAAGACTGTTCTTTGTTAAATGTGTGATTTGAATGAAATGTATACAACTTCTGTTTAATGTGACCAGAAACCCTTTTCGTTATATTTTCCATCTTCATTTTTGTAGTCAATAAATCCACGTTAAACTTTAACTCAATCATCTGAGCGTCGTGTTTATAAATCCAGGATATCACTGGCCGATTTACGCACTCACTACCTATTAGATTATAAGACTGATTCGAGGCCGATTAGTTTGGATCTGTGCAGAAGTTTCAAATTCTGCTGGTGCCCAATATAAATAAGCAGATCCCCACTCGTGTAGGACGGCCAGCCTCTGATTTGGAGACCAGCCGCACTACACTACTGTACCTAAGTTACAATAATTATACTACATATATATTAAGGTTACCCTACACTTACTTACTTACTTATAAATGTCAACATAGTGTACATATGTACTGTATTTGTTTATTATAACAATAAATCCATAAAAAATGGCCTTAACATTATCAACATTTTGTCTTTCTGTTTAAACTTAGACCAAAACTATTGTTTGTTACAGATGAGGAACATTTCAAAACAGTCTGAAATGCAGAATGTCAGTAAATCTGTCATGCAATGGTAGTGGAAGGGAAGATTAGGTACCCCAGCTTTAATTTAGCGAGTGCGCTTCGGGAGAAGACTGAGAGAAGAGAAGGGAGAAGTCCAGCTTCGGGAGAAGTCCAGCTTCAACTACAGTATATTGTGTGCACGGGTTACGCATAGACACGCACACTACAATCAGAATAGTTCTGTGTGTGGTCTTGAATATGGTCACGTTACGAGTGTTTCTGAGTGTTATTATGGGATGCATGGACATGCGTTAATTGCGTAAAAATTTTTTACACAATTGATTAATTTTTGTATTAACGTGCGTTAATGTGATCATTTTGACAGCCCTACTTTTTACACAACTCACGGACTGTATGTCCGCCATCTTGATTTGCTTTGGTTTTGTAGACACACAGCGAGAAAGCCAAATACTCAGCTTTCGCCGCTGCAGTTATTGTCCTCAATCCAGAATCAGACCCTAATTATTCATTCGCCGAGTTAGTAGTTATGTCCTTACAGAAGGGTCTCCTATCGTGCTTAGCTTTATTATTATGCTTTATTTACATAAAGATATAATCGAGTTTGATGTGAGTGTACATGCTCACATGGATAACCCTAAATGACTTTAGGCCATGTGCTAGTTCATGAAAGAGGTCTAGAAATTGAATTCGGTTCCAGGATTGTGGGAAATACTTTCTTTTTGCTTTATGTTAATGCTAAATAGTTACAGTTAGCCAAAAAAAAGTTCCACAAACAGAATCCCTGTCGATAATGAGAAAAATGTTGTCAAAGTTGTGGTTTTGATCAAAATGTGGACATTTTAGCCTGATGTACCATGTTTGGGGGTTTCTATTTGCAGAACTACTTAGTTCATCAAAACCAAAATGACTTGTCCATAGAGATCACACCACAAATGATGTATTCCTGGAATATTACTATTATTGAAGAAATATTTCAATACCAAAAATTATTATGAAAAACAATCACATTTTACTTTCCTTCAAATACTTCAAAGATAATATCACAAATAAATACTATGAATCAAAATGAATAATAATTTTGAAAGAAGTTAGCATTTCTAGATTTAAACTTTGTAACAGAGTTGACTTTTTACAAAACAAATGAAAATATGAATGCACCTTTAGGCCATGTGCTAATGAAAGAGGTCTAGAATTTGATATTCGTTCCAGGATTGTGGGAAATACTTTCTTTATGTTAATGCTAAATAGTTACAGTTAGCCGAGAAAAAGTTCCACAAACAGAATCCCTGTGGGGAAAAAATGTTGTCAAAGTTGTGGTTTTGATAAAAATGTGGACATTTTAGCCTGATGTACCATGTTTGGAGGTTTCTAATTGCAGAACTACTTATTTCATAAAAAAACAAATTACTTGACCATAGAGCTCACACCAAAAATTATGTATTCCTGGAATATTACTATTATTGAAGAAATATTTGAATATCCAAAATTATTATGAAAAACGGTAACATTCCAATTTGGGCACTAAATTGGAAAAACTACCATTAACTGACTTTATTTCTAATGATTGTTGACTTTCCTTCAAATACCTCAAAGATGATGCTCAGCATGGTCAGCATGGTCAGAATGGGCGTGGCATGTTCAGCATGGTCATCATAGGCGTGGCATGGTCATCATGGGCGTGACATGGTCAGAATGGGCGTGGCATGGTCATCATGGGCGTGACATGGTCAGCATGGGCGTGGCATGGTCAGCATGGTCAGTCAGTCAATGATTATTATAGTAATGTATAATTGGGCACAATAATCATTTATGTATAGTCATTGTTGTCATCAGTGGCAGAGCCAGAAACCTTTTGAGGGGTGCGTCTGCAAAAGAATTTTAGGCTAATTATTGATTTTTTTATACCAAATCAAGCAAAGGTACATAGATTGACACAAATATTTTTTATTTTGTTTTTGGATTTCACACGAGGCAGGCCTAAGGCACAATGTTGGATGGAAATATTCCAGTACACTGGAACCTATTTACACCCATGTTTATAGCATTTCTCTATCAATATTTATATTTCTTAATGTTCAAATCTGTTTATAAATTGCCTGCTTGATCATCCTACCGGGATTTAAAATCTTATCATATTCTTCTGCAGTTGTTGATAGAACTTCCTGCTACTGCTATTCCAGTTCATTCATGTGTCTGAGGAGAACAAACGGGAATACTGGTCGGTTATCATGTATCACCAGTAAGACCAATGAGATGGTACCTGTGCTAACACCAGCAAGACAAAGGAGATGGTACCTGTGCTAACACAAGTAAGACCAAAGAGATGGTACCTGTGCTAACACCAGTAAGACCAAGGAGATGGTACCTGTGCTAACACCAGTAAGACCAAGGAGATGGTACCTGTGCTAACATCAGCAAGACAAAGGAGATGGTGCCTGTGCTAACACCAGTATGACCAAAGAGATGGTACCTGTGCTAACACCAGTAAGACAAAGGAGATGGTGCCTGTGCTAACACCAGTAAGACAAAGGAGATGGTGCCTGTGCTAACACCAGTAAGACAAAGGAGATGGTGCCTGTGCTAACACCAGTATGACCAAAGAGATGGTACCTGTGCTAACACCAGTAAGACCAAAGAGATGGTACCCGTGCTAACACCAGTAAGACCAAAGAGATGGTACCCGTGCTAACACCAGTAAGACCAAAGAGATGGTACCTGTGCTAACATCAGCAAGACCAAGGAGATTGTATCTGTGCTAACACCAGCAAGACCAAGTAGAAGGTACCTGTGCAAACACCAGTAAGACCACCCCTCAATAAGTTTCTGGCTCTGCCACTGATGACAACAATGACTATACATTAATGATTATTGTGCCCAATTATACATTACTATAATAATCATTGACTGACTGACCATGCCATGCCCATACTGACCATGCCACGCCCATGCTGACCATACCACGCCCATACTGACCATGCCACGCCCATGCTGACCATACCACGCCCATGCTGTCCATGCCAAACCCATGCTGACCATGCTGACCATACTGACCATACTGACAATGCCACGCCCATGCTGACCATGCTGACCATACTGACCATACTGACGATGCCATGCCCATGCTGACCATACTGACAATGCCACGCCCATGCTGACCATGCTGACCATACTGACGATGCCACGCCCATGCTGACCATACTGACCATGCAAACCATACTAACCATGCTGACCATACTAACGATGCCACGCCCATGCCAAACCCATGCTGACCATACTGACGATGCCATGCCCATACTGACCATACTGACAATGCCACGCCCATGCTGACCATACTGACGATGCCACGCCCATGCTGACCATACTGACCATGCAAACCATACTAACCATGCTGACCATACTGACGATGCCACGCCCATGCTGACCATGCCACGCCCATGCTGACCATACTGACGATGCCACGCCCATGCTGACCATACTGACCATGTTGACCATACTGACCATGTTGACCATACTGACCATACTGACCATGTTGACCATACTGACCATGCTGACCATACTGACCATGCTGACCATGCTGACCATGTTGACCATACTGACCATGCTGACCATGTTGACCATACTGACCATGCTGACCATACTGACCATGTTGACCATACTGACCATGCTGACCATGCTGACCATGCTGACCATGCTGACCATGTTGACCATACTGACCATACTGACCATACTGACCATGTTGACCATGTTGACCATACTGACCATGCTGACCATGCTGACCATGTTGACCATGTTGACCATGTTGACCATGCTGACCATGCTGACCATACTGACCATGCTGACCATGCTGACCATGTTGACCATACTGATCATACTGACCATACTGACCATGCTGACCATACTGACCATGTTGACCATGTTGACCATACTGACCATGCTGACCATGCTGACCATGTTGACCATACTGACCATGCTGACCATATTGACCATGTTGACCATGCTGACCATGTTGACCATACTGACCATGCTGACCATATTGACCATGTTGACCATGTTGACCATACTGACCATGCTGACCATATTGACCATGTTGACCATGCTGACCATACTGACCATGCTGACCATGCTGACCATGCTGACCATGCTGACCATGCTGACCATACTGACCATGCTGACCATGCTGACCATACTGACCATACTGACCATACTGACCATGCTGACCATGCTGACGATGCCACGCCCATTCCCTGCAATCAGTCATTGTTGATCGCACATCATGTTGCATCCATTGATTGATAAATGATGATTATGAAAACCCTCACCCTCTGCCGATCATTTAAATAAGTAAGTGATAGTTATTTATATAGCGCCTCAGATCAGAGTCACAAAGAGCTTTACAAGTGTTATTTTTGGGCATTTGTCTCTCCCTCCACACAGAGACGGGAGCGAGGTCACCTACAGCTCGCTCCCATCACATGCCAGATCTATTGTACATGTTTTTAGTGGTAGGGGAAACCGGAGCACCCGGAGGAAACCCTGGTTGCCTCTTACAACAGTGGGCTGCCATCTTTGTTGACAAACACACCGACTCACTGACTTCATGTCCAAGAAATCTGGTCTCTGATTGGTTGAAACTGGGTCAATGGCACTGTACATACTACTTTACATGAGTTCAAATTTCAGTTGGCCCTAGCAAAAATACGACAAGGAGTCTTTGTGTGGAAACTTCAGATTGTGTTCATATTGTTATAAGCTTTCAGAAAACGTTGAAAAAAAGTTATTTCCCATGACGCTGGAACGAAAGTTAATTTTATAGCTTCTAGCTCATGGCCTACTTTGAGGTCGCTCTTTCACCACAGAGCCGGTTTCAGGAGTTAAATATCATTCCATATTCTTCCACTTTATCCATTGCTGGGTCACGGGGACAGCAGAGACGCCCAGACTTCCCTATCCAAAAACATTTAAAATAATAACTTAATAACTTAAAATAATGACAGAGGTCTGTAATATTCATCATAGGTACACTTCAACTGTGAGAGACAGAATGTGAAAAAAAAATCAAGGAATTCACATTGTAGGATTTTTAAATAATTTATTTGTAAATTATGGTGGAAAATAAGTATTTGGTCAATAACAAAAATTAAACTCAATACTTTGTAATATAACCTTTGTTGGCAATAACAGAGGTCAAACGATTACTATAGGTCTTTACCAGGTTTGCACACACAGTAGCTGGTATTTTGGCCCATTCCTCCATGCAGATCTTCTCGAGAGCAGTGAACACGGACTTTCAACTCCCTCCACAGATTTTCAATGGGGTTGAGGTCTGGAGACTGGCTAGGCCACTCCAGGACTTTCAAATGCTTTTTACGGAGCCACTCCTTCGTTGCCCGGGCGGTGTGTTTGGGATCATTGTCATGCTGGAAGACCCAGCCACGTTTCATCTTCAAA
This sequence comes from Knipowitschia caucasica, assembly GCA_964034765.1. Taxonomy (NCBI): domain Eukaryota; kingdom Metazoa; phylum Chordata; class Actinopteri; order Gobiiformes; family Gobiidae; genus Knipowitschia; species Knipowitschia caucasica. The sequence continues at coordinate 4,170,129 of OZ035841.1, forward strand.
GCTCTCACTGATGGAAGGAGGTTTTGGCTCAAAATCTCACGATACATGGCCCCATTCATTCTTTACTTAACACGGATCAGTTTAGTTTAGTTTAGTTTATTTGTTTATTTGAGCAATACACATTGTGCTCAAAAGGAGTGGGCTGAAGCAAAAAGCTTATGAGCCCCCACCCCCAAGTGCAATACATAAAAAAAAGAACATTTCAAAACATTTCAAGCAGCTACATTCGTACAGACCAAATTACAACAAACAACAAAAATATATTAACTCTTTATATAATTAATTGGAACAACGCACAGCTACAACAACAATCTAGTTTCATATACGATGTCTAGAACAAAGCAAGTCAAAAAATGTGTTACTTAATATATTGCTTGCAGATTTTTACCCGTGATTACAGTCGTTCTGTCCCCTTAGCAGAAAAACAGCCCCAAAGCATGACGTTTCAGAATCAGTGAGGTTCAGCTTCCAGTGGACTCTAGCTCGCCATCAACATGCCTGAACAACAGGACCATGGATTTCAATAACTTGTGTACACATAAACTCTTGTATAAATACAGCTTCTATAAATATACTGTCAAATAACCAATGCAACTACGCAGAAACATTCAGTTATTCACATGTTCAATAATTAATCATTGTAGAAATAATCAATAATCAACAATCAATATTTAAAACAGTTTCTAGTAAATCTACTCGACTAAGAGTGTGCGTGTAATTAGCGTGACACCGGCTGCAGCTGCGCTCCACACATACAGTTAGTGAACATACAATGTAGGCTAAAAAACGCCATAAAACTAGTTGGTTACACTCTTTAACAGTTGTACTCATTATAAGTGAACAGTATAGTTGTCATGACTTTGACAACACAGATTACTTTAAAGGAGACATATTATGCTAAATACACTAAAATTGGTCTTGGATATGTTGTTTTATGTGTTTAGGGTCTGTATTAGCACAGCGAATCTGATGTAAATGCATCTAGGGGCTTCAAAGCTATGATTGGTCTGATTGGTTCAGAGCATACTATTGCGTTTTGTACGGGTATTGCGTCAGAGTATTTCACGGGAACACGCCCAAACAACAGCGACAGTAGCTCAGTTGGTAGAGCATTGGCCTTAAGGCCAGAAGGTCGTGGGTTCAATTCCCACCTCTCCACCGACTCCCACTGATGACTGCTGTCCTTGTGTCCTTGGGCAAGACACTTAACCCCACTTTGCCCAAAGCCCCCACTGAAAGATCAAGGCTATGCTCACACTCAGAGAGCAGCCGTCCTCCTGTGGACTCACCACCTGCAGAGGGTCAGTGAGGGGCTGGTGCTATGAGACTTGGGTGGCATCTCTGACTGCCACCCCCCTGACCCAGAAATGGATTAAAGGGTAGAAAATGGATGGATGGATGGAAGCCCAAACAAGGCAATACAAGGTCAAAACTTCCGACTAATTGCTGGGCGAGTCCTCCATCTTGCTTTCGACTTGTAGTCCAAGCGCAGCCAGCATTATGAAGCGAGTCTGGCTCATAGAAACAAATGTTCGGTAATTGGTTGTGATAACCAACATTGGGCCTCATTCACGAACCGTACTTAAGAACAAATTTGTTCGTAAATCCTACTTACGAAGATTTTACGAAGATTGTGGCATTCATGAAATTTTCTTGTAACCAGAATTTCTCTTGGGTAAGTACAAATCCTACGGATGCACAGGAGCACTCGTACGCACATTCAGTGCCGAAATGTTCGCACGCTGGTGTTATGAAGTTCAATAAAACACTATTGATGTATGTATTTATTTATTTAATTGTTAATGGTAATTTAGCCTATTTTTTAATTCATTGTGAAATGAAATGTGCCAACGCTTTATCAAATACATTGGAAATCTTGCCGTGTATTAGTGACCCCATCCTAATTATTGGGGGCATTTCTTTGTCCACGGGCCACAGAACAATGGCATATATACTGCTGCTGCAGGAGGCTGCGGGGTCCGCGCTGAGTCTCTGCACTGGTCTCTCCCATGGATCTATACGGGTCTGGTCTCTCCCATGGATCTATACGGGTCTGCACTGGTCTCTCCCATGGATCTATACGGGTCTGCACTGGTCTCTCTCATGGATCTATACAGGTCTGCACTGGTCTCTCCCATGGATCTATACGGGTCTGCACTGGTCTCTCCCATGGATCTATACGGGTCTGCACTGGTCTCTCCCATGGATCTATACGGGTCTGCACTGGTCTCTCCCATGGATCTATACAGGTCTGCGCTGGTCTCTCCCATGGATCTATACGGGTCTGCACTGGTCTCTCCCATGGATCCATACGGGTGCGCGCTGCACGCTCCTGGATCCATACCGGTCCGTGCTGGTCTCTCCAGTCAATGGTCTATGCGGTCTCTCTTCGGTCCGCGCTGGTCTCTGCGCACCGGTCTCTCCAGTCAGGTCACTCCAGTCTATGCGGTCTCTCCTATAGGTCCGCGCTGGTTTCTGTGTGCTGGTCACTCCAGTCTCTCCTCGGGTCTGCATTGGTCTCAGCGCTATTCCGCGCTGGATCTCCTCCCAGGGTCCAAAACATTTGAAGATTCATTTTTAAATTAAACTCATAACATTTTTAGATTAATCTCATCATATTTTGAGATTAATCTCATAATTTTGCTAGTTCGACTTTATTCTCATAATATTTCGACTTTTAAATCAACATTTTATAACTTTATTCTCAGTCTGGCAAAAGAAGGAAACAGGGTGACTCTTTTGCTCCGTGTAACTCTTTGCTTTAGGCCTGTTGCCGTTTCCTCTGGCGTGCCTTATATGGGCATTAATGGGCGGTTACCTATGCTAAGTACCTATGCTAATGAAGCACCGGGCACGCGCTCTACTTACGAGGAGTTGGCATTCATCAATCTAAGGGAACAGCTGCGAACAATTCAGCGGCTTACGAGCGCGTTGATGAATCCCACGTAGGGTCTTCTTAGAAATCTACTTAAGAATGACTTCAGAAGAAATTTAAGAAGATGTTTTTAGTGCCCAGAGTCAGAACTAAACATGGGGAGGCGGCGTTTCAGATTCATGCTGCTAAAATCTGGAAGTCTTCCTGAAGATGTGAGACAGGCCTCCTCTCTGACAATGTTTAAAACCAGGTTAAAAACAGTTCTGTTTAGCCCTGCATACAACTGAGGGATTTTATATTTTTATCTTTCTTTTTAATGTTCTGTGATTTATTATTTTATTATTTATGATTTTAATGCTTTCTTGTTTTGTTCAGCACTTTGAGTTGCCTTGTGTATGAATTGTGCTATATAAATAAACTTGCCTTGCCTAAACATTTTGCGGGCCGCTGCTACAGCAACATGGAGCAATACAAGCTGGGATTTGCAGACCGATTGCGGCTGAATGAGGGCTCTGTACCTTCGATATACACCAACGAAGTTCAGATTCAGATTCTGATTCAGTTTATTTGCCATTTGCAGTAGAAAAAACCACATTGGAATACATTAGCAAAAGTCTCCAGTGTGCACAGACAAATACAGACATAAAACAACATTAAAATACAAAAATAAAACAAATAAAACAGTAAACAAATGTCACTGTGAAATCGATCGACTAAAACAGTTTCAAAACAAGTGCAAATCATTAAAGTGCTCTGTTCACACTGATAACAAGTTGCTGGCAGTCGGTGAGTCTGTCAATGATTAGGATAATTATTTTTAAGCATAACAAGTTTTATGTTTGGTGTTCTGTACCAGGCTAAACAGGCTACAGGCTTTTAGCTTTTGGTTAGCCGTGACATTTTGCCTCTGCTCGTCACGGTTTTTGCAGGTTTAACGCTATCACTGAATTGTATACACTGAACGAGTTAGCGCTTGGGTTTCTTATTTGGCCTTTAAATGCAGAAAACGATTGATATTCACCGTATTTATGTTTAAAATATCCGTTTTTTAATATCTTCAAATCGCAGGTGAAACCGCTAAGCTAGTTAGCTAGCTGGGCCTTCAGCTTGTCTAGTCATTTAGCCAGGCAATGTTTTTTTTTCTAACGCTATAAAAACAACGTAACTGTACGTGCTGTATGCAAAAACAACAACGAGAAGTACATTATTTGGTCTCAAAGACTCAGTGCCTGTTTGTATGCTGTTATTAATGAGATAGTTTGTTCATTTTCATTGAGCCCCGTTTTGGAACAGATGAAAGTAACACCACTACAAGTACACTCTGACTTCGCATTATGTTTTCCCTTGTCAAATTGACAATGTATTTGTATAAAAAAAGCACACATTATGCTCTTTTTTTTCCCTGGTCCAACATAATTACGTTATTTTTATTTTAGGGCTCCTCAAGTCGATTGATGTTTGCAACAACAGACTGTCAGACAGATGACATACAGATGTGCACATTTGGGACACAGCTGTCCATCAAAACCTTTCAACCTCATTTCAGGAGTACAGGTATGTTGTTTTTTAGGGCATACGGTGGATAGTTCCCAATTGTGGAAATGTTTTAGAGCCTTGTGTGTGTAATCTAATAAAAAAATATCCTGTATCTATGCATTTTCTTTTATTTTACTAGAGCCGGGCAATAAGTAGACATGCAAAAACTGGTATGAATATTTACAGTATTTATTTTATTACTATGAAGGAGAAGTGACCCAAAATATAAAAGTTAGACGCCTTTACAAAGCTCTGAATGTTAATGAGCTAGGCTGAATAACAGAAATGAAAATACACTCAAAAGGACAGCAGGCAGCAAATATTAAAACCACTGTAAAACAGAAAAACACAAAACCCTTAATATCTTAAACAAAACTTTAATCATTTAAAAACCTGTTAAAAACTTGCTACCTGTGCGTCGCAACCCCCACACACACAGCTCCACACAGATCTTTTTTTGCCCAATGGCAAACAGCACGGCCTCCCTACCACAGAACAAAACAATTAATTTCATCACCATAATACTGCATAAACTATTCTAAAAGCTCACCGTAACTTTGGCCAAACACGCACACACACATGGGCCCAGCAAACACTCTGGCCGGCCACGGAAACTGGCACCTGTCTGGCACGTAGCCAACTTCCTATTTTAAGGCTGACACCAGTGACACCCACTGGTGACACCCGTTACATTTACTTAGGAACTCAGACAGACTTGCCTTTTGTCCAAGGAGAACTTCTTACATCAACACCTGCGAAAAGGCCACGGTTAGAGGAGATCTGTGAAGAGCTGACTCCAATTCCAAAAGCTAAAAGGCCCCGTCTTGAGCAGAGTGAAATAGAGGATCCCTTAGAAGGCAGCTCATTAATGGACATTCCAAAAGATACAGAAGATGTTACATATGAGCCAGACAATTCAGTCACAGTTTTGTCGGAGGCGAATGAGAAGTGAGGGAATAATTTAATTTAATGTAATTAATGATGTTTTATCTAATGTATGTTTTTTTTCTTAATTTGTGGCTCTGGGTCTACCTCACCTATCCATAAGATGTCGACTTATATTGTCTATGAGAAGTGTCTACTTGAGCTATTTGAGGTTTGCCCAGTATGCCAGCCAACATCAGAAATCCAGACCAGGACGGTTGGAACTTTTTTCTGTGTGGAGCAGAAATGTCATCATTATGACTTCTCACGATGCGCCAGCCAGTTCTTGCTTTGCCTGGGTGTCTCCCACTACCAGGGGGCCGAAGCTGGCTACGAAGCGTGCCTCTCTCTCCCCAGGGAGGAGAGAGAGCGCCGCTTAGCATATGCTAGCTCCGCGGTGACTCACCCGAGTTCCTCTCAGGAGGAGGAATTCGAGGTCGAGTATGTGCCGCTGGACCTGCCTCCCGCACCGAGTGAGTGTCGTGGAGGATGAGCGTGACGAGGACCAGGGTTCTTTCATCACGCTCGATGAGGCTTCCTCCTGGTGCGAGCAACCCACCCACATTTTGGATTCTCCAGGTAATATGTACAATCATCACTTTGTGATTTCTACTCTTATCTATTTTTTGTTTTATTTCTTAGGACATTCCGCAAAGTTTGGTTAACCTACGTGTGTGATGGGACGCATCAGCAGCATTCTCCCATCCCCCAGTCATGAGTGAAACTAGTTTTAATAATAAGCAGGAAGCCGAAAACATCTGTTTTCAGTAGATCTCATGTTTATTTAGAGGGAAGCCACGTCTTCTCTGAGGGAGAGGAAGGTGGGACATATTGTTGCATGTGTTTCAAATTATCATGGTATAAGACCAGAGCTCTTTGTCCATTTTTTGTCACTCTGCTGCTACATCTAGCTGACCCAGACTTATGCAGTCTGTAACATGTCTGTGTGTGCTGATGTCCAGATAGACTGTAGTTTTGAACCAGCGGCTGACAACATGTATTACAGAGATTATGTTGTTCAAATGTGACAAGTTTTATCACAAACGATATGAAAAAACAAAAATGAATTGCAATTACAGAGTAATGAAGTAGGAGGGAGCTATCATATGGAGCTCAAAGGATTGAAAAGGTGCCTTGCTTTTCTTAGAACACAAGGTATGTCTCTGAAGAAATCAAGTGTCTTTGTTGTTCTCCGTAGCAGACGGCTGTGTAGCGGCTTATTATTGCACCAGGGAAGAAGGCAATTACTCCAGGTTAGGCTTGAGCAGGTTTCAGAGAGTGGAAACAACCCTGGCCGAGGTCCTTCGCGCGATGCCAGCTCGCAGGCACGGAGAGGTAAGGACAGAGGGCAAAGGCGGCCTCTGTAAGAGAAGAAAAACAAAAGCAAAAGAGCATGCGCGGCGCTTCCCGGCAAGTTTTGTTTTCGTCACGGGGGCGGGTCCTTCGTATTCACTTCCTGTTTCCAGCTCTTTCGCACACACAAACCCTTTTGCGCACGCAGTTTAGTAAGCTGTATTATATATACTTGTTTAAAGTACATACATTTCAAAAGACATCATGACTCACAATTCAATAAAGATTAGTACCAACACAGAAATGCAGGTTTACATTTGTAAGCATAAATGGAGGAGAATATATGAGTCCGCTATGGCTGCTAGGGGGCAGTGAGATCACGGTCCTGTCTTGACGTCATGGGCCCTCGTCTGTGAAAAAAGCTTTTCCTCCCCCGTGGGGAGATTGGCGTGGAATGTCACAAATGTCTTTTGACCCTTGTCTGTCTCGGTGAGGGAGACAATGGTCACTGTCCTTGGAGCACCGGGGGAATACACGTGTAAGCGCCATTTTTACATGTTTATTGTATTCACATAATTTACATGTCATTATTAATATTTGATTTAATTTAGAAAATGTTATGCCAACATGATTGTAATGAGATTTGATTTGAGTAAGTACATGGTTTTGGCACGCGCCATGCTCTGATGTTGTTGTTACATGTTGCTACGCAACAAAGTAATATAACGGCTGTACCTTGAATAAACAGGAGATGGAGAGCAACACAGTTGTTTTACCGTCTGGTGCGACTGCATCTAACGCGTGAAAACAGGCTCAATTCATCTCATACAGAAGAGGGTAAATTAGAAACTACAAAGAAATGAACTCAAGATTAGCCTCTATATCAAGTAAAACAACTGTGTTGCTCTCCCATCTCTCGTTTACTCAAGGTACAGCCGTTATATTACTTTATATTACCGTTATATTACTTTGACACTATGTGTCTACTCTGATTCTTAGGCACATTCATAAACAAACAGGGCACAGTGGTAGAAACATAATGTTATCTAAACTGAGAGAAAAATATTGGGTTCCCAAAGGTGATGCTGCACTCAGAAAAATATTGTCAAAATGTGTACAATGTAAAATGTTGTTGAGCAAACCTGGTGAACAGAGAATGGCTAACTTGCCACATGACAGACTTATACCAGACAATCCCCCTTTCACTAATGTAGGGATAGACTATTTTGGACCTTTTGAGGTTAAATTTGGTCGAAGTCATGTGAAGAGGTATGGTGTTCTGTTTACATGCCTTACCACAAGAGCAATTCATATAGAGGTTGCTCACTCACTTGAAACTGACTCATGCATTAATGCATTTAGGAGGTTTATCGCAAGGCGGGGTCAGGTTTTGGTAATGAGATCAGATAATGGTACAAATCTGGTGGGTGCGGAAAAGGAAATGCGTGAATCACTCAAAGGTTGGAATCAGTCAAAAATAGCTGAATCACTGAGTCAAAAGGGTATTACATGGATTTTCAATCCTCCAGCTGGGTCTCACTTTGGTGGGATTTGGGAAAGACAGATACGTTCTGTGAGGAAAATCCTTAATCAGTTACTCAGACAACAAACTCTTGATGATGAGCATCTCCATACGCTATTTTGTGAAGTGGAGTCCATCATTAATGATAGGCCGATTACAAGAGTATCAAACGATCCTAACGACATTGAAGCGTTAACACCAAATCATTTGCTCCTCATGAAAAGAAAACCAGTGTTACCACCTGGTGTGTTCCAAAAAGAGGACTTATACTTAAAGAGACGGTGGCGTCAGGTTCAATACCTGTCTGATATTTTTTGGAAACGTTGGACCAGAGAGTATCTCCCATTATTACAAGAAAGACAGAAATGGTTCAATGCTAAGAGAAACATGAAACCAGGTGATGTTGTTCTTATAGTGGATGATAGTGCACCAAGAGGTTCATGGTTAATGGGAAAAGTTGAAAAATCTATATGTGATTCTAAAGGTCAAGTGAGAAGAGTTTTGGTGAAAACTAAAACTAATGTTTTGGAGAGACCAGTTGACAAATTGTGTCTTTTGCTTGAAATGGATGATTAATATACTTTTGAGTTTTAGAACCATACATGTGTAATGTGATATGGGTTGTAAGTTTTGTTTAGAGAGAAAAATGTTGCTTTTGTTCTATTGTGTAATTGTTATGTCCCTGCAATAACAATTAGGGGCCGGAATGTAAGCGCCATTTTTACATGTTTATTGTATTCACATAATTTACATGTCATTATTAATATTTGATTTAATTTAGAAAATGTTATGCCAACATGATTGTAATGAGATTTGATTTGAGTAAGTACATGGTTTTGGCACGCGCCATGCTCTGATGTTGTTGTTACATGTTGCTACGCAACAAAGTAATATAACGGCTGTACCTTGAATAAACAGGAGATGGAGAGCAACACAGTTGTTTTACCGTCTGGTGCGACTGCATCTAACGCGTGAAAACAGGCTCAATTAATCTCATACAGAAGAGGGTAAATTAGAAACTACAAAGAAATGAACTCAAGATTAGCCTCTATAACACGGATGTCTTTGATGATGGTGTTTCTCCGCAGGGGTTAGCATCGACCACAGGCTCCAGAGGCCACTGTTAGGACCCTGTGTGTTTTAATTTAATTAAAGAGTCTTAGCGTCTGTGGTAGGTGTGAGCAGCGGCTGGTGACGAGAATCTCATCTTACATACCAAAGAGTGTGGCTTTTCCTTTCATGGGAATGCTCTGCAGGTAAAATTGCATACGGTCTTAAAAATATAGCATAGATGTATCTTTTCTTTCTTTTATATTTTTTGGCTTTTATTACACTGTTGTCTAGACTATACCTGGCAACTCTCCATTTTAATGAGAACATGAGACGTCCCCAAGCTAAAACCTCCACTGGAGAACTCATGTACAGGGTGTCTTACCCTAAATACAGAAAAGGAGAAATCATTGCAAGGCCCATCAGAGAAGAGGCAACATTTCGAAAGAAACTGTTATATTACAGTACCTTGCGAAAGTATGTGGCCCCCTTGAACCTTTCAACATTTCGCCACATTTCAGGCTTCAAACATAAAGGTATACAAATTTAATTTTTTGTCAAGAATCAACAACAAGTGGGACACAATCGTGAAGTGGAACGAAATTTATTGGATAATTTAAACTTTTTTAACAAATAAAAAACTGAAAAAGTGCAATATTATTCGGCCCCCTTGCGCTAATACTTTGTCGCTTGGGGTATGTCTATCAGTTTTGCACATTGAGAGACTGGAATTCTTGCCCATTCTTCCTTGCAAAACAGCTCGAGCTCAGTGAGGTTGGATGAATAGCGTTTGTGAACAGCAGTCTTCAGCTCTTTCCACAGATTCTCGATTGGATTCAGGTCTGGACTTTGACTTGGCCATTCTAACACCTGGATACGTCTATTTGTGAACCATTCCATTGTAGATTTGGCTTTATGTTTTGGATCATTGTCCTGTTGGAAGATAAATCTCCGTCCCAGTCTCAGGTCTTTTGCAGACTCCAACAGGTTTTCTTCCAGAATGGTCCTGTATTTGGCTCCATCCATCTTCCCATCAATTTTAGCCATCTTCCCTGTCCCTGCTGAAGAAAAGCAGGCCCAAACCATGATGCTGCCACCACCATGTTTGACAGTGGGGATGGTGTGTTCAGGGTGATGAGCTGTGTTGCTTTTACGCCAAACATATCGTTTTGCATTGTGGCCAAAAAGTTCGATTTTGGTTTCATCTGACCAGAGCACCTTCTTCCACATGTTTGGTGTGTCTCCCAGGTGGCTTGTGGCAAACTTTAAACAAGACTTTTTATGGATATCTTTGAGAAATGGCTTTCTTCCATAAAGCCCAGATTTGTGCAGTGCACGACTGATTGTTGTCCTATGGACAGACTCTCCCACATCAGCTGTAGTTATCTGCAGTTCATCCAGATTCAGATTCAGATTATTTGCCATTTGCAGTAAAAAACCACATTGGAATACGTTATCAAAAAGTCTCCAGTGTGCACAGACAAATACAGACATAAAACAACATTAAAAGACAGAAATAAAACAAATAAAACAGTAAACAAATGTGACTGTGAAATCGATCGACTAAAACAGTTTCAAAACAAGTGCAAATCATTAAAGTGCTCTGTTTTATTTTTTTTATTTTTTTGTTTGTTTGTCCTGCATCTCAGTGAGCGATATCTTCTGCCAGAGGGAAGAAGCTGGAACATGGCTTTTCCAGGGTGGCCAGAAGAGTCATTAACAATCCTAAGAGCTTTGTTTAAAAGTCTGGATTTATAAAGAACCTCCAGAACAGGAAGCTCACAGCCCACGGTCCTCTTTGCAGAGCGGAGCACCTTGTTTAAAGCTCTCTTTTCTTTATCTGTGATGTTTCCAAACCACACAGACACAGAACCAACAAGTAAACTCTCAATGGTGCAGCGATAAAAGTTAAGCAGAATCTTAGAGTTAGTGGTAAATTCTCTAAGTTTACGCAGAAAGTAGAGACGCTGACGAGCTTTCTTAACGACTCGGTCAGTGTTTTTAACCCATTTCAGGTTAGACAGAGTTAAACCCAGAAACTTGCACTCCTCTACAATCTGCACCTGGGAGTTGTCGATTACGACAGGCAAATGAGAACTATTGCGACTGAAGTCGTAGACCAGTTCACATGTTTTCGATGCGTTCAACTGGAGGTTGTTAGTTTGACTCCACTGAACCACATTTTGTATCTCTGCTCTATAAGAGGATTCATCAGTGTCACTGATGAGACCGATGATGGTGGTGTCATCAGCATATTTGATGATCAGGTTAGAGTCTGAGGAAGACACACAATCGTGAGTGTACAAAGTAATAGGCAAAGGACTCAAAATACATCCCTGAGGAGAACCAGTGCTCACAGAAACAACATCAGAAAAACAGTCATTGATTTTCACTCTCTGAGATCTGTCAGTTAAACAGCTAAAAATCCATTTACACATGGCAACACTTAAACCGAGAGACATGCGCTTTTCAATCAGTTTACCTGGGACAAGGCAGTTAAAAGCAGAGCTATAATCAATGAACAGCATTCTTGCAACAGATTTCCTATTGTCCAAGTGACTGTAGACAGAGTTCAGAGCAAAGGAGATGCATCCTCCACACTCCTGTTCTGTCTGTAGCAAACTGGAGCGGGTCAACACTCACAGGGATCTGGCTCTTAATGAAGTCCAACACAAGCCGCTCAAAAGTTTTCATAAGATTAGACGTGAGGGCCACAGGACGATAGTCATTCAGGCATGTCACAGGAGTTTTCTTAGGAACTGGAATGATGGTCGACTCTTTAAAGCAGTTCGGCACAGTACAGTTCCTTAGCGACAGGTTGAAAATGTCTGTTAGCACAGGGGCAAGTTGCTCAGAGCACAGTTTCAGGACACCAGGAGGGATGCCGTCCGGGCCTGGGGCTTTCCGGACTGTGGTCCTGGACAAGACACGCCTGACTTCCTCCTGAGTCACGGTGAAGGCAACTTGATTGAAACACTCAAGGAATACAGTAGGACAGACATCAGCTGATTCAAAGCGACAGTAGAACGTGTTCAGCTCGTTTGGCAGAGCTTGGCCGACAGATGCAATTTTCCCAGCACTAGGTTTCCACGACGAGATGGCTTTAATACCGTTCCACATGCGCCGAGGGTCATCTTCCTCAAAATAACTCTTTAACCTGTCCCCATAACTGCGCTTTGCAGATTTAATAGAACGTTTCAATGAGTAACAGGATAGCTTATAAGCAACTGTATTATGCCAACGCACACTCATGAAGTTTCAGTTTCACTTCCGCGTTCATCCAAGGGTTTTGACTAAAATGTTCTTTAATGACCTTCTGTGGGACACAGCAGTCAAAACAGAAGCGTATGTATCCAGACACAGCGTCACAGAATTCATTGACGTCCTCTGACTGAAACACAGACCAGTCCGTAGCATCAAAACAACCTTGTAGCTTCATGCTAGCCTCCTCAGACCAACACTGCACAGTGCGAGAGGTTGGTTTATGTTCCCTGCTCCTCTGAGTATACCAAGGAAGAAGGAGAACAAAGGAGTGGTCAGACTTTCCAAAAGGAGGTCTGAGACTGGACCTGTAAGCTCCCTTCACGTTACTGTAACAGTGATCCAGAACATGTGCTCCTCTTGTAGCTCGAGTCACATGTTGGTAAAAGTTCGGGAGTACAGTCTTTATTATTTATTGAAATCCCCAGCAACAATGATGACTGCGTTAGGATGAGCAGACTCATGTTTGTGAAGGATCTCGCTCAGATCCTGTAGGGCTACTTTGTAATCCGCACGTGGGTGAATGTAAACAGCACATAAAAATATCACTGAAAACTCACGGGGAAGATAAAAAGGGCGGCAGCTCAAGACCAGGCATTCCAGATTGGCAGTACATGTTTGGTTCACGATTCAAGTGTCCGTGCACCAGCGCTGATTAATTAAAAAGCACACACCTCCGCCTCTGGCCTTGCCCGTGGTCTCCTTATCTCTGTCCGCATGGTGAGCGGTGAATCCCGGGGGCTGAACAGCAGAGTCCGGGACGTTCGAGTGGAGCCACGTCTCGCTGAGGAGCTCGTCCGTGTTGTTGGGCAGAGACTGGACGTTGGCCAGGTAGATGGAGGGCAAAGGGGTCCTGGAGGAGCGACTACGAACGAGCAGACCGCCTCGCCTTCCCCGGTGTCTGCGCCTCCTTCGCCGACTCGAGGTGCCCAGCTCCACACCACGGAGAGAACGCCGGAGACGCCCGGTCTCCTCGCTCTGTTGGTGGCCACCGCCGCGGCCCGCCTGCCGTGCTCCACGGGCCTCTCGAGTGGGACACTCGAGGAAGTTAGTGCACCTCAGTTCGGGTAGTACGAGTGACCCGTCACACGCAAGGTCCCGATTGTTAAGAAGCGCCTCTCGGTCATACTTCACAGTGGCAAGTGACTCAAAGACAAACAGCAACAAAACACAGATTGTGCACACTAGAGCTCTCATTGCGGCGCCATCTTGAACAGGCCTATGAACAGAGTGATCATGGGCCTGTGGACTGCATCTCTGATCAGTCTTCTCCTTGTTTGAGATGAAAGTTTGGAGGGACGGCCGGGTTTTGGTAGATTTGCAGTGGTCTGATACTCCTTCCATTTCAATATAATTGCTTGCACAGTGCTCCTTGAGATGTTTAAAGCTTGGGAAATCTTTTTATATCCAAATCCGGCTTTAAACTTCTCCACAACAGTATCTCGGACCTGCCATGGTCCATGTGAGTAAATACATTCGTTCGCTACTTAGCTTAGAAGTGCAGATCTCTTGAGAGAGCAAAATCTATCAAGAAACACCATACATCTCTTTCCCCAAATAATCACGCATACATTGGGCTTTAGCTGTTCATCTCGCACTGTATAACGTTATATTATAACTGCACAAACCATTGAGAAGCGCTCATTTCCAGCCGCGGCTCCAAAGGCTCGTCTGGATCAATGTCTTCGTTCCCTGGGATGGACTCCGGTTCATTCATATAAGGCTGAAGGGTGAATTCTTCCGATGCTGACCCTTAAATTTTTTGTCCTAAATACTAATAATAGTGTCAGTGTAAATACGGTACAGGCCCTTTGCTGTTCGCAATTGTAGAGAACCACAACAATGGCAGGTGGGAGTGTTCAGCAGAAAAGAAACACTCCCAGTTAGGTGGAAGGGGGTGGGGTGTGAAGCGGTTGATTTGCATTTAAAGAGCCCAGCGCAAACTGAGTCGTTCTCTGACAAGGCTCAGAATAAGATAGGAATTTGAACACTGGAGCATAATAATAAAACATTTTAATACAACCTATACATATCATAAAAGAATGTTTTGGCTTTCTATAAAATTTTAATATTTCTGCTTTAAACAATGAAAAGACTTGGAAAAACCACATTACTAACTTTACAATGAAAGTCAATGGGAAATGCTAAGCTAACGAACTCAGTACAAATGAACGGAGAATTCTGACGTTAGCACGAACTCACCAATTCCGCGTGTAAACTCTAGCATACGCGGCAGTTTCGCAACGCATGAGAGAAAGGCAGTCGGGTCCTGCATGTTAAATGAATCAAAGTAGGTTTCATGACAGTTAATAATGATTTTGATGGTTAAAAGCGTTACCGTACCCGCACACCAAAACACGCTCTGCTCTCGCAAGTACTGACACTTCCGGTATGGCAGACTATATTGAACACCGATTGGGTGAACGTCGTGTCGAACGCAGTGACGTCACGCTCAAAGATAATTCCAACGCAAGATAACACAGTTTGTCAAATTGACACCTGCGTTACAATTGCATCAGCTGCCACTAGTCCTATTTATTTAACAAGTGCCTTCAAAAGTCCACTGCGACTAAACTAGACCGGTCCAAAAAAAACCTCCCCTCAACATTGACAGCATCTGGAACGTAGCTTTGGACCAAGAGCCACTTATGGACCATCCTGTAAAGATGTTTTTGAGAGATAAGAAGATGCTATACATTAGCATTGAATAATTCTTATTCTGGGTGTCAGGGTGTGGATTTGTTGTTAATTTGTACTTGGTTTAGTTTTAGACCCTGTGTTGTTCCCTTGTTTTGATTGTCGTCCCCGCCCTGATGTGTTTTACTTGTGTATTCTCTGTGTCTATATGTACCTGTGTCTCTGTGTCTATATGTACCTGTGTCTCTGTTTCTATATGTACCTGTGCTCCTCTCCCCTTGTTTCTGGTTCATTGTATTGTCTTTATCTATCTATGTCCCTGAGTTTCGTTTTTGATGTTATTATCCTGGACTTATATTTATTATCTTCATACAAAAAATACTTTTTGACATTCCTGCATTTTAATGCCCTGCCCGACGGAGGGGCCGGGTTCAGAGGTCCCGGGTGAATAGTAATGAACAAACTACAGTCAAAGTCCTAATAATGCTAAACAGATAAAGTGGGAAGGAGGAGAGGATAGTGTTGTTATCATACTTCTCCAGCAGGGGGCTCCCTATGCAGCTTGACTGACAGTCTGAGGAGTTTAGCCTTCCCTGAGTCTTACCTTCCTAGCCATATGCTAAACTAAGAGAACTGTTTTAAGCTTTGAATATAGAGACCGAACGAAGGAGAGAGAGCAGTAGCCACAACTAGGCTAGCTCAGGCTACAACACCAAAGAATGTGTGTATACCACGATACATAGTTAAGTTAGTGCTGAGTTTGTATCAAAGATTGAAAGATGCAGCGGTGTGCCGGACCGGGTCCCGAACAATCAGACTCCAAAACCAGACTAAGGCCTGACCCAATTCTCACCCTTGCCCTTAAAAAGCACACTTGCCCTAGAGTTTGCGCATGCCTGCGGGAGTGCAAGGGTGTCCCAATACTGGGAAATGAGGCGGGGGCCTTCACACCCCTAAAAACCACCCTTGAGCGCAAGTGAGGTCCGGAGCTCACTCGCGAGCGAGTGTGATCCCATGATGCATTACGATAGCTGTTGGTAAAGCAGTAGTCGGGCAAAGCCGCGCCACAATGAAAAAAAACAACATGAAACACCCGCGCACAAGTTTGAGCGGAACATGAGGAAGCTCCAAAGCGTGTGCGAGTCTTTCTGAAATTTTAATGCTTGTGTTGGTGCCGTGTGCGGTGACGTTCGCTCCCGAAGCGGCTGCAGTGTGTGGCGTGAGGCTTCAGAGACGTAACAACCTAACCATCTGCTAAATTAAAAGGTGTTTTTAGCCTGTCCTTGAATGTAGAGACCGTGTCTGCTTCCTTGACGTTGGAGAAGCTGATTCCACAGTGAAGGAGCTTGGAGCTAAATGCTCTGCAGCCGACAGTGGTTATTGAGACCTTATGATCCACCAGACGTCTGGCATTTTGCGAGCGCAGTGCTAGGCACTAAAATCATTTGCCCAATATGAACTCTTTAGCGCCACCCGTCGTAAAGTAATAAGGCACTGGAGCTCCGATCAGCCCGAAAATTGCTAAGTATAATCTCTGAAAGCAGAGCAAAAAATTATATTACGTAAAAGTAGTTAGTCTGAAAGTCATATCACTAATAGTTGATTATGGCATGTAAGTGACAGTGTGAAAATATATAGCTTATGTGAACTCGAGACCGCCACCTTTGGGAGGCCTCGGACCTAAACATGTTCCGATCTGCATCAAAGTTGCAGGGTCAAATCTTTACATCCGTACAAGCAAAATATTACATTATGCAGAGGGTACATGTCCCATGGATGACCACTGGGGGTGCACTGGATCCTTTAAATTAGCTTTTTTGTGCGTAATTCTGGTCCCATTATGCTACAAATTCAACGGCAAGTACACTGCATGCTGCTTATCGGACTGCTGCTGCTAATGGACCCCCGCGTATCTTTCTATCTCTATCTAACAAGTCCATACCAAATGTTGTTTTTATATTTTAGTTTGAATTACAGAAATAAATGAACTTTTGATTCTAGTTTCCCGAGTTGCCCCTGTATATTAATGCACAGTACACAGTTGTACATAGATTAGTTCTGCTGTCATTTCCTGTTCAGGAGAATCAGGATGTGGCTAAAACTGTGTCACTTTCACACAGCAATGGCTCTGCTCTGCGCACTCACAGGTAACCACACAAATCAACTTTATTTTATACTTTTTACTTTATCTACGTGATCGTAAAGCTGTTTGAATCCTTCCTCTGTCGCACACAGTTGATCATTGTACCGTCAGTGAGCCCCGCAGTGTGGGGAAAAGAGGCTCTTTTGTAGTTACTGCGATGGAACTGTAATAAATGTGTGTTATATTCCAAAAGTACTACTGGCTATAATGGAGGAGGTGAGGAGGAGGAGGTGAGGAGGAGTAGAGACAACTGGCGGAGGGCAGCTGAATGTCCAGTAAACCAAACAGATAATTCTAGACTTTGGAGGAAAACCAATGCAACAAGGCCTGTCTGTATCAACGGGAACCAGGTGGAAATGTAATTGATTAGAAGGTTTGTAATTAAATCATTGCCTTTTTTCAAGTAGTATTGTATTTTATGGTAAAAATAGTATTCTATTTTAGTTTACCATTGAGTAATGACTGAAGACAGACTCTTAAGCAAATAAATATAATTTATTTTGTTCAACTAAGTCCAACAGACCAGTGCAATTTTTGCCATAAGTATATTGACAATAAAAGGATATTTAGAAATATAATACATTTTGCTTGATTCAGACGTGGACTTTGTTCCCTTGCTCCTTAAAGGAGCAGTCTGTAAAAATGTGGCCAAAAGTGGTACTGCAGCCTCTCCCACTCTCCCTGACTCAGGTTGCCAGATATGCAGACGAATCCAGCTGGGACCATAACAGCTGAATAGACAAGAGTTTAGTCAACAACAAATCTATAACCAACACCTTTTTTAGAAATCCTGGTTTTATTCCTTGTTTTGTCGTTAATGATTTGAGAATCATAACAAGACCTTTTTTAGTTCTGCGCCACATGGTACTTTACCAGTGATATTAGCTCGACGCAGTGAGTTCTGGTGCCCGGACCACAGACTTTCTGATTGGTGAAACGGTGGAGGGCGGGGCATCAAAATGAAAATAATAACAAGATACAGGGGCTGGAAAAGTAATTTTGAAATTAAAATATCTCTGAACTACTGTTCAGAGATCAGTTAAATAAGTTTTGGAAAAGACCATGGTTTATTAATGTCTTTTGACGGATTATGGCCCTTTAATGCCTAAGGAACCCTTAACAAGTTTAGCGATTTGATGGGGAAAGACAAACAAAAGTTAAAACATTTATATAACAAAATAATTGTTTATCAAATTACACATGCTCATTGTACAAAACCTGGGATTATGACTGGACAATAATCTGGACTGAGATGGCAACACAGACCTGTCCACAAGAAGAGCCAGTCTATGCTTCTGTCTGCAAAGGCTCTTTTCACATCGGCACCAAACTGCTACAGATGTTCTGTCAGACTGTTGTGTGCCAGATGAGTCCAAATTTTTCAGTAAGAGTGACTTAAATTCAGTCTTGTCCAGTGGCCGACTACACGGATTTTAAAAACTGGAGCTGAGGATACAGGTTGGAGACCCCAGGATTAGATTCACAAAGCTGACATTTTATTCTCATGTCTGAAGTCTGGCCAACATCATGCATATGTTTGTGAGTCTTGTCACCGCTTCTAGACTGAGATGTTATGTCCTTGTTTTCTTCGCACAGCGGCCTCTCTGGTGGTGACTCCGCCCATGTCTCAGTTCCACACCATGGAGAGGTTCCAGATCACTTGTCCCTCTGCGTCCTGGACCTTCCACCGCATCACGGACTACACACCTACCCCAGAGTCGTGCAGAGCGCCCTGGGGTACTCCACGGGGAGCAAGCTGCATAGTAAAGACCGCAATGGTCTCCAGCTCAGGCCAGTACTGGTGCCAAGACCCAGAGTCTCAGTGCACAGAGAGGGTCAACATCACCGTGAGCTACAGTGAGCAGCACACTGTCATAGATACATAGATAGATAAATAACACACAACAGAAGGGAGCACATCACCCCTGTATTAAAGTCCTTCCTCTATCTCCCTGTGCAGATGAAGATTTTACTAATTACTTTTGAAGCTCGTCTGACTCCAAGTTACATTTATGAACTTTTAACCCTCTACGAGCCCTTCCCTTACAGCCTCAGATCCTCAGCAGGTCCATGTTGACTGTTCAAGGGCGAAGTTCTGGATGAAGGGTAATGGAGCCTTCTCTGTCCGGGCTCCTCGGTTTGGAACCACCAGTCTGAGGAGATAAACGAAGCACCATCAGAAACTTCTTTTTTATTTTATTTAATTTGTTTATTTTATTCATTTATTTGACAGGGACAGTACAAAAAACATTGTAACCCACAGGTAACCAATGTCAAGTACATAGGGCTTCTAGCCTAAGGCTAATTTGCAGCCCGTCCCCGGTAAGACTTTTGGAGAACAGTGAAGAAACAAGTTTATAAAATTGGGCAGAAAAGAACAATTTTAAATCACTTTTTAAAACCCATGACCTTTAGCTGCTAGTTTTAAACTTCAGGTGTTGTATTTTACTGTTCCACTTTGTCTTTATTTTGTCTTTCTCATTGTCGGCCTGCTTTATTCTGCCGTATTTCTTTTTGATCTGACTGTCTAATGGACTATGGGTACTGTGTGGTATCTCTGCCCACCCCCTGGACCCAGAAATGGATAAAGGGTGGAAAATGGATGGATGAATGTTTATGAACTGTTTTTGACTGTTTTTCTGCTTTATTCTGTCTGAGCAACACTTTGTAAACAAAGTAAGCGCTTTGTTTAAAAAAAAAAAAGCTATACAAATAAAGATGTATTATTATAATTATTCATCTCTACAAACAGATCCTCCTCTCGTGTGTCCTCCAGGCAAGGTGATCCTCCGGACCCCAGTGTTCGCGGTGAACGAAGGCAAAAAAGTGACCCTGAAGTGTTCGTACAAAGCCAGTGACGCGGACCCAGCAAGGTCAGACTTCAATGCCTCCTTCTACAGACAGGGGGAGTTTGTGGGGTCCTCTCCTGGAGGTGAGATGGTTCTGGAGGCTGTTTCTCCAGACGATGAAGGCTTGTACCAGTGTGAGCATGTGATGAAACATGTTAGGTCACCACAGAGCCGGCTGTCGGTGATCAGGAGAGGTAAGAGAAACAAGAACACATGTCGGTATTCTGCTGAATCCTCTCTTTTCTCCATCTTCAAACACTGTTCCTCATTAGTGATCTGCTCCTGTTTGTAAATGCATTTCATTATTTGTAAAAATCAAAGTATATACACAATAAACAACAACGGGCCTTCATCACCATGTGGAGAGAATGGAAAAATATCTGAACTCTGAACATTATAAAGTGCTTTGGGTGAACTTGGTCTGTAAAATGTGCTATATAAATAAAAATTACTTACTTACTTTTACCACTAGACGGGAGTGTTGCTCATCCTGATCATCTCTTATTCCATTAAACATGTTTATCCATCATTCCATAATGATAGACCTGTCCTGCTCCACCCAGAAGCTACTCCACCTCTGCTGCTGTGACCCAAGGGCTATTGCTGATTATTGCTATTGTTAGCTTTTTGAAATTATCAATTATATTTTTTATTTTTGTTGCTACTGGACACCTGGATCTCTCCCACAGGGATCAATAAAGTATCTACCTCTATCTATTTATGGAGGTATTTGGTTTTGATATAGAAAAACCAAATACCTTTATTCCTACTAAGAAGACAAGAGGAACCTTCCTAAACTAGAGTTTTGATTGACAGCGCCACAGCCCTGGGTCCCGCCCACCTCAAAAACATCACACCCCCACCCCTTCTGTCTGAATGTACTGCTTTCAATCTGTTTGATGCAAGATGTGTCCAACTTATCTGTGTAGCAGCTCAGGGTGTGGAGTGAGCACCAGAAAGCAAGCAGTGAAAAACTCTTATAAAATTAAACAAACCCAAATCTGTTAAAGGGGGACCACATCATATTTAGGGACCACTGTTTCACTTAATGTAACACTTTGACAGTGAGGGTCACAGACCAATGGGAAGTTTGTTTCAAATAAATAACAATGGGCCAAAGATCGAACCTTGTGGATCTCCCCAATTCGTTTACAAAAAACTTTTGACTCCAAATTTGTTCCTCATTGTCACAAACCTGCATGTGTGTTTAGGTCCATTCACACTAATATCAAGAACTTCTACCACAGTCGGCACATCCCCCCGCCCCATCTCTCTAAACTCTGCTTTCAAACTTGTTCCACTGTAAGGAATGCTTTCTGTACCTTTCTCCAGTGAAATGTTCTGCAACAACTGTGTGTGTTCAGTGAGATCATGTTACTGTAGAGGTTTAAACGTGCCACACTTACCTTGTTGTGTTTATGTCTTCATTGTGCAGTTGTGCCGCAGCCCTCGGTCCCGCCCACCCCTGCTCTGCCCCTCACCACCCCTTCTCTCAGGCCAAAAGGCTTCCCCCTCCCCAGACTGCTGTGTTCTCTGGGACTCTTCCTGCTCTACACTCTCATCATGTGTGTCGCCGTGGCAACCTACTGCAAGTGGAGACGAGGTGAGAACAGAAATTACATATGTCAAAATCATGCGTTACCTCCATGCATACACTTGTTCTCACTCTGACCAATCACCCGCAGCCTTAAAGCCAGGGTATGTATCTTTCAAACCACAATAATGGAACTGTATAGACCATCGCCTCTCTCTTCCACAATGAGGACCCGGGCTGGTGTGTCAAAACGACTCGGCATCCAACCCTCCTTGAGACCTTGTCTGAGAACAAATATAGCTGTAATTAAGACACAATAAAAGCAAACCGTTTTCTAAGCCGTTGGTCACAAGTGGCTCATGCGGAAACGGTTATAAAACAAAAACAAAATGTGAGTCTCTTTTTGGTCTCCCTCTTGTTTCTCCCCAGTATCTCTCTGACCTCTCTTTGGTTTCTCTATTTGTCTCCCTCTGGTCTCTCTGGTCTCTCTTTGGTCTCTCCCTGGTTCTTCTTTGGTCTCTCCCTAGTGTCTCTCTGGTCTCTCTTTGGACTCTCCCTAGTGTCTCTCTGGTCTCTCTTTGGTCTCTCTGGTCTCTCTTTGGACTCTCCCTAGTGTCTCTCTGGTCTCTCTTTGGTCTCTTCCTAGTGTCTCTCTGGTCTCTCTTTGGTCTCTCTCTTGTCCTTCGTACTTACGCTGTGACTTTAGAAGACATATTTTTAAAATGGTACAAAAAAGTGTTTTGACCATTTTACTTAGACACATTCCAGTCTTCCCCGTGATGGAAATCCGACACGGGTCCAAACAAAACGCCAACCTGTCCCACTGTTGTCTCCAATCTGCTCTCAGCCCAAAGAGTCAAAGAGAGACTCACAGGGCTCTTATAAACAAGAATGTTTGAGCTAAAATCCAAATAACAAGTTGCTTCTGTTTCAGCTCGAGCCGAACAGAAGCAGGACTATGTGAACGTGTCTCTGAGGACCATCAGAGACTGCTGACCAGCAGGGGGCGCATGGACGTAGAGGCTGCAGTAGAAGAATAGACTGTCTACAGATGGACAAAGCTCTCAAGCTAGCTTAATAAAATCCAATAGGGAAGTGCTCATAGACAAAGTTTTGCTCCAACTCATTCTGGCTCCTCGTGACTTACATGTTAAAGTAAACTCCTTTCAGTAATTGTTTGTCGTATTTTGGCTGCAAGTCTTTAGTTTAGTGCTCTCTGTGACCCTGCTGTTTATTTTGGTATATGATGTCTATACTAGGACCGGGACTTGATGAAAAAATAATAATTAATGTTATTATTCAACAGTTCTTCTGTATCAGAGAACACGTGAGCAGCACTTGTTTACAGTCATGGGAGATTGAGAACTCAGGCTGGAGGCATTTGGTCACCTGCCTCCTGGACGCCTCCCTGGGGAGGGCACGTCCCACCGGGAGGAGACCCCGGGGAAGACCCAGGACACGCTCTCAGCTGGCCTGGGAACGCCTTGGGGTCCCCCCGGACGAGCTGGAGGAAGTGTGTGTGGATAGGGAAGTCTGGGCGTCTCTGCTTAGACTGCTGCCCCCGTGACCCGGCAACGGATGAAGCGGAAGAAAATAGATGCATGGATAGAAAAAGCGTTTAGAGTCCGGTCCCTACTTTGTTCATTTCTGTCAGCGTGAAACTTTTCTACAGAAGAAAAATGTTGTTGAAAAATACATGTTTTTACTTTGAAACTGTTTGTGATTTTATACAACTATCTAAACATTGACTTAAAGGGACAGTACGTAATCTACTCCTAGATGAGAGAACTTTTACTGCTCTAATAAAGTATATTAAAATCACACTGTTGCCAGAATCTTCCTCCTTTGGCTCATGTCGCTCCTCAGCGCTGATGCAATCCACCTGCTAGAGTTCGGACAGAAACAGTACAAACTCTGTGTGTTACTGTCATTAGAGTGTTGTTTTAAGTTATAATTTTAGCAAATTTTGAGAACTTTGTGTTTCAAATCCATTTCACATGAACATACATGGCCTGTACATGCGTGTCCCGTTGCTCGGGTCCAAATATAATGGCAGAAGGGGTCGTATATGTGCGGCATTGTCATTGCTTGGTAACCCTTAGCTGGCCTTTTTATAGTAACAATGCTATTTCTTTGTCTTCGGTTGCTTCCTTGTTCCTATATGCTTATGTGACTATTGACATGCTAAATACCAAAGGTCTCACTTTGAAACTATATGACTGCGTGGGGAGATGGAGGTGTGTCTTGTGGTCTAGCAAAAGGAAGTTCCAGTCTCTCTGAGGTCAGATGCTCTAAAAGGAGTCTGAGCTGCTCTGTGCTCTACCCTCTGAAACACATGACTCCTTGGACGGCAACCAAGTACTAAAGAAAACCCTTTTTGTGTGTGCCATTGTATTTCAATATCAGCATTAACAGTTTAATATTTTGCGATGTTTTTTATGTTTGATGCTCTGAGCTTAGACCACTCGGAAGACACCTACGTAGACACGAGGAGAACATGCAACCTCCACACAGAAAAGCTATCTGTAATGGATAGATACTTTATTGACCCCTGTGGGAGAAATGCAGGTGTCCAGCAGCAGAAACACATCCGTCCATGACATTCTGAATACTTTAATAACGTTACTGGATTTCCTCGTGATCTGATTGGTTGGGACCGTGCCTCCTCTCTGCTCTGGTCTGGATCAGTGTAAAACCAAAAAAGAAAGAAAAATAAGGATTTTGAAACACAAAACAGCAACTGAGCGACTTAGTCACTTCCATTTCCAGCGTATTCAAAGCTAACATGAATGTTTTAGAGCCTCAGACTGTCCCCCTCTTCTGTCCTTTCACATATAGATCAATAAATACTTTTTTAGCGTGTGTGTCCTCACTGAGAGACCTGCCTCGTGTGTTGTGCCTTTCTCTCATGAAATTGTGTGCACTTGGTAATTTTAAAAGATTTTATGAATATTTGTTTATGCCTTTATCTATTTTTCTCTTACAACTTGTCTGCATCTGGAGCCAAAGCCATTTATTAGTTTGTGACTTCCTGTTCCTTACAATGGCAATAAAAACAATTATGATTATTATATTTGAGTCCATGACAAAAGCCTGATGTGGTCGGATCTCCAAAAGCTAAGCAGGTGTGGTCCTGGTCAGAGATGCGTCCCTGATGACATCACAACAGTCTGGAAGCCAATAGTGCTTCTTACAGATGGAGTAAATATAGACACAGAATGTACACGACAAAATAATGTGAAAGAACAAAGGAACAAACAGGGAAAACTGGTTCTTCTTCTCTTCTGTCTTATCGGAAAACATGTTGGAAAGAACCCTGTGAGTCAACTCTTCGGGCTGCGAGCTGATTGGCTGAGAGAGTGTGCAGAGTGATTTCATTTATCTGTTTATTCCAAAAACCATGATTAACATAATTGTACAACAGAATAATACAGTCAATATACAAGGTTTGGAAACGGGGTTGGCTGAAGCAAACGATTGTATATTTCCAACCCCCTCCTTACACACCGCACTCATACAGACAGGACAATAAAGACACACATAAACATACACACAACACACACAACACGCTCACATTGGCCCAAACACTCTCCGACCCCACACCCCTCTCTCAGCACCAGAACAAGCCCAGGGCATCACACTCTCCACCAAATATTTCTGCAATAGTTTGTTTTTAAATTTGTTCTTGAATATTCAACTGTTTGAGCATGATTTCAATTCATCCGACAGTCCGTTCCAAATATTAACTCCACACACTGAGACACACATTGACTTAAGGGTTGTTCTAACTTTAGGTTGATATAATTGACAGTTTCCTCTGAGTTTGTGCCTGTGGTGAGCGTCTCTGTCATGGAACAGCTCCTGTAAGTCGGATGGAGAGAGTTTACAGACGCCCTGAACATTATCGGAGCAGTTTTAAACATAATCAGGTCGTACAGTTTGACTTCTTGATTTGCAATGAACAGGGATTAGAAGGATCTGTACGGGACGTTACCCACAATCCTCAGGGCTTTCTTTGGCAACACAACTAAGGGCTGCAAGTCAGATTTGTAACAATTCCCCCACACCTCAACACAATAGTTCAAATAAGACAAGATAAATGAGCGATACAATAATAACAGAGCATTAGTATTAATTAAACGACTTGCTCTTCTCAACATTCCAACACATTTTGCAACTTTGGTCCTTACGTAACTTATATGAGGTTTCCAAGTCAGATTCTCGTCTATTATGACTCCTAAAAACACATTTTCTTTAACATGTTTAATTGGTATTTCATCAATAACTATTCTAAATGGTATATTGCTTTTACGGTTGCCAAAAAGCATAACTTTGTTTGTTTTTTATTCAAGGACAATTTGTTAGTATCCAACCACATTTTCAATTTGTTCATCTGCACTGATACGAGGGACAAAAGTAGCTCCAAACCAGGGCCTGCACATGTGATGGTGGTGTCGTCGGCAAAGTGGATGAGTTTCATGAACGGTGATATTTTGTATAATTCATTGATGTTCATGAGGAATAAGGCGGGTCCTAAGATTGATCCTTGTGGCACCCCACAAGTTATATCCTTTAAGCTTGACCCAAGATGATCAAAGTAAACGAGTTGTTTCCTCCCATTCAGGTAACTCTGTAACCACTGCAGTGCTGTTCCCTTTTGCCAGAATCTTCCATTTTGATCATTAATATATGACGGTCAATTGTGTCAAAGGCTTTTTGTAGATCCATAAATATTCCTGTCACTAATTCATTTGTTTCTATACGTTAGCTATTTCTTGAACAAGGTCAATTAAAGCCAGTGACGTTGATCTATTTTTGCTAAAGCCATATTGGCATCACATCGTAAACTAAAGTTGTCGATAAAGTTGCAAAGTCTATTGTCAAATAATGTTTCTGGTATCTTTGAAAACTGTGGCAGAAGAAGACGGGCCGATAATTATTGAAGCTGTGTTTGTTCCAGATGTGAATATTGGGATGACTTTTGCATTTTTCATTTGGGAGGGAAAGTGTCTGAGTTGAAAAGATAGATGTGAGTGAGTGGTTAAATGATCTTGTTAGAAATCTTTTAGTAAAACAATCTGAATTAACACCAAATAGTTTTAAGTGTAAGTTATTAATTAATCCTCAACTCTGGATTAAAATACAGGCCATAATGCTCTGTTGTCATCCAGGTCAGTGACAGATGGAGACGTGTTTCTACATGTCTTTGACCTCATCTGGGTCATAGGACCATATGTTCAGGTCAGAAGCAGATTATTACATATATCAGAGTAGATTATTACATATATCAGAGTAGATTATTACATATATCAGAGTAGATTATTACATATATCAGAGTAGATTATTACATATATCAGAGTAGATTATTACATATATCAGAGTAAATTATTACATATATCAGAGTAGATTATTACATATATCAGAGTAGATTATTACATATATCAGAGTAGATTATTACATATATCAGAGTAGATTATTACATATATCAGAGTAGATTATTACATATATCAGAGTAGATTATTACATATATCAGAGTTGTATCAGCGTTAGGACGCGTAAAGAGAAGCCTTGAGCAACACGTATCAATGTTGACTTCATCTCTGTAATATCTAGAGTAGATATGTGTTTGTTTACTCTGGTCTATTTAATGTCCATCATTTCCTCATTCAAGGCAGATGATTTCAGACGGCTGCAGGTGGTATCGGTGATGTAGGCGTGTCGTATCACCGGCCGGTAGCGTCATCGCGTACGGAAGTAAACAAAACAAAAAGTGTCAGCTTGTTGATGGGAGTCTTACATGATAGATCCATGAGTCTCACCAATAAGCAGATCCCGTGGATTTATTTCTTGGAGATGAAGTCCAGCGCATCAGATGAGTTGTCAAAGAAGTGTTGTTCACCTCCTTTTTCAAGTTTCATTGTTGCTGGGTACAACAGAAACGCTCTAAAGCCAGCGCTCCGAGCTTGGTCCATCCCCGGGCAGCAGGGTCGTCTTCTCTTGGAGGTGGCATCACTGTAATCCGGGACCAAGCAAATGGACTTCCCAAACAGCTGCACGGGGTTCTTCCTGGCCTCGTTCAGGATCCGCTCTCAGTCCGTGAATCAGAGACACCTGCCGATGATCGCCCTGGGATACGAGCTTTTTCCCGGTTGCCCCAAACGGGAGAAAGCTAGATAGAGAGAGGGTCCAGCAAATTATTATTTTATTATTTTCAGATTCTCTAAGATTAACAAATAAAGAAAAGTGAAAAAAATACGTTGTTCTAGCAAATATACATTTTATGTTTTAAATCGGTAATATGTACTTATTTGTTTTTGTTTATATAGTTGCAGTGTTAGCTAATGACCTGTATGTGACGTGATGCCAGGTTGGGATCACGTCAGCTTCAGCCCAATCCTATTTTTTGTTGTAATATAGTCAGTGAATGTGATATGTTATTAATCAAACAACTGACCAAAAATAAACATTCATTCATTCAAAAAAAAAGTGAAGTACTATGCAAGCTACTGTGACAACGCAATTTCCCTGTGGATCAATAAAGTCTAAGTCCATTGGTTGAGGAATGAATCTGGTAAAATCTAAACATTCTTAGGTTAAATTTCTCAGAATCCCATTGGTTTGAATGGGAGCAGTCAAAATGACGGCTCTGGGAGACCTCATGGTTTCAGAATCCTGGTGTTAAACCGATAAGGAGGTACAGTATGTATGTTTATAAATGACATACATGATACTGTATACACCGGTGCCACAGTGGGACGGCTGCGGCTGTAAAGTGCCAAACTGTGGCTGTGTCCTTTGGCAAGACACTTCCCCCACATTAGAATTAGTCTGGAGGGGCCAATGGCACAGACTGGTTGCCTCGCTTCTGTCAGTGTGCCCCAGGGCAGCTGTGGCTGCAGTAGTAGTTTATCACCACCGTGTTTGGAGAGAATGAATAATGACATGTGAAGCGTCTTTGAGTGTCCAGAAAAGCATTATATGAAACCAACGCATTATTATTATATTTATTTTTATTAATTTTATTTTTATTGTTATATGAACAAGAGTATTTGACAGCCTTTTCTTCTCCCAGGTGTGACTCCACAGGTCATGAGTCAAAAGCACATTCCCAGCTGTGATTATTATTACGATGACAGAAGCCGCCAAACGTGTCGGACCGGGTGCCGGTCCACGGCCGCGGCGCGTGAACTAAAACTATGAGCGATGGGAGTTTTACACACAAGACACAAGACAGAGCAGCAGATCCATCATGGAGCGCACACACACCGTTCTCTGCTTTGTTCTTATCGCCATGACGACAGGTGAGAAGAGAATATACTTACTTATATCTAATAGTGCTGTCAAACTATTTCAATGTTTTATCGCAATCAATCAAATTCATGTCATAGATTACTCACAATTATTCACAATAAATCACACACATTTGGTTTGAAAAGAGATTGGATGAATTATTATTATTTATCCAATCTCCCTCATCTTGCTTCTTTCTTATGTTAAAGTTAGATTTTATACTTGCTTCTTTATTCTGCTAAAGTTAGAGATTTTATTTTACTTCAGTATAGAGCTATTAATTTATCTTGTGCTTACCATGTGGACATAAACATACATCTGACACAGGGACCATGTGGGACCATATTTATGCAGCAGAACCACCCCCCATTCAGCTGCCTTTAGAACGAACTTCAAAACGTAAATGTACCAAGTTTGCTATTTTTTCCAATGACAAGGTTCAAGGCATCAAAAACGCCATTGTCTCCAATCCACAGATAACCATCCAACAGCCAGAAAGGCTCTCTGAGCTAACTTACTTTGCACCTGTAAATGATCAAACTGTCCAAGAGATAATCTCCAGTTTGAGCTCCTCCACATGCAGCCTGGATGTACTACCCACTAGATTTCTGAAGTCTGTTCTGAGCAGTCTGTTACCTTCACTCACACAGATAGTAAACATGTCCCTTCATTCTGGAATATTCCCAAAGGCCCGGAAAATGGCAGTCATCAGGCTCCTGCTAAAAAAGAGCAGTCTCGATGCTACGGTACTTAACAACTATCGTCCCATCTCAAATCTGCCATTTATGGGGAAAGTCCTTGAGAAAGTTGTCTACCTACAGCTTACTAGATTTCTTATAATCAGCAACTCATTTGATATGTTTCAGTCCGGCTTTAGACCCCACCACAGCACTGAGACTGCTCTTGTTAAGGTTACAAACGATATCCGGCTGAACACTGACGCAGGCAAAGTCTCAGTGCTGTTAGCTCAGTTAATACGCAGGATCACAGATGCTAATCTATGAACCAACTCAGACTCTGAGGAGCACAGCGACGGACTCCTGCTGGTCCCAGAGTCAGGACTAAACATGGGGAGGCTGCTAAAATCTGGAACAATCTGCCTGAATATGTGAGACAGGCCTCTTCTCTGACAATATTTAAATCCAGGTCAAAAACAGTTCTGTTTAGCTGTGCTACAACTGAGATATTTTATATCTTCATCTTTCTTTTTAATGTTCTGTGATTATTTATAATTTTATTGCCTTGTGTGACTGTTTTTATCTTGTTTTGTTAAGCACTGTCAATTGTGTTATACAAATAAACTTGGCGTTGCTTACGTAGAGACATTCCACGACATCTGTCAACTTCAACTTGGAATCACAACAATGTTCCTAGGTGGGGTTTTTTGTCCCTTTTCTGAATCACGAAGAAATTGTATTTTACTGACACGGTCACACTTCCTGCTAAAGCCGCAGAAGTACAATGTGATGTTATCATGTTCTCTTCTGTCCTCAGGTGCTGATTCTGAAGTTGTGGGTAAGTCACACACATTCTTCCCTCGAGAGTCACGCAGCTTTTGTGTTTAACCCTGTCTCAGCCACTCACAGGGATCTGTCTGACACCAAGGACATGTTTTCTAGTAAGACGAAGGCAGCAGGTTGTTTTCAGCGTTTACTGTGACAAGACACTTTCTGTTGAACAAACAATATGTTATTAATGACTAAGTTACCCCCCCAGCTTGTACGTACTTAAGTAATCTATATTCATACAGCGCCTTTCACAGACCAGGGTCACAAAGCGCTTTACAATTGTTGTGGGCATTTG
The DNA here is from genome assembly GCA_964034765.1 of Knipowitschia caucasica. Lineage (NCBI taxonomy): Eukaryota > Metazoa > Chordata > Actinopteri > Gobiiformes > Gobiidae > Knipowitschia > Knipowitschia caucasica. The sequence continues at coordinate 4,200,846 of OZ035841.1, forward strand.
TCTCTCACTCCAGAATATGGAGAACATGCAAACTCCACTCAGAAGACCCTGTTCTGACCAGGATTTGAACCCAGGATACCCAGTGTGAGAGCTCGTTTTTCTCCATCACAAAATGTGGTCTTTTTGTTTTCCCACCAGAGAAGAGCGAGAGCCAGTAACCATAGCAACACACTGTTTACTGTTAGCATTAGCCTTTCAACAAAATGTTTTTGCTGAATTTCAATCAAGAATGAAGGTAAAGGTAAAAACCTCTTTAATGTAGCAATATGTAATATTTTCATGTCAAGTCATCATTAAATGGCCCCAATATTTCAAAAGTCATTATTAAATCTGTAACAGTAGTTCAGAGATATTTGAATATCAAAATTAGTTTTACGACCCTCAAACTAAAACGAGGATTTATATCGGGACGCCTTTGAAAAATTGAGACAGCAGATACAAGTTTTTGTGTGATGTCAAACTTGCTGCGTTGAGTGCGTTCTTCATGAACGGTTAAAGTACCTTCCTTGATTCATACTTTTATTATATGCAACGGTGGTCTAATGGTTAAGTCATAGCGCTTTCACCCCAGTTAAAGCTTAATTGTAAAAAGAATAATTTGAGACCACATGTACCCAATTAAAATATTGATAGTGTCTTTTTGATGTGAGATGTGACATCAATTGCTTATTTGTTTTGCATAATCTATGTATAATTAAATTGATTTAAATTAGTTTTTCTCAACTCAAATGTCCAAATAAAAAAATAAAAATTAATTCAACATTGGCACGGCTCATGGCAATGTAAGAGATACACAATTGTGTGTATCTGGCAACCTGAGTCAGGGAAAGTGGGAGAGGACTACAAAACATGGACTGTGACAGCAGTACCACTTTTGGCCAGATTTTTACATATTGTTCCTTTAATACTCCATCCATACATCCATTTTCTTCCCCTTAATCCATTTCTGGGTCGAGGGGGTCAGAGCTGCACCCAAGTCACATAGCACCACCCCCTCACTGATCCTCCTGCAGGTGGTGAGTCACTTTAATATAATAAAACCAGTGAAAAAAACTAAACATTTTGGGGTAATTTCTCCATTCTAGCGATGTCAGCGTGTGGCCAAGCCGCCCTCAGCCCCCGGATCGTAGGGGGACAGGAGGCCTCCCCCGGGTCCTGGCCTTGGATGGTGGCGATGTATGTGAACTTTGAATTCCGGTGTGGAGGGGCCCTGATCAATGACCAGTGGGTTCTGACCGCCGCACACTGCATATTTCCATACTTCTACCCCCCATCAGTGCCAGAGTGAGTGTTCAACGGATCTGTCTGTCTGTCTGTCTGTCTGTCTGTCTGTCTGTCTGTCTGTCTGTCTGTCTGTGTCTGTCTGTCTGTCTGTCTGTCTGTCTGTCTGTCTGTCTGTCTGTCTGTCTGTCTGTCTGTCTGTCTGTCTGTCTGTCTGTCTGTCTGTCTGTCTGTCTGTCTGTCTGTGTCTGTCTGTCTGTGTCTGTCTGTCTGTCTGTCTGTCTGTCTGTCTGTCTGTCTGTCTGTCTGTCTGTCTGTCTGTGTTTGTCTGTCTGTGTTTGTCTGTGTCTGTCTGGCCGTCTGTCTGTCTGTCTGTCTGTCCGTCTGTCTGAGCCAAAATTGTTCCACAGATGTGAACTTTGATTTAAGTCGGTCTTTCTCAGTTCTAACACACAGGTATAGATTTTCCCCCTTATCTGATGTCCGTGCCCCCCCTCCATGGGGGGTCAACTGACTCCTGGCTGACACCCACTGACCAATCCTGTGGGACCTGAGAGTGACCTCAGGGCCAGGTTATAAAGAGCTGGGGAGGTAGTGAGCTCTCTTGGTATGTGGATTTGATCCGTCTGCATGCAGCAAGAAGATGAGGCCTATGGCTGAGGTCTGGAGTAGGGATACACCGATACCGATACTGGTATCGGGTGTTGGGTCAATACCATAGGCTTGTCCTCGTACTCGTACTCATACCATAGGACCCAATACCCGCAGCCGATACCCACATTTTTACATTAGCGTCACGACAGCAGACAGCGAGAAAGCGTTTGTCGCTAGCTTAGCTTAGCCAGTAGCTTAGCTTAGCCAGTAGCGGGAAAGCTAGCAGCAAGCGGATCTTTGCCGTATGGCAGTTTTTTTTTAAGTAAACGAGTGACAAGAGTAAAGCGAATTGTGTGTTGTGTAAAACTGTCACGAGGTCCAAAACAAACACTTATAACATCAGCAGCTTGTTCAAACATCTGAAAACTCACCACCACCGGGAGTATAAGACCGGAGCTTGCACCGGAGCTAGCACCGGAGCTAGCACGGAGCTACCACGGGAGAAACCAACTCTACAACATAGCATTTGTATGAGTGGAATATGACAGTGGCCCTTTTCGTTGATTGTTAAATCTATTGCTAAAATGTTTGCATTTTAAAGCATTTTCTTGTTGAAATGAGAAATAAAATGTTGGTTTTATGAATTCCTTGGAAAACACAATGCAGTAATATTTACAGTCTATGTGCAGTACACGTAACGGTACTCGGTATCGGAAAGTACTCCAATAAGGATTACTCGTACTTGTATCTGTATTAAAAAAAGTGGTATCAGTGCATCCCTAGTCTTGAGGATTCTCTCTCTCTCTTCAACATCTCTCCTCGGGTTATTATTATGTTCTGTTAAATCTTTGTGTATCTTGTAACGAGTTAGTGTCAAAAAATGTCCCCTTTTATATCTGTTTGGTTTGGGCCTAGTATGTACGGAAGAGGCGTCCAGACCTCAGACATGTGAAACAGGGGACACAGACGGAGAAGAAGAGAGTGAAAAACAATGTACTTTCAATTGCAGTCAAATTCACAGAGACAATTTGTATCCTGTACTTTTTTATCTAATCTTTTAATTCAGACATGAAGGTCCATATAGAATAGAAACAAAAAGAGACAAACAGCACACAAACTGATAATATTTACAAATCTCTGTATGACAGTTCCTCCAACGCCTCCAGAGTTCAGACGTGTCTAACGCTGCTTTGCACACGTGAAGAACATTTATTTATGTACTTGTCTGGTGAACACTGGAGACTTTTGCACATGTGTTCCAATGTGGTTGGACTTAGACTTAGACAGACTTTATGGAACCACAAGGGAAATTGCGTTGTCACAGTAGTTTGCATAGTATTCCACAAAAAATATAACAATAAAGTAACAAACTGAAAATAAGAATAAAAATACGATAATATTGTGAGAATAGGATAATCTGGATAGAAGTACTCAAGATAATGCATATCTATGAATATGTACACATTTACAGTATAAAATACAGAGACAATAGGATACTACACATCTGTTAATATACAATATACACAAGGACAAAGCAGATAAAGTTTACGACTGTTTAGATAAATGTGTCTGTCACAGAGCGCTGACTACAGCAGGAGGAGTGTGGCCTCTGCTCTTGTACTACTCACTGTGGAGCTGTAGGAGGAGCTCCTGTGCCCCTCTATAGTCCACAGCTGCAGGAGTCTGTAGGAGGAGCTCCTGTGCTCCTCTATAGTCCGCAGCTGCAGGAGTCTGTAGGAGGAGCTCCTGTGCTCCTCTAGAGTCCGCAGCTGCAGGAGTCTGTAGGAGGAGCTCCTGTGCTCCTCTATAGTCCGCAGCTGCAGGAGTCTGTAGGAGGAGCTCCTGTGCTCCTCTATAGTCCGCAGCTGCAGGAGTCTGTAGGAGGAGCTCCTGTGCTCCTCTATAGTCCACAGCTGCAGGAGTCTGTAGGAGGAGCTCCTGTGCTCCTCTATAGTCCGCAGCTGCAGGAGTCTGTAGGAGGAGCTCCTGTGCTCCTCTATAGTCCGCAGCTGCAGGAGTCTGTAGGAGGAGCTCCTGTGCTCCTCTAGAGTCCACAGCTGCAGGAGTCTGTAGGAGGAGCTCCTGTGCCCCTCTATAGTCCACAGCTGCAGGAGTTTGTTGGAGGAGGAGCTCCTGTGCTCCTCTAGAGTCCACAGCTGCAGGAGTCTGTTGGAGGAGCTCCTGTGCTCCTCTATAGTCTACAGCTGTAGGAGTCTGTAGGAGGAGCTCCTGTGATCCTCTATAGTCCACAGCTGCAGGAGTCTGTTGGAGGAGGAGCTCCTGTGCTCCTCTATAGTCCACAGCTGCAGGAGTCTGTTGGGGAAGGAGCTCCTGTGCTCCTCTATAGTCCACAGCTGCAGGAGTCTGTAGGAGGAGGAGCTCCTGTGCTCCTCTATAGTCCACAGCTGCAGGAGTCTGTTGGAGGAGGAGCTCCTGTGCTCCTCTATAGTCCACAGCTGCAGGAGTCTGTTGGAGGAGGAGCTCCTGTGCTCCTCCATAGTCCACAGCTGCAGGAGTCTGTTGGAGGAGGAGCTCCTGTGCTCCTCTATAGTCCACAGCTGCAGGAGTTTGTTGGAGGAGGAGCTCCTGTGCTCCTCTATAGTCCACAGCTGCAGGAGTTTGTTGGAGGAGGAGCTCCTGTGCTCCTCTATAGTCCACAGCTGCAGGAGTCTGTTGGAGGAGGAGCTCCTGTGCTCCTCTATAGTCCACAGCTGCAGGAGTCTGTTGGAGGAGGAGCTCCTGTTGGGTTGTCCATGATGGAGAACAGTTTTGCAGTGACCTTCTGTCTCTCACTGTATACATGTCTCCAGCTGACAGCCAATCATCTGTCCAGCTTTACAGATCAGCTTGTCAATCTGGGAGTGGTCCCTTTTGGTGGTGCTGCCTCCCCAGCAGACCACAGTGTAGAAAAGGGCGCTGGGCACCACAGACAGGTGGAAGACCTCCAGCAGTTTACTGCACAGACCTGAGCTTCCTCAGGAAATAGAGTCTGCTCATGCCCTTCTTGTACACAGCATTGGAGTTCTCCTTCCAGTGCAGTCTGCTGTTCACGTGGACTCCCAGGTACTTGTAGCATCCACCATCTCCACCTCTGTGCCCTGGATGGTGATGGGCTCTACTGGCGTCCTCCTCATCCTGAAGTCAACAACCAGCTCTTTGGACATGTCCACATTCAGGAGCAGATGGTTAGCTTCAGACCAAGAAAGTCTGAAATCAGTGTCCTGTACTCCAGCTCCTGTCCATCTCTGATACACCACCGCAGAGTCATCAGAGAACTTGTGCAGGTGGCAGGACCCGGAGTTGTACTGGAAATCAGAGGTGTACAGAGTGAACAGGAACGGCGGACAGTGCCCTGGGGGGCTCCATCATACAGTCTGATCACGGTATCAGACTGAGGGAGCATAGGTGCTGGTCAAGGAGGCTGCAAGTGTTGATTGGTTTTACGGCAAATTACAAAATAATATCACAATCCTAAGAATTCTGAGAAGAAGATTTCATTTCTCTATAACTGGTCGATCACTGGCTCCTGGAACCTGGAATTGGTCTAAACTGGATGTGTTGTGTTGTGACATGTGTTGTGTTGTGTTGTGTTGTGTCCAGAGCCTTCAGAGAGAACTTCACAATCCAGGTCTTCTTGGGTCGACACAACTTCTCCGACCCGAACCCGAACCAGAAGCAGCGGGAGGTGGCGCAGATGATCCTCCACCCCCAATACAACAACGATGACGTGAGCCACGACATGGCACTGCTGAAGCTGCACCAGCCGGTCTCCTTCAGGTACCAACACTCACTGAGCACAGGGCCTCAGGCGGCCTTTCTATGCAGGTCCTTCTTCTACTACAAAGTATAGCATACATTACTCCAGGGGTCTCCAACCTTTTCCCTGGGAGAGCTACTTTGACGAGACAAAAGTGACAGAGAGCTACAGTCGACAGAATGTTGGGCTACGATGGATAAAGTAGATTTATCTTTATTAAAACAATGGAACAATCAGATTTAGTCTTATTTCAAACACAGATGTAGGAAATGTATTACTTTTTTATGGCAAATCTTGTTTTAAGATAGACAGATACTTTACTGACCCCCTTAAGAGAAATACAAGTGTCCAGTAGCAGCAGGAACTGACGTGCTGTTGTTATGGTGTGTGTCATGTGACCTTGCCCCGTCTGCACAAAATGGTGGCAGTTTCTGCAAACTTTGAAAATCTACAGCGTTTAAAACTAGGACTCCTACAATTATTAAACAACTAGAACTACTAGAGCAGTCATTTTGACTGCTCCAATTCAAACCAATGGAAATTCAAACAGCTCAAAAAAGCAAGAAAAAAAACGATTGTAAAACATAAAACAACTACAGTATTTCAGAGATGCTTCGGACATGCGGCTGTTTCCAGTGCATTCAAAAGAGACGTATTTTTATTGTAAATGTGTGGGTGTGTGTCTGTGTGTGCGTGTGTGTCTGTGTGTGCGTGTGTGTCTATGTGTGCGTGTGTGTCTGTGTGTGCGTGTGTGTCGGTGTGTGTGTGTGTCTGTGTGTGCGTGTGTCTGTGTGTGCGTGTGTGTCTGTAGTCAGTACATCCAGCCCGTGTGTATTGCGGCCGGTGGAAGTGTCCTTCACACCGGAGACATGGCCTGGGTCGCCGGCTGGGGCGTCACTGAGGAGGGTGGGTGCAACTTTTCTCTCTTTTTTCTCATAACGATTCAATGTATTTCTGTGAAGTCCTACATCACAACAGTAGTTATCTTGGAGGACTTCACAAACCGTCGATTCACCAACACAGATCAGAGAATCAAACAGCTCAAACACAGAGACCAATGTCTATGAATGTGAAATCTCATGGTCTTACGTCTGGACTGATGGTGGAACTGTGGTGTTGCTGGTTGTTTCTTCAGGCGGATCCTTTCCCTCCGCTCTGCAAGAGGTCAGCGTTCCCATCGTGGGAGATAACCAGTGCCAATGCTACATCCCGACGCTCCTCCCCGAGTCGGACACTCTGTGTGCGGGACTCAGCGAGGGCGGGAAGGACTCCTGCCAGGTCAGAGGCACTGTCACACTGGGCTGGGTAGAGCAGGGGTCTCTAACTCCATTTCTCATGAGAATTTGGGGGAAGCTGAGCCGCATTAAGGGGTATATTTATCACGTGTTTGTGTGAGATAGATAGATACTTTATTGATCCCCATAGAAGAAAGTCAGGTGTCCAGAAGCAGCAAAAATAAACAACAAAATTGATCATTCTAATAAGATAAAAAAGTAGTAATAATCAGCAACAGCCCTTCAGGTCACAGCAGCAGAGGTGGAGTAGCCTCTGGGTGGAGCAGGACGGGTCACAGCAGCAAAGGTGGAGTAGCCTCTGGGTGGAGCAGGACAGGTCACAGCAGCAGAGGTGGAGTAGCCTCTGGGTGGAGCAGGACAGGTCACAGCAGCAGAGGTGGAGTAGTCTCTGGGTGGAGCAGGACAGGTCACAGCAGCAGAGTTGGAGTAGCCTCTGGGTGGAGCAGGACGGGTCACAGCAGCAGAGGCGGAGTAGCCTCTGGGTGGAGCAGGACGGGTCACAGCAGCAGAGGTGGAGTAGCCTCTGGGTGGAGCAGGACAGGTCACAGCAGCAGAGGTGGAGTAGTCTCTGGGTGGAGCAGGACAGGTCACAGCAGCAGAGTTGGAGTAGCCTCTGGGTGGAGCAGGACAGGTCACAGCAGCAGAGGTGGAGTAGTCTCTGGGTGGAGCAGGACGGGTCACAAGGTGGAGCAGCCGCTTGGTTTGGACCAATTTCTCTGCTCTAGTTAGCTTCTTTTTTTTTAAAGTTAGCATTCCTCCGGTGGATTTTCACTTGATCCACTTGGTTCTGACCATGAATCGTTCATCCATGAAAAAAAATATTTGTTTGTATCTGTGACTTTTGACTTTTATCATCGTGAAGGTATTTGACCGAGTTCAAAATAATTGAAAATGAGTTTCACATATTTCTATGAACAAAATGAGTCCAACTTAGACTAAAATAAAACTGGACAAAATCAATGAGGCTTTGTATCATAGACTGGGTTTAATAATGTTTTGTACTTTATTATGTACCTTGTACCTTGTACTCTAATGTACTTTGAATTATTTCTTTTTTCATTCAGGGTTCAATAGTTTTGGTCAAATGAAGGCTGTGGTTACTTACTTGTAAACATTTAGCTTTAAAACAATGTATAACATATTTGCACAGACTCCCGGTGGGGGCCGCACTGACATTACAGTTTGATGTCCACTAGGGGGCGACAAGACCCTCCTGCATCGACAAGGAAAAACTCTGGATTGATTATGGATATAGGTTCAGTATATAAATGATTATGGATATAGGTTCAGAATATAAATGATTATGGATATAGGGTCAGTATATAAATGATTATGGATATAGGTTCAGTATATAAATGATTATGGATATAGGTTCAGTATATAAATGATTATGGATATAGGTTCAGTATATAAATGATTATGGATATAGGTTCAGTATATAAATGATTATGGATATAGGTTCAGTATATAAATGATTATAGATATAGGTTCAGTATATAAATGATTATAGATATAGGTTCAGTATATAAATGATTATGGATATAGGTTCAGTATATAAATGATTATGGATATAGGTTCATATATAAATGATTATGGATATAGGTTCAGTATATAAATGATTATGGATATAGGTTCAGTATATAAATGATTATGGATATAGGTTCAGTATATAAATGATTATGGATATAGGTTCAGTATATAAATGATTATGGATATAGGTTCAGTATATAAATGATTATGGATATTAGGTTCAGTATATAAATGATTATGGATATAGGTTCAGTATATAAATGATTATGGATATAGGTTCAGTATATAAATGATTATGGATATAGGTTCATATATAAATGATTATAGATATAGGTTCAGTATATAAATGATTATGGATATAGGTTCAGTATATAAATGATTATAGATATAGGTTCAGTATATAAATGATTATGGATATAGGTTCAGTATATAAATGATTATGGATATCAGCGCCGATGATTGACAGCCCTTGGCACGACTCGATTGGTTAAACTGGACGGACTCGTGGATTCTGAGCTATAGCTAAGAGAAGGGAAGGCGGGACTTGTCTGTAATATTAGAATTAATAAAATGACTTATTTTATATCAACATTTAAGGCCAGGAGGTCAATTGAACACAATTCTTAAAACTTGTAATTCATTTAGAGTTACAGACTATCACTTTAAATCTTGATAAACAGTAATTATTTTTGGACGAAAAAGTGTGCTTTGAAATGTATAGATGTGTTAGAATAGTCCAGAGATCGGAAAAGGTTTGATTAAAACATTTTTTAAGGCAAGAGACCAGAGAGAGACCAGACAGAGACTCGAGTGAAACCAGAAAGACGAGAGAGAGACCAGACAGATGAAAGAGAGACCAGACAGATGAGAGAGACCAAAAAGAGAGTCCAGACAGATGAGAGAGAGACCAGACAGATGAAAGAGAGACCAGACAGATGAGAGAGACCAAAAAGAGAGACCAGACAGATGAGAGAGACCAAAAAGAGAGACCAGACAGATGAGAGAGACCAAAAAGAGAGACCAGACAGATGAGAGAGAGACCAGACAGATGAAAGAGAGACCAGACAGATGAGAGAGACCAAAAAGAGAGACCAGACAGATGAGAGAGAGGGACCAGACAGAGGAGAGAGAGACCAGACAAATGAGAGAGAGACCAGAGAGAGAGAGAACCCTCGTGCTAAATGTCTGTAGGGTATGCTGATGATCTGGTTCACAGGAAAAGCGCATTGGTCTCTGTATAAATAAAGATTACATATTTACTTACAGGGCGACTCCGGAGGCCCCCTGGTGGTGAAGGAGGGCGGGGCCTGGGTGGCGGTGGGCGTGGTCAGCTTGGGCGAAGGCTGTGCGAGGGCTAAGGCACCAGGAGTCTACGCCCAGGTGTCTCTGTACCAGGACTGGATCCAGAACCAGACGTCTCTGGAGGACGACTACTTTGTGACTGTGAAGGCCACGGGACAAGACCCCGACATGGGATTCAGCTGTACTCCTACTACTACTGCTACTACTACTGATACTACTACTCCTGAGATTACTCACGATAGTTGTTATACTTCTCCTACTACTGATACTACTCCTACTACTGATACTACTACCCCTGAGATTACTCACGATAGTTTTTTTACTACTCCTACTACTGATACTACTACTCCTGAGATTACTCACGATAGTTTTTTTACTACTCCTACTACTGATACTACTACTCCTGAGATTACTCACGATAGTTTTTTTACTACTCCTACTACTGATACTACTCCTACTACTGATACTACTACCCCTGAGATTACTCACGATAGTTTTTTTACTACTCCTACTACTGATACTACTCCTACTACTGATACTACTACTCCTGAGATTACTCACGATAGTTTTTATACTACTCCTACTCGTGATACTACTCCTACTCGTCATACTACTCCTACTAGTGAAACCACAGAGGATAAAAACAGTATTTTCGACCACGGGGAGAAGATTGCAGCCCATCTGAGCCAGTTACTGTATCTCTGTGGTCTGGCCATGTCCATCTATGTATTAGGCTGAAACTACTACTACTACTACTACTACTACTACTGCTACAAGTACTGCTACTACTTTATTTACTACTTACTTACTACTACTCCTACTTCTACTACTCTACTAGTATTGCTAAACGCAGACAAAACTGAAATGATTGTCTTTGGTCCCCAGAAACAAAGAGAGAGCGTCATCTGTCATCTACAGTCTCTCTCCCTAAAACCTTCAAACAAGGTCAGAAATCTAGGGGTAATACTGGACTCAGACTTAAATTTTAATAGCCACATCAAATCAGTAACATCAGCAGCTTTTTACCATCTAAAAAACATTGCCAGGATAAAAAACATAGTGTCTAAAGCAGACTTGGAGATTCTTATCCATGCATTTGTCTCCAGTAGGTTAGACTACTGCAATGGCCTGCTCACAGGTCTGTCCAAACAGGCTGTAAAACAGCTGCAGTACATTCAAAATGCAGCAGCTCGAGTCCTGACTAGAACCAGGAAGTACGACCATATTAGTCCTGACTAGAACCAGGAAGTACGACCACATTAGTCCAGTTCTCAGGTCTCTGCACTGGCTTCCTGTGGCTCAGAGAATAGACTTTAAAACAGCTCTGCTTGTGTACAAGTCTCTCCATGGCCTCGCACCAAAATATATTAGTGACATGTTAGTCCCATATGAACCAGCCCGGACTCTGAGGAGCACAGGGACTGGACTCCTGTTAGTGCCCAGAGTCAGAACTAAACATGGGGAGGCTGCTTTTCAGATCCATGCTGCTAAAATCTGGAACAATCTTCCTGAAGATGTGAGACAGGCCTCCTCTCTGACAATGTTTAAAACCAGGTTAAAAACGGTGCTGTTTAGATGTGCATACAACTGAGGGATTTTATATTTTTATCTTTCGTTTTAATGTTCTGTGATTATTTATGATTTTAATGCTTTCTTGTTCAGCACTTTGAATTGCCTTGTGTATGAATTGTGCTATACAAATAAACTTGCCTTGCCTTGCCTTGCCTATTTTTGTACTACTACTACTGCTACTAAGAACTGCTGCTAATACTTCTACTCCGGCTACAACTAATACTAAAAAATATAAAGTAGTACAAATTCAAACAAGTGTTTTTTTATTGAACTTGATTGAAGTAAATTTGGATCTTGGTTAAATCCTCTTACAGGAGAAATATGTCAAAATGTGGCCAAAAGTGGTACTGCAGCCTCTCCCACTCTCCCTGACTCAGGTTGCCAGATATGCAGACGAATCCAGCTGGGACCATAACAGCTGAATAGATAAGAGTTTTGTCAACAATAAATCTATAACCAACACCTTTTTCACAAAGATAGAAATCCTGCTTTTATTCCTTGTTTTGTCGTTAATGATTTGAGAATCATAACAAGACCTTTTTTAGTTCTGCGCCACATGGTACTTTACCAGTGAGATTAGCTCAACGCGGTAAGATCTGAAACGATGGAGGGCGGGACATTAAAATGAAAACAATAATAAGATTTAAAGGCATATATCTCTGAACTACTGTTATCAGTTAACGAAGTATTGGAAAAGAGCAGTTTTTTAAATGTCTTTTTACAGATTAGGGCCCTTTAATGATGACTTGACATGAAAATCTTACAGATCGCAAGTTTAATTCAGTTCAATTCAATGTATTCTTTTATCGTCCTAAATCACAACTCTCGGAGGACTTTACAAAACCATTGAATTTGCCAACACAGATCAGAGAATCAAACTGTTCAAACACAGGAAATGCAATGATAAAAAACACATGGTATTGGTCCATACGAGGGACGATGATAAATGTCCATAGAAGAGCACTTTTTTGCCTGTAGAATCTGGAGACCAAACACACAGATCAAGAGTAAGCATTCTTTGACTGATTTTAGTCATATGTAATGTGTAACACTGCTGCTGCTGTGTCTGACACTGTGATATACAAACACTTCTCTCCATGTCCAACATAGAGTGGTGTTTAGCTCCATCCAGGCTGATATTTGGAAACTCTCGATTAAACGCCGGGCCTTGCCTCCAGCTCCTGTTTCATTGTGTTCCTTGTGTATAAATATTAAAGTTGTACATTAATCTGTTCCAAATGTATGAAGGAAAATGAAAGATGGAATAAATTTCTTTGCCAAACAGCTCAAAGTTTTTATTTGATCCACATCACAGGGCGGTGCGGTGGCTGAGTGGTTAGCATGTGCTCCCCATGTCTTGTGGGAATGTTTTTAATGATCCACAGAAACAGACCTGTATTTTGTGTGGTTTATGTCGTTTTCATCCCTTTTATTATTCAATTTCTGGGTTGAGGGAGTGGCAATCAGAGCTGCTACACAAAGTCCTCCTGCAGGTGATGGGTCCACGGGAAGATGGCTGCTACTTCGACGAAGATTCGACCTTGGTCTTGCGGCGGGGGCTTCGGGCAACGTGGGGTTAAGTGTCTTGCCCAGGGAGACAACAGCAGTAGACTTCAGTGGGAGCAGATTACATGGGTCATGGGGGGATCAAACCACGACCATTCGGCTCAGAGACCAATGCTCTACCAACTGAGCCACTGTTGTGTGGTTTAATCAAAGTAAAAGTACATGATCTGCAGCCACTCCTCGGACGCACCATGAGATTCACACACATTTTGACTCATGAGGAGCCCGAGGGGAGTAGAGCCACAACATCTTTCCATCAATGACCTTTACTAAACATTCCTCTTGCTCCGATATCTTGATGTTTGGATTGAACCAGAACAGATTATTTTACTATCGCATTCACCGCCATTATCAAACTACAACCAGCAAATTCTGGTCAAACTCTTGACGTCACCGACACCGACTTACAACACCCGCCTCCCCCGCTCTCTGATTGGTCGGAGGGGATTCAACCGAGGAAAACAGTCCCGGCCATGATGTAATAGTCAGAGGATTCGTCATAGTGTAAGGAGTGTGGGTGGAGCAAAACACATCTGCAGGTCTGTGACTGAGGAGGAGCAGTGATGGAGTCCTCATTAACTATATGTAAACTTATTTCTGGAGTTCCTCAAGGCTCAATCTTAGGTCCGTTGTCATTTATTTCCTACATACTTGACTCCTTGATTGGAGTCTGACTGATGAAATTAAACGCATTCTCACAGCATCAGATCAGCATCACGAGCTGTTGTTTGGAAACTTTTTAAAGTTTGAAAACAGAGAATCTAGACAGAAGGCGGGGGGGAGTGTGGTCTGTGACTGTGGTGGGACAATGTTGGAACATAGACGGTCGGGTGGCACCGTGGATAGCACTCTCAGCTAGAATCCTGGTCAGAACAGGGCCTTTCTGAGTGGAGTTTGCATGTTCTCCCCATGTCTGGTTAAGTTTCCTCCGCGTGCTCCGGTTTTCCCTACCTCTAAAAAACATGTACAGTAGGTCTGGCATGCGCCTCCTGTACTGGCGACCCTGCTCCCTGTGTGGAGGGAGAGACAAATGCCCAAATTTGTAAACCGCTTTGTGATTCTGGACTGTGAAAGGCGGTACTGTATATACAGTACCTTGCGAAAGTATTCGGCCCCCTTGAACCTTTCAACATTTCGCCACATTTCAGGCTTCAAACATAAAGATAGAAAAATTTAATTTTTTGTCATGAATCAACAACAAGTGGGACACAATCGTGAAGTGGAACAAAATGTATTGGATGATTTAAACTTTTTTAACAAATAAAAAACTGAAAAGTGGTGCGTGCAATATTATTCGGCCCCTTTACTTTCAGTGCAGCAAACTCACTCCAGAAGTTCAGTGAGGATCTTTGAATGATCCAATGTTGTCCTAAATGACTGATGATGATAAATAGAATGCACCTGTGTGTAATTAAGTCTCCGTATAAATGCACCTGCTCTTTGATAGTCTCAGGGTTCTGTTTAAAGCGCAGAGAGAACCATGAAGACAAAGGAACACACCAGGCAGGTCCGAGATACTGTTGTGGAGAAGTTTAAAGTCGGATTTGGATACAAAAAGATTTCCCAAGCTTTAAACATCTCAAGGAGCACTGTGCAAGCAATTATATTGAAATGGAAGGAGTATCAGACCACTGAAAATCTACCAAGACCCGGCCGTCCAACCAAACTTTCATCTCAAACAAGGAGAAGACTGATCAGAGATGCAGCCAAGAGGCCCATAATCACTCTGGATGAACTGCAGATAACTACAGCTGAGGTGGGAGAGTCTGTCCATAGGACAACAATCAGTCGTGCACTGCACAAATCTGGCCTTTATGGAAGAGTGGCCTTTTCTCAAAGATATCCATAAAAAGTCTGGTTTAAAGTTTGCCACAAGCCACCTGGGAGACACACCAAACATAAGATAAGATAAGATGTGCTTTATTTATCTCACATAGGAGAAATTTACATGTCACATTTGGCATGGATAGATACACTCAGATTGTGCAAAAGGAGGAAATGTGCAAACTTGTTACATGCAGGATATATGTACAATAAAAGTGACAATAATTACGTACAACAAAAGTGACAAGTGTCAATTGGAAACAGTGTCAATAGTGCAGGTTTTCACACAGTGATCATTTAAAGTGACTTATTGTACAGTCTGACAGCGGTGGGGATAAAGGCCCTGTGGTAGCGCTCCTTCCTACACTGAGGGTGCCTCAGTCTTCCACTGAAGGAGCTCCTCAGCTCCTCTACAGTCCTGTGCAGTGGGAGGTATTGTTCATGATGGAGGTGGCTTTGGCTAGCACCCTCCTGTCCCTCACCTCCTCCACAGAGTCCAGGGGCCTCCTGTCCCT
Organism: Knipowitschia caucasica; assembly: GCA_964034765.1. Classification (NCBI taxonomy): domain Eukaryota; kingdom Metazoa; phylum Chordata; class Actinopteri; order Gobiiformes; family Gobiidae; genus Knipowitschia; species Knipowitschia caucasica. Next base: position 4,216,022 of record OZ035841.1, read on the forward strand.
CACCTCCTCCACAGAGTCCAGGGGCCTCCTGTCCCTCACCTCCTCCACAGAGTCCAGGGAGCAGCCCAGAGCGGAGCTGGCCCTCGTGACCAGCTTGTTCAGTCTGTTTCTGTCCCGCTCTGTGCTGCCCGGGGCCCAGCACACGGCAGCGTAGTAAATGGCAGAAGCTACCACAGAGTCATAAAAAGTCCTGAGCAGGGGCCTGCTCACTCCGAAGGACCTCAGCCTCCTCAGAAGGAAGAGGCGACTTTGGCCCTTCTTGTGCAGGGCGTTTGTATTATGGGACCAGTCCAGTTTATTGTTAATGTGAACACCCAGGTACTTGAAGCTGTCCACCAGCTCAATGTCCTCCCCCCTGGATGTTCAGCAGCGTGTGGGAAAGTGGTTTTCTCCTGAAGTCGATGATCATCTCCTTGGTCTTACTGGTGTTCAAGCACAAGTGGTTGCGCTCACACCAGTCGACAAAGTCCTTGATAACCGACCGATATTCCAGTTCGTTCCCCTCAGACACACAGCCCACGATGGCGGAGTCGTCGGAGAACTTCTGCAGATGACAGCTGTGTGTGTCGTGTGTGAAGTATGAGGTGTAGATGGTGAAGAGAAACGGTGAGAGGACAGTGCCCTGAGGGGCCCCAGTGCTGCAGACGACCACCTCAGACTCACAGCTGCGCAGCCGCACGTACTGTGGTCGGTCTGAGAGGTAGTTGATGGTCCATGCGGTGAGGCTACTGTCCACTCCCGCGTCCTCCATCTTCCCCTGCAGCAGTGCCGGCCTGATGGTATTGAAAGCGCTGGAGAAGTCGAAAAACATGACCCTCACAGTGCCCCCTGCAGGCTCCAGGTGGGAGAGCGTCCGCTGAAGGAAGTAGATGACGGCGTCCTCTACTCCGATGTTGGATCTGTAGGCGAACTGCAGCGGGTCCAGGGTGGGGCTGACCACGGAGCGGAGATGGGTGAGGATGAGCCGCTCCATGGTCTTGATCAGGTGGGAGGTCAGTGCGACTGGTCTGTAGTGAGCCGGTTCCTTGGCGTGCGGTGTTCTAGGAACCGGGATAACACAGGAGGTCTTCCACAGGACAGGGACCTTCTCCAGGCTGAGGCTCAGGTTGTACATGTAGCTGAGGACCCCAGAGAGCTGGTCTGCACAGGTCCTCAGCAGCCTGGGACTGATCCCGTCCGGTCCTGCGGATTTCCTCAGCTTCAGGCTTCTCACCACTGGTGTGTATTCCGGAGACAGACGGACCAGGCTGTGATCAGAGCGTCCGAGATGGGGGAGGAGGGGGGGGAGGTGCTCTGGTCAGATGAAACCAAAATCGAACTTTTTGGCCACAATGCAAAACAATATGTTTGGCGTAAAAGCAACACAGCTCATCACCCTGAACACACCATCCCCACTGTCAAACATGGTGGTGGCAGCATCATGCTTTGGGCCTGCTTTTCTTCAGCAGGGAAAAGGGAAGATGGCTAAAATTGATGGAAAGATGGATGGAGCCAAATACAGGACCATTCTGGAAGAAAACCTGTTGGAGTCTGCAAAAGACCTGAGACTGGGACGGAGATTTATCTTCCAACAGGACAATGATCCAAAACATAAAGCCAAATCTACAATGGAATGGTTCACAAATAGACGTATCCAGGTGTTAGAATGGCAAAGTCAAAGTCCAGACCTGAATCCAATCGAGAATCTGTGGAAAGAGCTGAAGACTGCTGTTCACAAACGCTCTCCATCCAACCTCACTGAGCTCGAGCTGTTTTGCAAGGAAGAATGGGCAAGAATTCCAGTCTCTCGATGTGCAAAACTGATAGAGACATACCCCAAGCGACTTGCAGCTGTAATTGCATCAAAAGGTGGCGCTACAAACTATTAGCGCAAGGGGGCCGAATAATATTGCACTTTTCTGTTTTTTATTTGTTAAAAAAGTTTAAATTATCCAATACATTTCGTTCCACTTCAAGATTGTGTCCCACTTGCTAAATAAGATGTCAAAACAGCTGGTCCCAAAGGGTTAACCTCCAGCTTCAGACGTATCTCTTACATTACAACAAAAACTATAATCCACTCCTCGTTTTCACTCTGCTTTTCTTTGGAAAGTCGTTTATGGGGAAACTCCGCCGGGAACGTCACTCGGAGGAGCTTTAACCGGAGGAGCGGCCGTCCATCCCACATTTTTCACTTTGCAGACACAGACCATGCAACATGTCCTTCTGCCGACTGCTCCTGGGGTGTGCTCTGGCTCTCTCTGCGCCACATGGTAAGGACACGGCACTTTGAATTCACTGTGTTGGACTACGTTTAAAGCTGGTGTATGTAACTTTCAAACCACAGCAATATCCAACATTACCCATAACTTCATGCTGCTCACATGTACGGATGTAAACATACAACTAGATATCTATTGCACTAGAATACACGGTATTTTGTGCTTACTTTCTTACAATGCTAAAGTTGGAAAATTGAAATGTCTTCCTTATGATAGAGATTTTATACTTGTTTCTTAGAGATTGTATTTTATTTCAGTAAAGAGTTATTGTTCATTTCCTTTGTGCTGTGTGCTCCTCATTCATAACTGTTAATGCAACACTGACATTTCCCCACATTTAAAGAATCTATTAATCTTAATCCCAATCTTAATCCTAATACTAATCAAATCCATGTCTCTAGTTCCTGTCTCCAAAAAAGTTTGCTTCTGTCACTACTGTAGTTTTCACATGGATGTTTGTTTGGCCTCTGTCACATCTTTAGACCAGCTTTTTCAGACAAAAAAAAACGTGAAAAAAGAGAAGACCACCCTCCCTCAGCCCAAAGGGTCAAATAGTGACACTTTGGGCTCCTTCTGACACAGAAGACAGTGTTTTCTAATCTAAACCTGCATGTAGTGGTCTGTACACTGTGACAAGACTCTTTCTTTTGGACAAACTACCTGTAATCTATGAGACTAAAGTTACGTGCTGCAGCTTTGACTAAATTCCTTGAAGGGAAAATTATGGACGACCAGAACTGCCAGAATATTAACTCAATGAATAATTAAATAAATGTCAGCATTGGCAAATAAATATTGATGTATCACTACAAATTAGACATTTCAAATATATATTAGAGTCTGTTTTGTGCTATAACACCAAATAGAAATGGAGACCAAAGCAATGGTGTGGTCATGGATCGACTCGCTCTCCTGGCTCTGACTCACTGCTGTCGTGTGTGTTTCTTTGATGATCCATATTCCACATTATTTTACAGTAAATATGTGATAACGTTTGACAGAGATGTAGATGAGAGAGAGAGCTCACTTCTGCCAGGACCTGCCCTCACAATAACAAACCTGACTGGTCTGATTGTGGAATAATATATTGTTGATATTAAACATTTTCCCATAAAGTCATGAATGTAAAGTGAACCTGATGTGAGTCAAAACCAGGAGACCGTTGAGGCCATGTCTCGGTTTCTGTAGCTCCTACATTTGGTTAAGAGAAGAATCATGTATAATGTAGGCTTTAAATAGGATAAAGCAGAATACAACATTAAAAGACAATATAAATTATTTGAATAAATCCATAAACGCAGACAGAAATGTCTATATTTTAATCTCCAACTTTGTAGTGATATCTTAATAACACAAATGTACTTGAACACATTAAAGGTGAAATTATTGATTATTTTCTTCTGTTTTATTTCAGGTTCTCAAGCTCAAGGTAAGCTCCTCCCACTTATTCTCCCTCACCACCTCAGCGGGTCTACCCCGAGCTCCTCCTCTCTAAAGTCTGCTCAATCCCTCTAACCTTTTCTGCAAGCAACATCTAGGTGTTCTACCCAATCATGGGCAGTCTTGAAGTTTAGGGCGGGATATCCGGGTTTGATGAATGCAAGCCGAGCCGAGCCGAGGCAAAACAATCATGGCCACCCAGCAGGACGGACGCTGAGGCCATTAGTCAGTTTTTGCAGAATCTCCCATTTCTTCTTTGAAAGATGAACAGCGAGAGGCACTTTGTGCATTTCTGGACGGCAAAGTTGATGACGACATATTCATTTGTTACCCTGATTGGCTCAAGTCAAACCTTATAGGCGGGCAAACAGTGTCACTTCGCCCAATCAGCTTGAAGTATTCTGCTGCGTGCCCCTCCTTTACTGAAAGGATTCTCCTGCAGAAGTCCCAGATTGACATTGTGAGTCCTACACAATCATCAATCTGGCTTTTGCCAGGTTACAATCCCTCTCCACTCTGGCGGAATAGATAGATAGACAGATAGTTAGAAAGACCCTCTGGGGACAATAAAGGGGAATCTCATGTGGTCCGCTTGTATCCTCCACCTGGTCCTGGTCCATTGCAGACGCTGCTACCTCTTCACAACAAAAGTCCAATACAGCGACCACATCACTGCAGATGCCGCACCAACCGCCTCTCGATGCTCCATCCTTCCCTCACGGAGAACAAGACCTGAGGGACTGGAACTCCTCCAGAGGAAGGGTCTCTGCAACTCAGAAGACCAGAGCCAGGACTTGGACCTGGAAAGGACCATGAGAGGAGCACGACCTACACATGTTTCCTCATGAACCGAAGCGGTGCCAAAGCTCAGCCTTGGGGGACACCGTCATGCACAATATTGTGTTCGAAAGCAGGATTGAATTTAGATCTAGAAAATACATATTTTTAACTGTTGTACTTTCAACAAGTCTTTCCTCTAGGGGGCGCATGAACTTCCCCCTCTCCTCCACACATGTCTTTGTCTTCTCATCTTTGTGTTTTGGTCTCGATGCATTGGCACTTCACCGTTCTCTGATGATCACTGCGGTGTCCAGACTGCGGTGTCCAGACTGCGGTGTCCAGACTGCGGTGTCCAGACTGCGGTGTCCAGACTGCGGTGTCCAGACTGCGGTGTCCAGACTGCGGTCTCCAGACTGCGGTCTCCAAACTGCGGTCTCCAAACTGCGGTCTCCAAACTGCGGTCTCCAAACTGCGGTCTCCAAACTGCGGTCTCCAGACTGCGGTCCAGACTCAGGGCGCGGTCCTTTCTTCTGATAATCTCTGAGTGTTTATTGTCCGTTGCATCTTTTGTGACGTTACTTTGTTCTGTAGAGCTCTGAAAGCTAGGATCTCTTACAGTTCATTGTTGACACACCCAGCAGAGATTTAGACTTTGTCCATATTTAGAAACTCGTGTTAGCGGTTGCTGAAGCCCTTTCTTCTAAAATAAACAGGTTTTCTCAGTTCAAACGATAATAAGGTCAGACCCTTCTCTTCTGGCCCTGATCAGAAATCTCCATCCCCCAGGTGTCAATAGTGTGTTCTCTCTTTATGTCATTTAAATGTTAGTCCTACTCAAAGAGAAAACAACACGAAACTTCAAAGTCCAGACAAAGTATATTCTTGAACGTCCATTGTCTGACCAGTTTAAATCTCCGGAACAGGGCGTTTCTAAGCAGAGTTTGCATGTTCTCCCCATGCTCTGGTTTCACATACTACTAAAATCATGAACAATAGGTGAAATCCTCTGGCTCTAGTGGCATAACAGGATGGGTCAAATACAGAGGACGGCACGGTGGCTGAGTGGTTAGCACTCTTGCTTCTCAGCAAGAAGGTCCTGGGTTTGAATCCCAGTCGGAACAGGGCTTTTCTGAGTGGAGTTTGCATGTTCTCCCCGTGTCTGCGTGTGAATGTAAATGAGAGAGTGAATGGATGGTGTTGATTGGAGCTGATGGTCCAGTGTGTTCTGGACTCGCTTCCGTCATCACCGTGTGTGGAATGATTGGAACAATATCTGACTCTGAACATTGTAAAGTGCTTTGGGTGACCTCGATCTGTAAAGTGCGCCTTATAAATAAATAAAAATGACATGTCACTATGGGGACAATTGAGTGTAAATTTGCTAAGTGTTTGAAGATGGTATCATTTCAAACAGTATTTGAATGCTACTGCTCTATCATTAAGGCCTACTGGTTCAGTTTATCGCTACAAAAGAAATCAGCTAAAATCATTTCTGTTCGTGTGACATCAGCAGCTGAAACATCTTCCCCGGACCCAATGCTACCTGTCGAAAGTCAGATTCTCGTCTTGGTTTAGAGCTAATTTCCTGGAACTATCCAAATAGATCCACAAAACACATAAATAGATCATTCTAAAAGTAGCTAAGACAAGGCCAGGCATGGGGATTTTTTCTTACTCAAGTTCTTCATTTCTTTCACAATTGTCCTCGTTCCCTTAAGTTGTATTGGCTCTTGCTGAAAGAGGTCATACTTCTCTGGTCTCTCTCTGGTCTCGCCCTGGTCTCTCGGGTCTCTCGCTGGTATCTCACTGGTATCTCGCTGGTCTCTCCCTGGTTTCGCCCTGGTCTCTCTTTGGTCTCTCTCTCTGGTTTCTCCCTGTCTCTCTTGCTGGTCTCTCCCTGGTCCCTCTCTGGTGTATCTCTGTTGTCTCTCTCTAGTCTCTCTCTGGTGTACCTCTATTGTCTCTCCCTGGTCTCTCTCCCTGGATCCTCTCTCTGGTTTCTCGCTGGTCCCTCTCTGTTGTCTCTCATGGTGTCTCTCTATCGTCTCTCTCTGCTGTCTTTTTCTCCGGTCTCTCTTTGCTTCTGGTAAAAAGCCTCCCCTTCCTGTACATTCCTGAGCTGCTTTGCATTAGTGGGCGTTTGATTTCTCTCCAGAGCGACTCAACAATGTCATCTTTAGAAAATAGCAATCCTGTTTATGTGACGATAAACGGCTTGACACGAGCTCTCTAAAGCGCTCTGTGACTCTGCTGCGTCAAAGGCGCTACATAAATAAATGATTACTGACTAGCGAGGAGAGGGGAAGGTGTTTCGTTTGTTTCATTCAAATTGTATATATTGATTTTTGGATTTGGATGTGATTCGGCCCATGCAGAGCGGATCTCTCCCCTGTCGATTCCAAAACATTTCCTGTTCAGTGAATGTGTCCCTGGAGCTGTGACGTCTTCGTTCACATTGAGATTCTGAAGAAACAGCTGTTCAGAAAGAATAACAACGTTTAAATATGTTTTCAATCAACTGTTCAGTCGAGATGGAGCCGAGTCCAAGTCCTGAACTCCAGGCCCTGAAGTCCAGGCCCTGAAGTCCAGGCTACTTCAGGACTAACTTTTCTCAGCTGTGTCCATGTCCTTGGGATTTGTTGAACCTCGTAGAAACCAGGCAACCACATCTTTGTGGAAATGACCAAATTTGGCATGTAGTGTATTTTCTTCTTTGGGCTCTTGGGTTCGTACATTACATTAAACATTGCATGTTAAACTCAGGCCCATGGGCCAAATCAGACCCGTGAGACCATTTTAGTGACCCTTGAAAGTTATTTCAACTATTTTTATCGCAGTAGAATTGATGGTGTGTTATGCTTCATTTTAAAGCCTACGGCCTCAGGGAAACAACCATATATCTGTTCTAAAATGTTAACAAAAATGTGATTAGAAGTGATAGTTACCTTTAAGTAACTACAGCCCTGGCTGCGTCCTGACTCCTCTTATGCAACGCCTTTTCCTCTGATTTTCTCTTTTCCACAACAGGGCGAGTGGCAGATGTGAAATTGACACTTTTGGGGTTTTGGTTCAGCCATTGTTGGAGTTTTAGAAAGTCCGACTCAATAACAACCCAGACAGGTGCACACTGACGAAAAGCAGGAGGGGATTTATTTTTTGAGGCTACATCTGGTCATGTCTTATTTTAAAACACATGATTAATCGGTTACTTTTGGGGTTTAGGGACGTTTCAGAGTTTGTAAAAATGTGTCCGGATAAATCATTGACTTCCTAGAAAACAATATCCAAACACATTTAAAACACATCTGTCAAAAAACACATATACTTTTGGCCCCGGTCCAAAATGAGTTTGACGCCCTGCATTAAACCAAAACAACCTTTTGCCATACCCTTTAAATTTTATGTTAATATTTGTAAGCTCAGTGACTCTACAAACATAGATTGGAGAGCTGTACTTCGGCAAACGAGCTAATTTCAAAAACTCTCAAATATACTTAATAAATTGTTGTGATAAGAAGGTTTTTCTTGAGCACATTTTGCATTGTCCGAAATCAGATTTGGCAACGATAACATCACAGCATAGGTTAGGTTAGGTGTTAAAATATGCAAATGTGAATCCTGTGGCTGGCTGTGGGTTCTGGATGTGAACCCCTCGACCTCGCTCAATGAAGTCCCACTTCTTCACAAACTCAAGTTCCTTTTGACTTGTGGTGAAAAATGACTCGCTCGATTCAGCACTGAACTACAGCTAGGTGCTGTACCTGAACGCTAATGCTAACCCACATGTTGTAAGATGTAGAATAAGGGCCAGAATGTCCTTGTACTGATCCTTACTGAGATAAGCCAGATTGGCGCCTAAACTGGACATATACTCAGAGGTTGATAACCTTCCACTCTGTTGTGCAACACACGGCTCTGCTAAATCCTCAAGACTCTCCGAACACACGGCTGACACAGAGGGCACAGCTAGCATGGACTGTGCTGGCCTGTGCTCCCCCCTTACGAGGAGAGGCTTCAGCATGTTGACATGACAAAGTCTAGTCTTCCTTCTCCGCTCCGGGGTAGCGATAAGGTAGTTTGTGTCGGACACTTTCCTCTCAACAACATAGGGACCAGAGAAACGGGCCGAAAGGGCAGAACCAAGGGTTGGGAGTAACACCAGGACTTTATCCCCAGGACTGAAGTGCCGAATCACTGCCTTTCTGTCGAATCGCCTTTTCATTCCAGCCCGGGAAGAGACGAGCGCTTCCCTAGCCAACGCGGTAGCCCGCTGTAACCGCTGCTTACAGTCTGACACAAAATCCGAGGCACTCCCAACCGACTTCGGCATGGTTAATAACTGTTCCTTAAGCACTTTAAGTGGCCCACGCATGCCGTGACCAAAAACAAGTTCGGCGGGGCTGAACCCGAGGGATTCTTGGGTAGCATCCCTAACAGCAAATAACATGAAAGGAACACCCTCATCCCAGTCCTTCCCTGTCTCAAAACAGAACTTGCTCAGCACAGATTTCAGCGTCTGGTGCCACCGTTCCAACGCACCCTGAGACTCTGGGTGATAAGCGCTGGCCACAGAATGAGCAACCCCGAACGACTGCAGGGTCTCCTTGAAGACTTAAGACAGGAAGTTAGTTCCCTGGTCAGTCTGTACAACCCTAGGCAGACCAAAGGTACTAAAAAACTTTGTAACGGCTTTAACAATAGAAGGGGCCGTGATTCTGCGCAGAGGGATCGCCTCAGGGAAACGAGTGGCAACACACATAATGGTTAACAAGAACTGATTACCCATCTTGGTTTTTGGTAAAGGGCCAACACAGTCATAATCACATGCTCAAAGGGTTCCCCAAGGGCAGGCACAGGGCGCAGGGGAGCCGGCGGTACCACCTGATTTGGTTTCCCAACGGACTGGCAGGTAATGCAGGTCTTACAGAAAGCAACCACATCAGCCTTCAGACCTGGCCAAAAGAAATGTTGGAGAACGCGGTCATAAGTCTTGGTAACACCAAGATGGCCGGACCACAGGTGTTCATGCGCCAGAGACAATACATGGTGCCTGTAATTTTCGGGAACGACTATTTGGAAAATAGTACACCAGTCATTAGTGTCAGCGTTACCGTCCCGAGGGACCCACTTGCGCATCAATACACCCTCATCAAGAAAAAACCGAGTCTGGTCAGCTGGGCTGTCTAAAACAGAAAAACATTTGGTCAAAGTCTTATCACACTTTTGACCTCCAATCAAAGCGTCACTGGTGAGTGGAGGGGACATAGCGGTGGTTGACTTCTCACTGCTGGCCTTCGTCCTGGCGTGGTCATCAGGTCGTCCACACGGGGGCGCACGAACACCGGAGAAGACAGGAGCAAGCACAGAATCACACAGATCAACATCACCCTGTTCCTCTGCCAACTTTTTAGACTGGGCGCGGGTCAACACACACACTGAAAACATCTCGGGGTGTTCCTCAGCCAATTCATCCTTCCCAGTGCTGAGAATGGGGCGAGAAACCACTTCCGGAGAGGGATACACTTCCCCACCTGCGATATCATTCCCCATAATAAACTCCACCCCGTCAATAGGAAACTGGTCGCGCACAGCGACAGGGAAAACTCCACTAACCAAGTTTGACTCAATGTAGACATTATGCAGTGGTGCGGGCGAAAGTATTCAGCCCCCTTTAACCTTTCAACATTTCGCCACATTTCAGGCTTCAAACATAAAGATATAAAATTTTAATGTGTTGTCATGAATCAACAACAAGTGGGACACAATCGTGAAGTGGAACGAAATTTATTGGATAATTTAAACTTTTTTAACAAATAAAAAACTGAAAAGTGGGGCGTGCAATATTATTCGGCCCCTTTACTTTCAGTGCAGCAAACTCACTCCAGAAGTTCAGTGAGGATCTTTGAATGATCCAATGTTGTCCTAAATGACTGATGATGATAAATAGAATGCACCTGTGTGTAATCAAGTCTCCGTATAAATGCACCTGCTCTTTGATAGTCTCAGGGTTCTGTTTAAAGCGCAGAGAGAACCATGAAGACAAAGGAACACACCAGGCAGGTCCGAGATACTGTTGTGGAGAAGTTTAAAGCCTGATTTGGATACAAAAAGATTTCCCAAGATTTAAACATCTCAAGGAGCACTGTGCAAGCAATTATATTGAAATGGAAGGATATTAGACCACTGCAAATCTACCAAGACCCGGCCGTCCCTCCAAACTTTCATCTCAAACAAGGAGAAGACTGATCAGAGATGCAGCCAAGAGGCCCATGATCACTCTGGATGAACTGCAGATAACTACAGCTGAGGTGGGAGAGTCTGTCCATAGGACAACAATCAGTCGTGCACTGCACAAATCTAGCCTTTATGGAAGAGTGGCAAGAAGAAAGCCATTTCTCAAAGATATCCATAAAAAGTCTTGTTTAAAGTTTGCCACAAGCCACCTGGGAGACACACCAAACATGTGGAAGAAGGTGCTCTGGTCAGATGAAACCAAAATCGAACTTTTTGGCCACAATGCAAAACGATATGTTTGGCGTAAAAGCAACACAGCTCATCACCCTGAACACACCATCCCCACTGTCAAACATGGTGGTGGCAGCATCATGGTTTGGGCCTGCTTTTCTTCAGCAGGGACAGGGAAGATGGCTAAAATTGATGGGAAGATGGATGGAGCCAAATACAGGACCATTCTGGAAGAAAACCTGTTGGAGTCTGCAAAAGACCTGAGACTGGGACGGAGATTTATCTTCCAACAGGACAATGATCCAAAACATAAAGCCAAATCTACAATGGAATGGTTCACAAATAGACGTATCCAGGTGTTAGAATGGCCAAGTCAAAGTCCAGACCTGAATCCAATCGAGAATCTGTGGAAAGAGCTGAAGACTGCTGTTCACAAACGCTCTCCATCCAACCTCACTGAGCTCGAGCTGTTTTGCAAGGAAGAATGGGCAAGAATTCCAGTCTCTCGATGTGCAAAACTGATAGAGACATACCTCAAGCGACTTGCAGCTGTAATTGCAGCAAAAGGTGGCGCTACAAAGTATTAGCACAAGGGGGCCGAATAATATTGCACGCCCCACTTTTCAGTTTTTTATTTGTTAAAAAAGTTTAAATTATCCAATAAATTTTGTTCCACTTCACGATTGTGTCCCACTTGTTGTTGATTCTTGACAAAAAATTTAATTTTAATATCTTTATGTTTGAAGCCTGAAATGAGGCGAAATGTTGAAAGGTTCAAGGGGGCCGAATACATTCGCAAGGCACTGTAACTAAGGCCGATCCCCTTCACTATTGTGCTTAGATGACAGTCTGACTGCGGGCCCAGAGGCAGGACACCCGAGAGAATAAACGACTGGGAGCCACCCGTGTCACGCAAAACTTTAACAGAATGCTTAACCTCTCCTGGGACGGAAACAAACGCCTCAAAAATGAAGGGCTTAAAACAGTCATCACACTCTGAAATGGGAGAACAAACAGGCCTCACATTAGTATGAATAGCAGCTGGGATCGTCTTGATAAGCGCTACACTTTTCGGTTTAGATGTGGGCTGCTGTTTGCGCTTTAAAGCGTCACAATCCGCGACGATATGACCACTTTTATGACAAAAGAAACACTGCTTTGTCCGCTCAGGCCTTGAAGTAGTCGCAGGACTAACGGGGATCCTCTCCTCAGACATGGGAAAAGGTTCACGCTTAAAAACAGCCTTGTGGGTGAGAGAGAACTCATCAGCTAAAACAGCCGCCTGCTGGAGCGTGGCCACTTTTTGTTCATTTAAATACACAATAAGGCGCTCAGAAAGACAGTTCTTAAATTCTTCAATAAGAAATAGTTCCCGCAGCGCCTCAAAAGTACCCGCTTTACTTGCAGAGCACCACCTGTCAAACAGCAGCCCCTTCTCACGGGCAAAATCCACAAAACTCTGGTTATATGATTTTCGAAGCCCTCTAAAACGCTGCCTATAGGCCTCGGGCACCAGCTCATACGCACGCAAAATAGCACTTTTCAGACAGTCATAGTTCAAACTGTCCGATACTGACAAAGACGCGCATGCTTCGGAGGCCTTGCCACTCAATTTACACTGTAATAAAATTGCCCATACATCTCTAGGCCAGTGCAAGGCGCTCGCAATACGCTCAAAAGCACCGAAATATGACTCAACTTCGGACTCGCGGAAAACCGGGACAAGTTGAATGTTCTTTGTCACGGCAAATGAATCACACGCACTGGCTTAAAATCCTTGGTTTCGGCCTCACTGTGATGGGGTTTAAAGGGATAAAGGAGGAGTTTCCCTGATTTTAGGAAAGAACTGCCCTGGCCTTAGCCATCCATACACTCCGCTTAATCATCATTTTACTGCATGTAACGTCTGGGTCTGTCCCTGGGTTAGCGATTGCAATCGGTTGAATTTTGACCGACCTACCAGAGAGCGCGGAAGGAGAGTGTTTTAGTTAGTTGAGGGTGACGTCAAGAGTTTGCGTCGAACAGGAAGGTTGAAGTTTCGCGAAAAATGCGATAGTAAAGTAATCCAGTCTGATTCTATCAAAAAATTGAAGCCGGAGCAATAGGAATGTTTAGCAAATGTAATCGCCAGAAAAAATTGTGGCGCTACTCCCCACGGGCTCCGTTAGCGGCAAAGGAGATGGCTAGGCTAAAAGCTAACGACTCACTCGGGCGCACTACATACCTCACGGTAAACTCAGATCCAATCGTTTCAATTTGCAAAAGGAGTTAACCCCTCCCACCTGTTAACGGAGCTCAATGGAGCACATCCAGACCTTAGTACGAAATGTAATTTGTACAATGGTGTGGTACGACCAGGCTTGGAAAGAACTGCTCTCTCCACTTTTTGATCAAAACTCTCTGGTCTTTTTTGACGAGAATGATTGTCAATCACCAGAATGATTGACAATCGGGAGGACCAATAGTCTTGATGATCCACCCGGAAGTAGAAAATACATATCTTTAATATTCAATATTGTCTTTGTAAAGATGCAGCCATATAAGCATTGACCAATCAGATGCCTTTGCTTCTTGTGGTCACAGCTGCAGCAGAAAACCAGATCCTGCCAGACCTCTGAAGCTAAGCAGGGCAGGGCCTGGTTAGTACTGTGATGGGAGACCTTTGGGAACAGCTGGTGCCACAGTGGGGCGGCTGTGGCTGTAAAGTGTCAAACTGTGGTTGTGTTCTTAGGCAAGACACTTCCCCTACATTAGAATGAGTCTGGTGTGTGTGTGAATGGTCGGTGATGGGAGGGCCTATTGGCACAGACTGGTGGCCTCCCCGGTTGGCGCCCCAGGTCATCTGTGGCTACAGTAGTGTCACCACTGTGTTTAGAGTGAATGAATAACAATGTGAAGCGTCTTTGGGAGTTCAGAAAAGTGCTGTATAAAACCAATGCTTCATCATTCGCGGGGAAACTCCAACATGTGTCAGGAATGAAGCAGACAGAGACAGATCGTGGTGCGCCAAACTCTGGAAGTTTCTCTCAAGTTCCAGTGGTTTCCATTGTTTCTTTCTCTCAGACAAAATGGAGTCAGTACACAGTTTATATAGTCATTGTCACGTCACACATCGAAAGACATACGTGTCACACAGAGACAGTCACATCATAGTCAAAACATGGAGTCATCATCCGAGTCCTTGTACAGTCCTGCACGTAGGCCATATTGCTATCTAATACTAACACATGCAAAGAGCTATTGTACATGGTTTTTGTTAATGCTGTAATTTACAGACAATCCTGACCGTGTCCGTGTCCAGCAGTATACAGTAGGTCCCATTTCGTTTGGTCGTCTTCACTCACGCTTTTCATGAATCACGCAGCTGCGTGAAACATATTACATCTTATCGCCACAAAAGTGGCAGGTTAAGTCCGCTTAAGCTCTGCCAGCGACTTAAACGCTCAGGTATTAAAGCTGCGTGCAAACATGTCTTGCCTAATGATACCATGTTGGCCGAATGGTTAGTGTTGCAGGTTAGGATCCGGGTTCGATTCTTGTCTGAGGCAGTTTTGGTTGCACACCTTTTGGTTGCTTGTGTGCAATTACGTAACGTTATCAGCTTGTTATCTTCTTTCCTTGTCAAAAGGAAATGTCATGTTGTAAAATTGGCATTTTTATTCCTGCAGTTTGGTTGGTGCTGATTGTGGAGTTGAATTCCAATTGCATTTAAAGTTTTACATGTTTATCAAGCTCATTGTGAGATTTCATAACACTTTTAAGCAACTTTTAGTTAAAGTTAAACTCATCATTCTATCAATGTGCAGAAGCCAGTACTTTTCCCTTGTTTTGTCTATCTGAAGGCCAAGCTACATGGCACTGTGGCAGCTGCTGATTGGAGGACTCCATGCCTCCGCTCTGTATAATACACTTGCATTCTGTGTTCGTGTTGTTCGTGCTGTCTCTACCATCGACAATAAAACATGTCTTCTGTCTGAATGAAAGACGCGATCCCAGACATGTCATCTTCTTCAGGTGGTGGAAGGATGCGGGCCTTGTCTGTAACATCTAGTGAACAGAAGACTACTTTTTTTTTACACAAAAATTTGTTTTTTTTTTTTAAGCCAAAACTGAGAAACCTCAAGAGAAACCACGCATCTGGATCAGCACTTGGACAATCTGCACAGCCCCTGATTCCACTCAGGCCTGCTGTGAGCTGCTGAGACATGGACAACACCAGCGTCCTCTTTTGCATGGACATCATTTGGAACAATTGGATTACACAATTTGGACATGATTTGGAACAATTGGATATCTGAATTTGGACATAATTTGGACTGAATTGAATTGCTGAATCTGGACACTAAAGCTGAAACGTGTGATTGAAAGACAGGTCACAGAAGAATTCATGGCTCGACACAAATGCAGCCTGAAGAAAACTAAAACGGAGAAGTGGGAGAGACTGTTTTCAAAGCAATATCTGGAACCACCATCGACTGATGAAGTTTGGTATTTTCATTACAAAAGCAGTACAAGAGAAGTCCTGCTAAAGTTTGGACTTAAAGCTGCACTAACTGACTTTATTTTTGTATTCATTACGAAAATGCTATCCATGTCCATGCAGTGCATTGGGATATACGTCCTTTTGAAGAAAAAGTAGCGCAGATTTGTACAGGCGTAACATAATATTTTAGATTGAGTTTTGATGAAACAAGGAAGAGAATGTGTTTCGGGTCGCAGATTGTGACCAATCACACCCAGTGGTGGGGATGGGGGATGTTGCTGTTGCTCACTTCGGGCCTATGAAGACTCTGTAAAACACTGTACTAACTTACTGCACTGTATTGTAAGTACTATAACAATACAATTGTATTTTACTTTATTACTTATTTTTACTTCTTATTTTTTAATAAAAACACTTCGTCTCAAAAGTTCCTTTCTGACTTCTTCTACAGTATGGGATAGCCAGCAGCAAACATGCATTTTGACCGGGTGCTTCACTGGTGCTTCAAGATAAACTGGATTTTCGACATTCCTGTGGACTCGAGCCCTGGTCAATCTAGTTCAATACAGTTCAGTTCCTACGCAGCTTTAACTTGTGCGCTTGCCTTACCCAAACGTCCAGTAGATCGAACCAGCCTCAATCATACGAACAATTCCGCCTGTTTTTTTGGGTTCAAAGCTGAATAAATCAGGCTAGGCTATTAAAAAATCCCTCTGAAAAAACCTTCTAAATATTGTTACGTCCAAGACTGGAAAGTTTGGAGTCTGTATGAGCGACTACAGTATAAGGCACTGCATGAAAAGTTAGATTTTCGTCACCCTAAACGGCAGGAAATCACGCTCTTTTTCGGGTATCTCAGGCAAAACGCGTAGTTAGGGTGCCCTGTCCTCCAAACTGCCGCATCCATACCATGCTAATGTCCCTACTTTGCATATGAATGCAGCGAAACACTGCGGCCGGCCGAGCGCTAATGGCCCGAATTAGCATATGAATGCAGCGGCTGGCCAGGCTGCTTCAGAACACTATTCAGCATTGGCGGATACCACTACTTTCAAACTCGTGATTGGCTGAAAAATCACACGTGGCCAGCCCACGTGGGATTACTCCCCATTGGTAGCTTACTCCCCATTGGATGAAATCACTACTTTCAAACAAGTATAATCTTTCGTGATTGGCTGGCATCTGTCACTATTGGTTACCCTGCCTCATAATTAATGCAATATTTATATAAATATGTATTAATTCATATTATGCTGCATATATTTTATTCTATGTAGGCTACTACACTATTATTAGGCCATCAATGACATGAATGAATTTATAGAGGAAATGAAAATGTTCCAGGAATATGAATAGTAATAGTAATAGTAATAGAATGAATAGTGGCAACCCGTGCGTTAATGCCCCCAGCCATGTGTGACACCCAGCGCGTTTTACAAGTTTACTAAAGTCTAGCAACTATTTTAAATGTGTTGGCCTAATTACTAAGTATGTTTTAGAAAAAATGTAAACGTCAACAAAATCAAAAGTGTCATAGACTGTACTTGAACCCGGATCCTCTCGCACCAGAGTCTAGCTCCTTATCATTGAGCTATAAAGCCACAGAAAGTTCTCCGGTGAAGAGAGAACAAAGAGCCAATGTTCCTAACCCTGCTCACAAGTGCCATCTGGTGGTTGTTTGGGTCATTGCAGTATCACTGGTGCTATTCACGCGTGAAAGGCGACAAAACTAAATGGGACCTACTGTATATCAGGAGATATGACACACCCCCCACAGGAAGACCAACAGACAACAAAAGGACAGTGTGACAAGGCCTTCCCCATTAGCATCCTTAAAGCCCGCTCCCCTCCATGTGGGCTCTCTCAGACCTCCCGGCACCAAAGTCAATTTTAGCATACGGTATATAATGTAGCCACAAATGATTTACCAAAATGATAACTGAAGTTACAATCCAAAAAAAGTTTTATTAGGATGGGAAACCAGAGCACCCAGAGGAAACCTTACGCAGAGATATGATGAAGGCATGTGTGTGGGTCATTGCAGCATCACTGGGAAAAAAAAAAAAAAAGACGCGTGTTTCACACGTGAGTCTCGTGCTATTCACGCGTGAAAGGCGACAAAACGAAATGGGACCTACTGTAAGTTTTAGCTTTTCCTGGTTCACCTTTTTAGTTTCATTTATTACGGACATTGTGCAGTTACAATAAAAAGAAGGCCTCAGATTTAGCACCATGCTGCTTGTATTCTCCCATTTTGTTTTTATAAAACACAAAATACATAAGGTTCACTCGTCCTAAGGTTTGTGTCCTTATGTTTGTTTATTATATTTTCCATTTTTTTGTGTTGGAAAATGTTTTATTGGATTATTTCTAATTCTAACTCAGGAAGAACCCCTCAAGTTAACTTCGGTTTATCTTATTTAACTCTCTACAACAGGAATTGTCCCCTAAAAATGTTGAAGAGCAACAGATATGATAAAAAGGATAACTCCTGGGTTGCAGAAGGAGACTTCATCAAGTATAGAAACTAAAAATCATGAAATTAAGTACAAAGGGTATAAGAACAAGTATAATGCGACTTCTACAAAACTAAGTTAAACGAGAATAAGAGCAATATTAAAGAAACCTGGAAAACTCTCAAAAAGGTGATGAATTCAAATCCTCCAGATAAAAATCTGCCGGATTACTTTGTGCAGAATGGAAATGTAATTAACAATGGAGTAGATATTGCGGAGGAGTGTTAATGCTCGCGCCTGATGTTGCTTAGAAGCTGTTGTCAAAAAGATATGACTGACGTGTTCAGAATTTGATACAGAAATAAGGCCAAGAATGCAAGAGTTAAAAATAGAACATTTATTTCTCTTTACAATTAAATATTGATACAAAACTCTTGGAGCTCTTAATTCCCTAAAACTAACCCTGTGCTGAGCCATTCTAACTGTCCCTCCAGGCCTGAAAATGTGCAGAGAACATCCAGGCGCTCTGCGATGCTCTCTGTCTATCTATCCCTGCTCAGACTCCTAACAAAATGTCCTACCAACAGTTTTATCAGAATGTCCGATGACGTCATATGGTCTGAGGCAGACTGAAGTCCTGGTCCCGGTCTGGTCTTGGTCTGGTCTTGGTCTGGTCTTCCCCTCCGCATCTCATTCCACACCTAAAAAGGGATTCACACTTCCAACCTATAGATTTATTCCTTCCTTGAGATAAGGAAGAACTCTCAAGGCTGCTGTCACTGCATGGTCTGGCATCAATCTCCTTCTCCAAACAACTCCCTTATCAGTTCAACAGCCCGCTTCCTAAAGAACAAACCTATAGAGTACAAAAACCTCAAATAACACTAACAACATAGTATAAAAGTGTTAGTACATGAAATCACCAAAAATATAATCAATCAATCAATCAATCAAAGTTTATTTGTAGAGCGCCTTTCATACACAGGGCAACACAAAGCGCTTCACAGTCCACATCACAAATCATCACATAAAACAAACACCAGAATCACAATTAAAACATTAAAATCACACAAAAGATTAAAACACAATTAAAACATTAAAATCACACAAAAGAATAAAACCATTAAAACTTTCAAAATTACACAAGAAATTTAAAAAAATAAATAAATGACAGCAGTGCATTAGAAATGGAGATAAAATCCTTCAGTTGTATGCACAGGCAAACAGAACAATCTTTAACCTGGATTTGAACATTGACAGAGTAGACGCCTCCCTCACACATTTTCAGGGAGATTGTTCCAGATCTTAGCTGCATGGATCTGAAACGCAGCCTCCCCATGTTTGGTTCTCACTCTGGGCACCAGCAGGAGGCCAGTCCCTGTGCTCCTCAGAGTCCGGGCTGGTTCATATGACACCAACATGTCACTAATGTATTCTGGTGCAAGGCCATGGAGAGACTTGTACACAAGCAGAGCCGTTTTAAAATCTATTCTTTGAGCCACAGGAAGCCAGTGCAGAGACCTGAGGACCGGACTAATATGGTCATACTTCCTGGTTCCTGTCAGGACTCTAGCTGCTGCATTTTGGATGCACTGCAGCTGCTTACAGGTCTGTTTGGACAGACCTGTGAGCAGGCCATTGCAGTAGTCTAGCCTGCTGGAGACAAATGCATGGACAAGAATCTCCAAGTCTGCCCTGGACACTATATTTCTAACTTTGGCAATGTTCTTCAGATGGTAAAAAGCTGTTGATGTTATTGATTTTATGTGGCTATTGAAATTTAGGTCTGAGTCCAGTATTACCCCCAAATTTCTGACCTTGTCTGAAGGAAGTAGGGAGAGAGACTGAAGTTGACAAATGACGCCCTCTCTTTGTTTCTGGGGACCAAAGACAATGATTTCGGTTTTGTCTGCATTTAGCTGGAGGAAATTATTTTGCATCCAGTCACTGATCTGTTGGATACAGTGAAGGAGCAAATCCAGTGGTCCATGTTCTCCTGCAGTCAGTGAGACATAGATCTGAGTGTCGTCTGCATAGTTATGATAGGACACTTTGTTTCTGCGTATTAACTGACCTAACGGCAGCATGTAGAGATTGAACAGAAGAGGTCCCAGGATCGACCCCTGTGGTACTCCACAGGTCAGGGCCACATGATCTGAGACGCAGTCTCCAATCTCCACAGAGTACTTCCTATCCTCCAGGTAAGACCTAAACCAGTCTAGGGCTGTGCCAGTGACACCAACCCAGTCCTCCAGTCTCTGCATGAGGATCTCATGGTCGACAGTGTCGAACGCGGCACTAAGATCTAACATGACCAAAACTGTGACTTTACCTGCATCAGTGTGAAGTCGAATGTCGTTTGTTACCTTCACTAGAGCGGTCTCAGTGCTGTGGTGGGGTCTAAACCCAGACTGGAACATATCAAAAGAATTATTCATTGTTAAAAATTCAGTAAGTTGTTGGGAGGCCACTTTTTCAAGAATTTTTCCAATGAATGGCAGATTCGATATGGGGCGATAATTTTGAAGTCCCGCAGGATCCAGACTGCTCTTTTTTAGGAGAGGTCTTATGACTGCTGTTTTTAGGGCCATAGGAAATGTTCCTGACGACAGAGACATGTTTACTATTTGTGTCAGTGAAGGTAACAAACTGCTCAGGACGGACTTCAGAAATTTAGAGGGCAATATATCCAGGCTACATGTGGAGGAGCTCAGACTCATGATTATCTTTTTGACAGTTTCAGTATCCACAGGTGCAAAGTGAGTTAGCTCAAAAAGCTTCTCTGGCTGTTGCATTGTTATACGTGCTGTGGAGGTGATAGTGTTTTTGATTCCTTGTACTTTGTCATCGAAAAACTGTGCGAACTCATTACACCTAGATTTAGAGGAAAATTCTAGGGGCAACTTTACAGGGGGGTTCGTTAATCTACCAACTGTTGAAAACATAACACGAAAATTGTTACTGCAACCTCCAATAATGTCAGAAAAATACATTTCTCGTGTTCTACGTAGAACCCGGTTAAATTCACCCAACTCATCTTTAAAGATTTCATAATCGCCCTGGAAATTGGACTTTCGCCACTTCCGTTCGGCCCTCCGGCACTCTTGCTTCTGTGCCCTGACCGAGTCTGCCTTAGTCCATGGGGCCTTTTTCCTACTGGTAACCATTTTAACCGTCACAGGAGCAATGGCGTCCAGAACAGTCAGAACACTGGTGGTGACAGAGTTATACAATTCATCAACAGTAGAGCATGGAGTTTTCTCAAAATTTTGCATTCCCATGAACAGTTCACTTGTGTTTTCATGTATGTGTCTTCTTCTAACAATTGTAAATTCAGCTGGTGGTTTGCTAGCAAAACACATGTCAAAAAATACACAGAAATGATCTGACAAAGCAACATCAACTACATTAACATTTGATACATTAACCCCCTTTGTAATTAGCAGGTCAAGAGTGTGCCCCCTGCTGTGGGTGGGGCCACTCACGTGCTGAATGAAACCAAAGGTCTCAAATACAGAAGCCAGCTCCTTTGCATTTCTGTCATCAACATTATCAACATGTACATTAAAATCACCTGTAATAACTAAACTATCAAAATCTGTGCACACGAATGAAAGTAGTTCAGTAAAATGGTCAATAAAATCGCAACATGACTGTGGTGGCCTGTACAGGACAATGAAAAGAGTAGAAGATTGCTTTTGTTCCATTTTAAAAGAAATATACTCAAACGATGAAAAATTTCCAAGGGGCATTCTATGGGAGACAAAGTGCTCTCTAAAAACTGCAGCTATGCCTCCCCCCCTTTTGTTTTCTCGTATTTCGGATTCGAATTTAAAATTGGGTGGTGTTGCTTCTATTAGAACTGCATTTCCTGTATTTTGGTCCAGCCATGTTTCAGCCATAAGCATAAAATCAAGATCATAAGAAGTGATAAAATTATTAATTAAAAATGATTTGTTACATAGAGATCTGACATTAAGCATAGCAAGTTTAAAAATAACGTCAGAGTCGATTAATGTGGTTGATTGATTTCTACAGGGAACAGAAATTAGATTTGCAGAGTTGGACCGTCTAACTGCTGTCCTGTTTTGATTTCGTTTTTTAGAATTTAAAAACATTTTTGAGCTGGTGCGAGGAACACACACAGTCTCAATTGGCCTAAAATGTGAAAACCCTTGTTGTTCTTTAGCTCCCAGAGTCAGAAGGGAGTCAGCACAGTTCAGTGTTTGGACTGGTAATGCACTGCCAGACGGACAGGGAGCAGTGTTTGCACCGTTGTACTCACCCGGTGCTGGTGAGCAGGAGGCGGGGGAGTGCGGTGGGGTCCGAGGGGGCTCAGATGTAAACAGTCACGCCCCCCTCGGGGAACGCTGAACAACATGACGCATGTAATCCATCAACAGGCTGCTACCGTATCTGTTTGGGTGTAATCCGTCTGGACGATAGGCTTCGTAACGTTTCCAGAAAAGGGCAAAGTTATTCACAAAGACAAAGTTAAAAGAGCTGCATGTAGCCTGGAGCCACATATGCAGCGCCACAACACGACTGTAGAGGCAGTCACCTCTGTTTACAGTCGGGATTGGACCAGAAATAAAAACAGATAGTCCGGAGGATTGAAGGAGGTGGAACAGATCCATAAAATGTTTCTTCGTGACTTCTGACTGCTGAAGTTTCATGTCGTTAATTCCCACATGCACGACTACCTTGGAAACGGTATCAGGCAGGGACTGAAGCAGAGGAGGGAGACGTATGAGCAGGTCTGGTACAGTAGCTCCGGGAATACAGCGAGTGACCGCGTTGAAGAAGCGGACGTGCCTCACGATGGAATCTCCAATAATCAGAGTGGTCGGGGCGAAGAGTGGCCTCGGAGAAGGAGCTCGGTGGACGGAACCAGCGGGTTCACCCGAAGCAGGACCGGAGCCTGAGCGCCGCTGAACACATGGAGAGGAGGAGCGGGGGTGCTGACTCTCAGCTACAGGCGACCCACGCTGTGTGCTCGGGGACGCTGGAGCGGTGAGAGGGGCTGGCTCTGGGCGCTGCTGCTGACCCGGTGGAGGTGAGCGGTGGTGATGATGGCTCGCTACCCCAGTCTGAGGCTGCTGCACTGGGGTCAACATGGCTGGTGGACCGCTCTTTCGCCTGAGGACTGCTTCCTTTAGGAGCGTTTTCCTCGTAGTGGACTTGGATCCTCGAGCAGTAGAGTACGCTGCAGTGTCCAGGGATTCTGCTGAGGGGGCCGGGATGTCGGTGGAGAGGGCTGCATAGCGGTTTGCCAGACTCAGGACATGGGCCACGGCGCAGGATGGCTCCTCGGAATCCGCGGGCTCGTTATTCGGAAGCGGGCGCTTAGGTGTAGAACAGGAGGGTCCGGAGCTGACGGATCTCTCCCACACGACAGTGTCACAATATGCAGCGCTCAGTGACATAAGCCGTGAATGCTGCCCACCAGCGACTTCAAAAAGTTTGGATACTAGAGATTGTTTCTCATTCAACTCTGCGGTGAGACGAAAAGGACTTCTTTTCGTAGATCTGCAATGGTGGCACGGTCGCTCTCACGGAGCTCCAAGGTGAGGCGACTAATATTGTGCATGTTTGAGCCAATTTCATTGTCACTTTCCATGTCCTCGTTAGCTTGTGTTAGCCTCTGTGCTACTAGTGGGTTTCAGTCGGGACTAAGTGCTATTTGCTGAAACCACTGAATTAATAAGATAAAACACTCAGATATATTAAAAAACTGAACAATAAAAACGCGCTAAAAAGTTGTTAAAAGTTTACTAAAAAGGTGCACAGAGCAGCCCTGCAGTACTGCTTACTTTGACACAC
>OZ035841.1:4239739-4449739 GCA_964034765.1 Knipowitschia caucasica
ACCGCCTTTCACAGACCAGAGTCACAAAGCGGTTTACAATTGTTATTTTTTGGGCACTTGTCCTCTCACTCCACACAGAGATGGGAGCGGGGTCGCCGAACAGGAGGCGCATGCCAGACCTATTGTACATATTTTTAGTGGTAGGGGAAACCGGAGTACCCGGAGGAAACCTACGCAGACACGGGGAGAACATGCAAACTCCACTCAGAAAGGCCCTGGTCCGGCCGGGATTCTCACCTTCTTGCTGAGAGGCGAGAGTGCTATCCACTCAGCCACTGTGCCGCCCGGTGGCTCTGTGTTATGAGAGCGTAGGGGAAATGAGAAGCCTGTGAGCGAGTTGGGGGCGGTGCTAAACATTCAAACATTGCAGAAACGGGTATAGCGCCTTTAAGGGGAAGAAAATGGATGGATGGATGGAGTATTAAAGGAACAATATGTAAAAATCGGGCCAAAAGTGGTACTGCTGTCACAGTCCATGTTTTGTAGCCCTCTCCCACTCTCCCTGACTCAGGTTGCCAGATACACACAATTGTGTATCTCTTACATTGCCATGAGCCGTGCTAATGTTGAATTAATTTTTATTTTTTTATTTGGACATTTGAGATGAGAAAAACTAAATTAAATCAATTTAATTATACATAGATTATGCAAAATAAATAAGCAATTGATGTACAAGTCTCACATCAAAAAGACACTATCAATATTTTAATTGGGTACATGTGGTCTCAAATTATTCTTTTTACAATTAGCTTCAACTGGGGTGAAAGCGCTATGACTTAACCATTGGACCACCGTTGCATATAATAAAAGTATGAATCAAGGAAGGTACTTTAACCGTTCATGAAGAACGCACTCAACGCAGCAAGTTTGGCATCACACAAAAACTTGTATCCGCTGTCTCAATTTTTCAATTGATATAAATCCTCGTTTTAGTTTAAGGGTCGTAAAACAAATTTTGATATTCAAATATCTCTGAACTACTGTTACAGATTTAATAATGACTTTTGAAATATTGGGGCGATTTAATGATGACTTGACATGAAAATATTACATATTGCTACATTAAAGAGGTTTTTACCTTTACCTTCACTCTTGATTGAAATTCAGCAAAAAAATTGTGTTGAAAGGCTAATGCTAACAGTAAACAGTGTGTTGCTATGGTTACTGGCTCTCGCTCTTCTCTGGTGGGAAAACAAGTTGTACCAGAACCAGCAGGTGACTTCCAGTACAAAAAGACCACATTTTGTGATGGAGAAAAACGAGCTCTCACACTGGGTATCCTGGGTTCTAATCCTGGTCAGAACAGGGTCTTCTGAGTGGAGTTTGCATGTTCTCCATATTCTGGAGTGAGAGACAAATGCCCACAACAATTGTAAAGCACTTTGTGACCCTGGTCTGTGAAAGGCGCTGTATGAATGAACTTAGTCATTAATAACATATTGTTTGTTCAACAGAAAGTGTCTTGTCACAGTAAACGCTGAAAACAACCTGCTGCCTTCGTCTTACTAGAAAACATGTCTTTGGTGTCAGACAGATCCCTGTGAGTCACTATTGCACTCTTGGGGCTGAGTGCTGATTGGCTGAGACAGGTTAAACACAAAAGCTGCGTGACTCTCGAGGGAAGAATGTGTGTGACTTACCCACAACTTCAGAATCAGCACCTGAGGACAGAAGAGAACATGAAAACATCACATTGTACTTCTGCGGCTTTAGTTTACTTTACTTTACTTTAAGTGTGATCGTGTCAGTAAAATACACTTTCTTCCTGATTCAGAAAAGGGACAAAAAAAACCCACCTAGGAACATTGTTGTGATTCCAAGTTGAAGTTGAAAGATGTCGTGGAAACAAGATAAAAACAGTCACACAAGGCAATAAAATTATAAATAATCACAGAACATTAAAAAGAAAGATGAAGATATAAAATATCTCAGTTGTATGCACAGCTAAACAGAACTGTTTTTGACCTGGATTTAAATATTGTCAGAGAAGAGGCCTGTCTCACATATTCAGGCAGATTGTTCCAGATTTTAGCAGCCTCCCCATGTTTAGTCCTGACTCTGGGACCAGCAGGAGTCCGTCCCTGTGCTCCTCAGAGTCTGAGTTGGTTCATAGATTAGCATCTGTGATCCTGCGTATTAACTGAGCTAACAGCACTGAGACTTTGCCTGCGTCAGTGTTCAGCCGGATATTGTTTGTAACCTTGACAAGAGCAGTCTCAGTGCTGTGGTGGGGTCTAAAGCCGGACTGAAACATATCAAATGAGTTGTTGATTATAAGAAATCTAGTAAGCTGTAGGTAGACAACTTTCTCAAGGACTTTCCCCATAAATGTCAGATTTGAGATGGGACGATAGTTGTTAAGTACCGTAGCATCGAGACTGCTCTTTTTTAGCAGGGGCCTGATGACTGCCGTTTTCAGGGCCTTTGGGAATATTCCAGAATGAAGTGACATGTTTACTATCTGTGTGAGTGAAGGTAACAGACTGCTCAGAACGGACTTCAGAAATCTAGTGGGTAGTACATCCAGGCTGCATGTGGAGGAGCTCAAACTGGAGATTATCTCTTGGACAGTTTTATCATTTACAGGTGCAAAGTGAGTTAGCTCAGAGAGCCTTTCTGGCTGTTGGATGGTTATCTGTGGATTGGAGACAATGGCGTTTTTGATGCCTTGAACCTTGTCATTGAAAAAAATAGCAAACTTGGTACATTTACGTTTTGAAGTTCGTTCTAATGGCATCTGAATGGGGGGTTGTTCTGCTGCATAAATATGGTCCCACATGGTCCCTGTGTCAGATGTATGTTTATGTCCACATGGTAAGCACAAGATAAATGAATAGCTCTATACTGAAGTAAAATAAAATCTCTAACTTTAGCAGAATAAAGAAGCAAGTATAAAATCTAACTTTAACATAAGAAAGAAGCAAGATGAGGGAAATTGGATAAATAAAAATAATTCATCCAATCTCTTTTCAAACCAAATGTGTGTGATTTATTGTGAATAATTGTGAGTAATCTATGACATGAATTTGATTGATTGCGATAAAACATTGAAATAGTTTGACAGCACTATTAGATATAAATAAGTATATTCTCTTCTCACCTGTCGTCATGGCGATCAGAACAAAGCAGAGAACGGTGTGTGTGCGCTCCATGATGGATCTGCTGCTGTGTCTTGTGTCTTGTGTGTAAAACAGTTTTGGTTCATGCGCCGCGGCCGTGGACCGGCGCCCGGTCCGACACGTTTGGCGGCTTCTGTCATCGTAATAATAATCACAGCTGGGAATGTGCTTTTGACTCATGACCTGTGGAGTCACACCTGGGAGAAGGAAAGGCTGTCAAATACTCTTGTTCATATAACAATACAAATAAAAATAATACAAATAAATATAATAATAATGCGTTGGTTTTATATAATGCTTTTCTGGACACTCAAAGATGCTTCACATGTCATTATTCTTTCACTCCAAACACGGTGGTGATAAACTACAGTAGCCACAGCTGCCCTGGGGCACACTGACAGAAGCGAGGCAACCAGTCTGTGCCATTGGCCCCTCCAGACTCATTCTAATGTGGGGGAAGTGTCTTGCCTAAGGACACAGCCACAGTTTGGCACTTAACAGCCGCAGCCGCCCCACTGTGGCACCGGTGTATACAGTATCATGTATGTCATTTATAAACATACATACTGTACCTCCTTATCGGTTTAACACCAGGATTCTGAAACCATGAGATCTCCCAGAGCCGTCATTTTGACTGCTCCCATTCAAACCAATGGGATTCTGAGAAATTTAACCTAAGAATGTTTAGATTTTACCAGATTCATTCCTCAACCAATGGACTTAGACTTTATTGATCCACAGGGAAATTGCGTTGTCACAGTAGCTTGCATAGTTGGTCAGTTGTTTGATTAATAATTGACTGACTATATTACAACAAAAAATAGGATTGGGCTGAAGCTGACGTGATCCCAACCTGGCATCACGTCACATACAGGTCATTAGCTACTTAAACACTGCAACTATATAAACAAAAACAAATAAGTACATATTACCGATTTAAAACATAAAATGCATATTTGCTAGAACAACGTATTTTTTTCACTTTTCTTTATTTGTTAATCTTAGAGAATCTGAAAATAATACAATAATAATTTGCTGGACCCTCTCTCTATCTAGCTTTTACCGTTTGGGGCAACCGGGAAATAGCTCGTATCCCAGGGCGATCATCGGCAGGTGTCTCCGATTCACGGACAGAGACCGGATCCTGAACGAGGCCAGGAAGACAGGACATGTCATACAGACATGTCCTGTCTGTATGAGTGCGGTGTAAGGAGGGGGTTGGAAATATACAATCGTTTGCTTCAGCCAACCCCGTTTCCAAACCTTGTATATTGACTGTATTATTCTGTTGTACAATTATGTTAATCATGGTTTTTGGAATAAACAGATAAATGAAATCACTCTGCACACTCTCTCAGCCAATCAGCTCGCAGCCCGAAGAGTTGAATAGTGACTCACAGGGTTCTTTCCAACATGTTTTCCGATAAGACAGAAGAGAAGAAGAACCAGTTTTCCCTGTTTGTTCCTTTGTTCTTTCACATTATTTTGTCGTGTACATTCTGTGTCTATATTTACTCCATCTGTATGAAGCACTATTGGCTTCCAGACTGTTGTGATGTCATCAGGGACGCATCTCTGACCAGGACCACACCTGCTTAGCTTTTGGAGATCCGACCACATCAGGCTTTTGTCATGGACTCAAATATAATAATCATAACTGTTTTTATTGCCATTGTAAGGAACAGGAAGTCACAAACTAATAAATGGCTTTGGCTCCAGATGCAGACAAGTTGTAAGAGAAAAATATATAAAGGCATAAACAAATAGTCATAAAATCTTTTAAAATTACCACGTGCACACAATTTCATGAGAGAAAGGCACAACACATGAGGCAGGTCTCTCAGTGAGGACACACACTAAAAAAGTATTTATTTATTTATTGAAACAAAATACAAAATAGATCTATATGTGAAAGGACAGAAGAGGGGGACAGTCTGAGGCTCTAAAACATTCATGTTAGTGTAGGATAAATTAAAATGACCTCTTTCCTCAATCAAAGACATTTTGTTGTATATTGAGACATATTATAACTTCTGTCTCCACTGTGTGTAAATCCTTGTGGTTCAGGTTTTATTGTGGGTAAGAATGTCTTAAGATAAGTGCCATGGCAACACCCTTCCCCCAACGACTCTACAAATGTGAAGACTTACAAGGACCCACAGGGAAGACAAACCAGTCTGCTTTGGAACTATGGAGTGACCAGACCTCCCTGGGCTCTGCCCTGGGCTCTGCTTAGGCAACCAAGGGGCCTTGGGCCTCTTAGATGGCCTCAAACCTCAGCTCCACGTTTGAGAGGGCTTCCACAACCCTTCAATAGCCTCCAGCTTCAACCTGAAGAAGTTGCTGAGTTTTGGCACCCAGACTGTGGATCGTGGGAGGACCACATGATGCAGCCGCATGGTCCAGGCCCCGGGGACAAGAAGCCTCCATCCAACACCATCAAGACCCAAGGACTGCTATTCACCAAAGGCCATTCTGGTTGTATGATCTGCTCTCTTGCTACACACAGCTGTTGGCTTTATTAAATCCTATACTTCAAAGAATACTTCTCTTACCAAGGCTGAACACATGCAGGCCTCAGCCTATACCAATCCATTCATAGACAAAGGTCTTGGTTAGCTCACTTTAGCCAAGAATTTTAACAATGTATCTTGAAATCAACGTTTCCTTCATGTTATTCTTGACAATTTGCATATTTCATATCTAGTCTGTATTGTGTATACTTCATTAAATCTACAAAACCATCTTTGTCTGAAAGTGATATTTGTACTTTTAACTCCAGAAATTGGGTCACTGATTTGTAAAAGAATTCACTACCTTCAGATTCTATTGAAGAGAATTGGACTAATTAGCTAATTAAATAATGAAAGGACTCATGAGATTACTTAATCAATAAATGAGCCAATTAATTGATATTGTGACTTCATATGCACGTTATCAGTTGGGAGTTATTCCCTGGTGCCCCTAAATAAAGCTATTATCAATTATTGTATTTATTACATGGTTGTTTTTGATCCAATTATCCGATATCAGGTACATAACTTAAGTTATGTGTGATATCGACATTTTCTCACCCTACATATAGATTTACCCACAAATAGTAATACTGGTCAGGTAGAGAAATGACAGGAATATAAATACAGACATTGTAGAGAAATGAGATGTTACAATGAAATCAGGACATAATAAATGGGACTAAATCGCCATGTGAGTAAAATGCTAAACAAAAAATTACTTGAATAAGCAATTTGAAATGATTGGCCAGTGTAGTCACTTCGTAGTTCTTTGCAAAAAAAATGATTCAAATATGAGGTGATAATGCTTGACATCCAATGTGTTTTTCATCTTATTTTGAAGTACTTTATGCGGTTTTAAACAAAGGGGGGACTATTGCCAATGGGAGAAGGTCATTTCGTCTATTTCAAGAATGATGCTTTATTTCTCCTTCAAAGGAGACATTTCTTGTATATTTTAAAAAACTAGATAATTTGGCTTGACTCTTGGACGTCATAAAATGTGCGTGAATGAAGATAAATTTGGCGGAATTTGAGCAAGTTTTTACTATTTTGAATCATTTTTTGCAGGGTCTTGGTATTCAAACCGTTTTGAGTACCATCTTGACTACAGAATGTAACAAATGAAAGTTAACAATATCTAGGCAAGCAAGAGGAAAAAGTGAATTGTGTCTAGTAGCCCGCGCTGGTTGTCCTGTGCCTGGTTGAAGGGTTGGCTGGTCTCGCCCGATTCCGGTCCTGTGGTCTATGGACTGGTATTCCTCTCGAGTTTCTGGTGACTGTGGGGAACCCTGCAAAAGAACAAGTTACAGGTCTGTGTTGTCATCATGGTCGCTTCTTCTCTCCAAGATATTTTATTAAAAATGTGGTCCGTAAAAGAGTTCCAAAAACTATATACTGTTTTATATATTTGTGCTTGAAGTGGACACCAGTCAGAGATGGTGATTGTTGTTGTAATGAATGATAAACTAGACCCTCTTTTCACGCATTGTTAGTGCTTATGTGACCAAGTATTGTCAAATAAACGTGCTTAAATAGGAGTTCTGCTGGGTACCCTTCTTGGATGAGCTGTTACAGAGCTTCTCAAAGTCATAGGAGGTACTTTTGGGACCATATATTCAGAGTGAGACCCTCCCAGGGGCTATGAAGATGAAATTAGCTTTGGAATGTGCATTTCACGGTATTTCTTTTTTTTCCTTTTTATTTTCTTCCTTTCGTCTGTGTGAATGTATATACAGGGAGTAAGTTTAAAAAAGGACATGGGAAATATATTGTAAAAAAAAAACTTAAAACAAACTTTGCTTTCCATTTTTTTTATTAGATTACTTTGAGCCACTCTGGGTTGACTTAAAAATCACAGGAATTTACAGAGCTATAGTGGTGGGGAATAGTGATATTTGTGTGTATTTTAAGTGATAGAAAACGATTGATTTGACATTTACTAGCTTCACACAATGAGTAGAAGCTAGTTAAGCTCCAAATTACTGGCAAGGAAAACCAAAAACATAAACGAGCATAGGGCTAACCCGTTATCTTCTTTGCCAGGCCCTATCAGATTAAAGTCTGAATAATTTCAGCTCACAGTCAAAGGAATAGGACAATGACACTAATCTCGAAAGTCAGAGAAGTTTAAGTAACACCACTTAATTATAATCTTTTGGACTTGAATGTTAAAATATTCGACTTTAAGCTCATAAAGAAAAAAAACCTGTGTGGAGCCCTAAGCTCTGTTGTATGCCTTCTTTCATGCTTAACTCGTACAATAAAACACATGTTTATTTAAATCTAATTAAAGTTTTCAAGACTTCTTCTCACGTTCATGTATATTAGAAAGCCAACCCTCGAAAAGGACCAACCGGTAGCGTTGTTCGAATACTGATCACAGAACTTTCAGAAGTTCAAAGGACTTCTCCCTCTATAACCTCAACATGAGCCATTGTGACAGACATGGCTGTTTATTACTACCACTCAATTACATTTTTAAAATATATTATTCTCTGGGCAGAGGGCTTTATTGTACAGGACAGCTTTGGAGTCAAAACAGGACAGAGAGCGAGACCTTCGGCAAATGGTTTGGGCATTAAAACCGTGGACGCCAACCACCAACAGAGCATGGATATATTTGATTGTACAGGCATTTTTAAATTGAGATAATCCTTCAGAGAGAAATGTGGGAAGTATGACTACAAATGATCACCAAACCCAGAGATCCTGACATACCAAAGAGATAGTGGTGCGAGTTGGATATATGGATATAGGTTCAGTATATAAATGATTATGGATATAGGTTCAGTATATAAATGATTATGGATATAGGTTCAGTATATAAATTATTATGGATATAGGTTCAGTATATACATGATTATGGATATAGGTTCAGTATATAAATGATTATGGATATAGGTTCAGTATATAAATGATTATGGATATAGGTTCAGTATATAAATGAGGCTTGATTCGGAGGCTCAGTGAAAACAAACAACTGAGCATGAGCAGCTGTGAGCATCAGCGCCGATGATTGACAGGCCTTGGCACGACTCGATTGGTTAACCTCGACAGCACCGATGATTCTGAGCTATAGCTAAGAGAAGGGAAGGCGGGACTTGTCCGTAATATTAGAATTAATAAAATGACTTATTTTATATCAACATTTAAGGCCAGGAGGTCAATTTAACACAATTCTTAAAACATGTAATTCATTTAGAGTTACAGACTATCACTTTAAATGACCCTTGATAAATGTGTAACGGACGTGAGGGTTTCCGTCCATTTTTCTCTAACTATTAAACTTGGTCTGGTTTCACATTTAATTGGTTGACTGTATCACTTTGTTTCTACTCTGTGTAAAAAAATAGAATCTCTTCATCAAATGTGAACATCTGAAAATACGGAGCTCATTTTGTGAAATCATCGTCCGTTCTATAAAATAAACAGGACCGCTACAGGAAACTTGTTTAATGTATAAAACAGTTTTGTTCTAGCAACTTCTAATGGACAGAGGACGTGTTTGGACACATGAAAAACATACAATATCTTCTGATTATTGAAATCAAACTTTTGGCCTTTTGTCACACTTTTGTGCCCTTTAGTGTGAACAAGCCCAAATAATAATAGCCATAGATTAGAAGCTTAGTATCAAAGGCACAGGAGAGAGGAGTTTGAGTTTTCAAAGCATCATTCGCTAACGTTGTGAGACCAGAGAGAGAGAGACCATAGAGCAGGGGTCTCCAACCTGTTTCAATCCATCTGAAATCCGTCTGGATCCTGCGGGACTTCAAAATTATCGCCCCATATCGAATCTGCCATTCATTGGAAAAATTCTTGAAAAAGTGGCCTCCCAACAACTTACTGAATTCTTAACAATGAATAATTCTTTTGATATGTTCCAGTCTGGGTTTAGACCCCACCACAGCACTGAGACCGCTCTAGTGAAGGTAACAAACGACATTCGACTTCACACTGATGCAGGTAAAGTCACAGTTTTGGTCATGTTAGATCTTAGTGCCGCGTTCGACACTGTCGACCATGAGATCCTCATGCAGAGACTGGAGGACTGGGTTGGTGTCACTGGCACAGCCCTAGACTGGTTTAGGTCTTACCTGGAGGATAGGAAGTACTCTGTGGAGATTGGAGACTGCGTCTCAGATGATGTGGCCCTGACCTGTGGAGTACCACAGGGGTCGATCCTGGGACCTCTCCTATTTAATCTCTACATGCTGCCGTTAGGTCAGTTAATACAAAGAAACAAAGTGTCCTACCACAATTACGCCGACGACACTCAGATCTATGTCTCACTGACTGCAGGAGAACATGGACCACTGGATTTGCTCCTTCACTGTATCCAACAGATCAGTGACTGGATGCAAAATAATTTCCTCCAGCTAAATGCAGACAAAACCGAAATCATTGTCTTTGGTCCCCAGAAACAAAGAGAGGGCGTCATTTGTCAACTTCAGTCTCTCTCCCTACTTCCTTCAGACAAGGTCAGAAATTTGGGGGTAATACTGGACTCAGACCTAAATTTCAATAGCCACATAAAATCAATAACATCAACAGCTTTTTACCATCTGAAGAACATTGCCAAAGTTAGAAATATAGTGTCCAGGGCAGACTTGGAGATTCTTGTCCATGCATTTGTCTCCAGCAGGCTAGACTACTGCAATGGCCTGCTTACAGGTCTGTCCAAACAGACCTGTAAGCAGCTGCAGTACATCCAAAATGCAGCAGCTAGAGTCCTGACAGGAACCAGGAAGTATGGCCATATTAGTCCGGTCCTCAGGTCTCTGCACTGGCTTCCTGTGGCTCAAAGAATGGATTTTAAAACGGCTCTGCTTGTGTACAAGTCTCTCCATGGCCTTGCACCAGAATACATTAGTGACATGTTGGTGTCATATGAACCGGCCCGGACTCTGAGGAGCACAGGGACTGGCCTCCTGCTGGTGCCCAGAGTGAGAACCAAACATGGGGAGGCTGCGTTTCAGATCCATGCAGCTAAGATCTGGAACAATCTCCCTGAAAATGTGAGGGAGGCGTCTACTCTGTCAATGTTCAAATCCAGGTTAAAGACTGTTCTGTTTGCCTGTGCATACAACTGAAGGATTTATCTCCATTTCTAATGCACTGCTGTCATTTATTTATTTTTTTAAATTTCTTGTGTAATTTTGAAAGTTTTAATTGTTTTATTCTTTTGTGTGATTTTAATGTTTTAATTGTGTTTTAATCTTTTGTGTGATTTTAATGTTTTAATTGTGATTCTGGTGTTTGTTTTATGTGATGATTTGTGATGTGGACTGTGAAGCGCTTTGTGTTGCCCTGTGTATGAAAGGCGCTCTACAAATAAACTTTGATTGATTGATTGATTGATTGATAATTACAAGAAAACATGACGAACACTTGTAAAATACCATAATACTGTATAACCCGAAATTTATAATGATATTAGAAATGTAATGGCTCAAGATGTATTCATTCAAGACCGTGTATTGAATTCTAAATCCTTTGGCGAGCTACCTGAAAGGAGCTGGCGAGCTTCTGGTATCTCCCGAGGCACAGAGAGAATCCAGAGAGACCAGAGAGAGACCAGAGAGAATCCAGTGAGACCAGAGAGAGACCAGAGAGACCAGAGAGAATCCAGAGAGACCAGAGAGAATCCAGAGAGACCAGACAGAATCCAGAGAGACCAGAGAGAATCCAGAGAGATCAGAGAGAATCCAGAGAGAATCCAGAGAGAATCCAGAGAGACCAAAGAGAGAGACCAAAAAGAATCCATAGAGGGAGACCAGAGAGAGAGACCATAGAGAACAGAGAGAATCCAGAGAGAAACAGAGAGAGAAAGACACCATAGAGAGACCATACAGAACAGAGAGAAACCAGACAGAGAGAGACCAGAGAGAGAGAGACCAGGGAGAGAACAGAGTCATATGATAGATTAGTCATAGATTCTAACCTATAATCTTTGACTAATGTTACCTATAATTATTACACATTTAGTTTGAAAACACAATCATCGCGGTTTGGCGTTCCAAGCGTATGTCAAGCGTGTGTCAAACCCACAACACCTGAAGATCCCAGCTGGTACCCCCCAAAAATCACATCCATAGAAGGAGTTTATGGTCTGAAATGTAGCACTCGATAAACACCATTGTGAATGTAGTCAAAGAGGGACCCACAAAGCCACTCAAACAAGAACGGACAAAACCACACATTTATTTGGGTGTGAGGTCATGCTGGAGAGTCCGGAGGTGAACTTGAAGCAGCAGATGAGGAGATCAGACAAAAACAATAAACAAGGTAAG
Source organism: Knipowitschia caucasica (assembly GCA_964034765.1). NCBI lineage: Eukaryota > Metazoa > Chordata > Actinopteri > Gobiiformes > Gobiidae > Knipowitschia > Knipowitschia caucasica. Next base: position 4,251,668 of record OZ035841.1, read on the forward strand.
ATAAAAATAGCGAAACAGGTTTGGACAACAATCTGTAATCTTCTGGCACCAACAGGAGGCTGCAGAGCTGGGTCTGTCGTCAGCAGCAGCTCGTCACTGCCTCTGGGTGAGACCAGGTGAGGACAGTGCTAACTCCCATAGCAGCTCAATGAAGTGCCATAGACTAGCTCCTATTGAATTGACTGGTTTTAATGCACCGTACATACAACTGTTTTTAATGCACTGTTTTTAATGCACCGTACATACAACTGTTTTTAATGCACTGTTTTTAATGCACCGTACATACAACTGTTTTTAATACACTGTTTTTAATGCACCGTACATACAACTGTTTTTAATACACTGTTTTTAATGCAACATACATACAACTTTTTTTAATACACAGTTTTTAATGCACCGTACATACAACTGTTTTAATGCACCGTACATACAACTGTTTTTAATGCACCGTACATACAACTGTTTTTAATGCACCGTACATACACAACTGTTTTTAATACACTGTTTTTAATGCACCGTACATACAACTGTTTTTAATGCACTGTTTTTAATGCACCGTACATACAACTGTTTTTAATGCACTGTTTTTAATGCACCGTACATACACAACTGTTTTTAATGCACCGTTTTTAATGCACCGTACATACAACTGTTTTTAATGCACTGTTTTTAATGCACCGTACATACGCAACTGTTTTTAATGCACCGTACATACAACTGTTTTTAATGGACCGTACATACAACTGTTTTTAATGCACCGTACATACACAACTGTTTTTAATACACTGTTTTTAATGCACCGTACATACAACTGTTTTTAATACACTGTTTTTAATGCACCGTACATACAACTGTTTTTAATGCACTGTTTTTAATGCACCGTACATACAAATGTTTTTAATGCACTGTTTTTAATGCACCGTACATACACAACTGTTTTTAATGCACTGTTTTTAATGCACCGTACATACGCAACTGTTTTTAATGCACCGTACATACAACTGTTTTTAATACACTGTTTTTAATGCACCGTACATACAACTGTTTTTAATACACTGTTTTTAATGCAACATACATACAACTGTTTTTAATGCACCGTACATACAACTGTTTTTAATGCACCGTTTTTAATGCACCGTACATACAACTGTTTTTAATGCACTGTTTTTAATGCACCGTACATACGCAACTGTTTTTAATGCACCGTACATACAACTGTTTTTAATGGACCGTACATACAACTGTTTTTAATGCACCGTACATACACAACTGTTTTTAATACACTGTTTTTAATGCACCGTACATACAACTGTTTTTAATACACTGTTTTTAATGCACCGTACATACAACTGTTTTTAATGCACTGTTTTTAATGCACCGTACATACAACTGTTTTTAATGCACTGTTTTTAATGCACCGTACATACACAACTGTTTTTAATGCACTGTACATACAACTGTTTTTAATGCACTGTTTTTAATGCACTGTGCATACAACTGTTTTTAATGCACTGTTTTTAATGCACCGTACATATACAACTGTTTTTAATGCTTTGTTTTTAATGCACCGTACATACACAACTGTTTTTAATGCACTGTACATACAACTGTTTTTAATGCACTGTTTTTAATGCACTGTGCATACAACTGTTTTTAATGCACCGTGCATACACAACTGTTTTTAATGCACCGTACATACAACTGTTTTTAATGCACCGTACATACAACTGTTTTTAATACACTGTTTTTAATGCACCGTACATATACAACTGTTTTTAATGCTTTGTTTTTAATGCACCGTACATACACAACTGTTTTTAATGCACTGTACATACAACTGTTTTTAATGCACCGTGCATACAACTGTTTTTAATGCACCGTACATACAACTGTTTTTAATGCACCGTGCATACACAACTGTTTTTAATGCACTGTTTTTAATGCACCGTACATACGCAACTGTTTTTAATGCACCGTACATACAACTGTTTTTAATACACTGTTTTTAATGCACCGTACATACAACTATTTTTAATACACTGTTTTTAATGCACCGTACATACAACTGTTTTTAATGCACTGTTTTTAATGCACCGTACATATACAACTGTTTTTAATGCTTTGTTTTTAATGCACCGTACATACACAACTGTTTTTAATGCACTGTACATACAACTGTTTTTAATGCACTGTTTTTAATGCACTGTGCATACAACTGTTTTTAATGCACCGTGCATACACAACTGTTTTTAATGCACCGTACATACAACTGTTTTTAATGCACCGTACATACAACTGTTTTTAATACACTGTTTTTAATGCACCGTACATATACAACTGTTTTTAATGCTTTGTTTTTAATGCACCGTACATACACAACTGTTTTTAATGCACTGTACATACAACTGTTTTTAATGCACCGTGCATACAACTGTTTTTAATGCACCGTACATACAACTGTTTTTAATGCACCGTGCATACACAACTGTTTTTAATGCACCGTACATACAACTGTTTTTAATGCACCATACATACAACTGTTTTTAATGCACCGTACATACAACTGTTTTTAAAAATTAGATCAAATGCTTCTTACGTCCTGCAGAAAAGGCCAGCAGCAGCAGCAGCAGAGAGAGGTGATGTGTGTCCATCGTGTGCCACTGAAGAAATAAGACTGAGACAGGTCCATGTCTGCTCCACCCAATCCCTCAGGGTCATCTGTAACAACGACAAACCCTGGTTCACTGCTAAACTCCGGCAGCTCAGAAAAGCAAAGGAGTCTGCTTTCAGGGAGGGGGACCGCAGCGGCTACAAAGCAGCTAAATATCAGTTCAGGAAAGAACTGAAAGCAGCCAAGTCCCGGCACAGAGAACGACTACAGGAGCAGTTTGGTAACAACGATACTGCTTCTGTCTGGAGGGGCCTACGGGAGATCACCAACTACAAACCCAAAGCCCCCCCCTGTGCTGATGACCACAAGCTAGCTGACGATCTGAACTTATTTTTCAGTCGCTTTGATGCTGCCCCTGACACCTCTCCCTCCCCCACCCCCCACTACTCTAACGACCCACCCATCAGCCCTGCCCCCAGCCTAACAATAGCCTCTAAAGAGATTAAACAACTCTTTTTGAGGCTGCCGTATATACAACTGTTTTTAATACACCGTGCATACACAACTGTTTTAATGCACCGTACATACAACTGTTTTTAATGCACCGTGCATACAACTGTTTTTAATGCACCGTGCATACACAACTGTTTTTAATGCACCGTACATACAACTGTTTTTAATGCACCGTGCATACAACTGTTTTTAATGCACCGTGCATACACAACGATTTTTAATGCACCGTACATACAACTGTTTTTAATGCACCGTACATACACAACTGTTTTTAATGCACCGTACATACAACTGTTTTTAATGGACCGTACATACAACTGTTTTTAATGCACCGTACATACACAACTGTTTTTAATACACTGTTTTTAATGCACCGTACATACAACTGTTTTTTTTTTTATGCACCAAACTTCTCCCGAACTGTCTATTTTAATACTTTTTTAACCCGTCATAGCCACGGACTGCAGGATAAATAGTTCTCATTTTTCGTTTTTCACTGTTAATTTGTCGTAAATGCTTAAATTTACTTTGTGCATTGCTGTTCACCTGTTGTCCCTGTGTCTGTTTCATGACGCGCTGGTGGGACTCGAAACCCTGACTCCCTGGACCTGAGGACTGGTCCACATCCGCTGGGAGCTGGTGGTTCTGTGACGCCCCTCGAGACGACTGTTGTTGTGATTTCGGGCGATACGAATAAAATTTATTTGAAAAATCTAGCTCAGTAACCGATGTGTCACACTCACCATTTTGGGCTCAAAAACCTGCTGTCTTTCAATCCATTAACTTTTATTTGTATGGCTAGTTTCCTACTCAAGGCAACACAAAGCGCCACAAAAAAACAGAGAATAAAATCACACAAGTAATATAAATACCTTAAAACATAAAAAATCCCACACAAGATTAAAATCATAAATTGCCACAGTGAAGGTGAAATCCTTCAGTTGAAGTCTAATGCAGTGTTTTCCAACCAGTGTGCCAGGGAACATTAGTGGGCCTTGAGATGTTATTCAGTCTGCCTTGGGAAATGATCCATTATCACCTAGCCTGGTCTTAGCCATCCATACACTCCACTCAATCATCATTTCACTGCATGTAACGTCTGGGTCTGTCCCTGGGTTAGCGATTATAATCGGTTGAATTTCGACCGACCTACCAGAGAGCACGGAAGGAGGGTGTTGTAGTTAGTTGAGGGTGACGTCAAGAGTTTGAGTCGAACGTGAAGGTCGTAGTTTGGCGAAAAATGCGATAGTAAAGTAATCCAGTCTGATTCTATCAAGAAATTGAAGCCGGAGCAATAGGAATGTTTAGCAAATGTAATCGCGGGAAAAATTGTGGCGCTACTCCCCACGGGCTTCGTTAGCGGTAAAGGAGATGGCCAGGCTAAAGGCTAACAACAGACTCGGGCGCATTACATACGTCACAGTAAACTCAGATCCAATCGTTTCAATCTGCAAAAGGAGTTAACCCCTCCCACCTGTTAACGGAGTCAATGGAGCAAAAACAGACCTTAGTACGACATTTGTACTATAGTGTGGTATGACCAGGCTAAATATCACCTATTTTGGCAAAATAATGTGATTTTTTTTTTTTTTTTTTTTTTAGAAGACTACAAATACTTCTTTGCACTTCTGATTTTCTATATAATACTCTTTGATGATAATTATTTTGTTTTGTTCATTAAGGCTGCAGAGTAACATCAGTTTGTATCAGTTTCAGCTGGTGGTGCCATGAGATAGTTTTTAAATGAAAAAGGTGTGCCACGGCTAAAAAAGGTTGGGGAACACTTGTCTAATGTTTATATTTTTAGATGATGCCTTTGCAATCGTCAGAGTAACATGTCTGCTGATAGAAAAATTCTATTTAAGGAAATTGGCTCCAGCTTGCTCAGGAGTGGGCAATTCTTTTCTATGGGGGGCCACCAGTGGGGGCGGGTCCCAGCTCAAAAGTGGCCTGAATGAGGTGCGCTGACATGCTGCAATACCACCCCGGGCCGATGGGGGTGGACCCAGAATAAGTATTAGCCAATGCTAACATATAGGATTGGCAGACCTCTCAAAAAAGTCTTTACAGGATGGACCAAAAGTTGGCTCTCTGGATCCAAAGCTCCGTTCCACATGTGTGTCAATGCTGAGGGGGTGTTCTGGACCAGTCTAGTTTACTCGCTGTGAATTTTTGAAGTCTCTCGTTCAAATGAATGGAGCTGCTCCGGCTGACGCATGCGCAGATGCGTTTTTTCACAATTTTCTTGTAGGCAGGACCACTCGCGGCCATTTTGGATAGCTCCAGTAGAGCACTATTTTTGTCCCATTAGTTAGAACGGCGGAGATAGGCGTGACTCTGTCCGTTAATATATACAGTCTATGGGGGCCACATTGGGATATCGCCCTATTGAGGTTCATTTTGTATTTACTTTTGGAAAAAAATAAAACAATCAAATTATTGCTAATGACATTTTGAGAACATGAGAACAGAATAAATGCAGGCCATGGAAGCAGATAATAAGTAACATGTCTTCAATGACGTCTGATATATTTCAACAGACCAATGTGAGGGGACCGACTAAGAAGGGCCGGATCTGGCTCCCGGGCCACACTGTTCCCGGGTCTGAGCTATCGTATGTTCAAATCAGCTGCGTCTCTATTAGGGCTAACACTACGGTAATGTCACACTCGGTCGGTCCACACCTAATACAGAGGGACCAGGCCGCACTTTTGACAACGGATTTATAGCCCTGTTTCCACCAGCCCTACTCTACTCTCCCTGGTTGTGTTTCCATTACATTCTAGGATCCGGTACCGTGTCCTAGCAACCTAGCAACCAGGGCCAAGCTGGTACTAAAATGGGGGTAGAGTAGAGCAGGACTGAGTAGAGCTGGTGGAAACGGGGCTACAGTTCCAGGTCTCTCACACCCGGGTCAGAGCCGTTCAAAGTTTTTTTATCTAGATGACGTTTCTTTTCCCACCTCTGCGGTTTGGATTAGGGGTTTTAAAGTTTTACCTCTGAACAGTGATTAAAACAACGTCCGTACTCGATCTTAGATACAATCCTTTGCCGTGTGAGTGAATTTTAACTTTAATATGCAGTGTATCTATTGTACATGCAGCACTTTGGAATCTGAACGATACAAATACATGTTTTTGGATTGATGCAGGTTCAAGGGAACAGAGAAAACTGGTTCTTCTGCATCTGGGACTATGACATCATCACAATCTAGACTCTGAACCACAGGGGGCGCTGTCCTCTCCACAAAACAAACACATGCTGTCTTCATCTCAGTAGTAAAGCAGGTCTAAAGCAGAACTAACGCAGGACTAAAGCAGGTCTAAAGCAGGTCTAGAGCAGGACTAATGCAGGACTAAAGCAGGTCTAAAGCAGGACTAAAGCAGGTCTAAAACAGGACTAACGCAGGACTAAAGCAGGTCTAAAGCAGGACTAAAGCAGGACTAAAGCAGGTATAGTGCAGGACTAACGCAGGACTAAAGTCTAAAGCAGGTCTAAAGCAGGACTAAAGCAGGTCTAAAGCAGGACTAAAGCAGGACTAAAGCAGGACTAAAGCAGGTCTAAAGCAGGACTAAAGCAGGACTAAAGCAGGAATAAAGCAGGTCTATAGCAGGCCTAAAGCAGGACTAAAGCAGGACTAAAGCAGGACTAGAGAAGGACTAAAGCAGGACTAAAGCAGGACTAGAGCAGGACTAAAGCAGGACTAAAGCAGGTCTATAGCAGGACTAAAGCAGGACTAAATCAGGACTAAAGCAAGACTAAAGCAGGTCTAGAGCAGGACTAATGAAGGACTAAAGCAGGACTAAAGTCTAAAGCAGGTCTAAAGCAGGACTAAAGCAGGTCTAAAGCAGGACTAAAGCAGGACTAAAGCAGGACTAAAGCAGGACTAAAGCAGGACTAAAGCAGGACTAAAGCAGGAATAAAGCAGGTCTATAGCAGGCCTAAAGCAGGACTAAAGCAGGACTAAAGCAGGACTAGAGAAGGACTAAAGCAGGACTAAAGCAGGACTAGAGCAGGACTAAAGCAGGACTAAAGCAGGTCTAAAGCAGGACTAAAGCAGGACTAAATCAGGACTAAAGCAAGACTAAAGCAGGTCTAGAGCAGGACTAATGAAGGACTAACGCAGGACTAAAGTCTAAAGCAGGTCTAAAGCAGGACTAAAGCAGGTCTAAAGCAGGACTAAAGCAGGACTAAAGCAGGACTAAAGCAGGTCTAAAGCAGGACTAAAGCAGGACTAAAGCAGGACTAAAGCAGGACTAAAGCAGGTCTAAAGCAGGCCTAAAGCAGGTCTAAAGCAGGACTAAAGCAGGACTAAAGCAGGTCTAAAGCAGGTCTAAAGCAGGACTAAAGTAGGACTAAAGCAGGTCTAAAGCAGGTCTATAGCAGGACTAAATCTGGTATACAGTAGGACTAAAGCAGGTCTAAAACAGGACTAAAGAAGGACTAAAGCAGGTCTAAAACAGGACTAAAGAAGGACTAAAGCAGGTCTAAAACAGGACTAAAGAAGGACTAAAGCAGGTCTAAAACAGGACTAAAGAAGGACTAAAGCAGGTCTGATGCTAGCGTGAGGCTGACAGAGCTTTTGGGGTTGAACATAAACTTATCTGTTCTGTTCCACATCTTTTACAAACTCTAAATGAGTCCATCTGTAAAATGTTCTATTGTCCACATGGTGCTGCTTCTGGTTCAGCCTCAGCGTCTTTTCATAGTTTGAAAACAAAACACTATTTTTATTTTTAGGTCAAAATGTAATGTTTTTTTAAGTTGTTTTTGAATGCCTCACACACTCATTACATTAGTTTTGTAACACAGCATTTCACACACTGTATGATGGTATTTCCTGTGTTACTGTGAGACAGGCCTCCTCTCTGACAACGTTTAAAACCAGGTTAAAGACAGTTCTGTTTAGCTGTGCATACAACTGAGGGATTTTATACTTTTATCTTTTGTTTTAATGTTCTGTGATTTATTCTTTTATTATTTATGATTTTAATGCTTTCTTGTTTTGTTCAGCACTTTGAGTTGCCTTGTGTATGAATTGTGCTATATAAATAAACTTGCCTTGCCTTCTGTTTGATTCTTTTTTGTGTGAAATACATTTAAACATCCAACATGGAAAACTCATCTTTCAAAGCTTTACTACAATATAGTATGAACAGGGACGTGTTTTTGTGAAGAGAGGACCGCCCTCAGTCAGCCAATCAGCTCCCAGCCCTTAGACAAGGATCTTGGACAATATCTCTGGTCTCTCTCTGGTCTCTCTCTGGTCTCTCTATGGTCTCTCTGGTCTCTCTATGGTCTCTCTCTGGTCTCTCTATGGTCTCTCTATGGTCTCTCTCTGGTCTCTCTATGGTCTCTCTCTGGTCTCTCTCTGGTCTCTCTCTGGTCTCTCTCTGGTCTCTCTCTGACCTCCCTCTGGTCTCTCTATGGTCTCTCTCTGGTCTCTCTCTGGTCTCTCTATGGTCTCTCTATGGTCTCTCTCTGGTCTCTCTATGGTCTCTCTCTGGTCTCTCTCTGGTCTTTCTACGGTCTCTCTCTGGTCTCTCTCTGGTCTCTCTATGGTCTCTCTCTGGTCTCTCTCTGGTCTCTCTATGGTCTCTCTCTGGTCTCTCTCTGGTCTCTCTCTGGTCTCTATGGTCTCTCTGGTCTCTCTCTGGTCTCTCTATGGTCTCTCTCTGGTCTCTCTCTGGTCTTTCTACGGTCTCTCTATGGTCTCTCTCTGGTCTCTCTCTGGTCTCTCTATGGTCTCTCTCTGGTCTCTCTCTGGTCTCTCTATGGTCTCTCTGGTCTCTCTATGGTCTCTCTATGGTCTCTCTGGTCTCTCTATGGTCTCTCTCTGGTCTCTCTCTGGTCTCTCTCTGGTCTCTCTATGGTCTCTCTGGTCTCTCTATGGTCTCTCTCTGGTCTCTCTCTGGTCTTTCTACGGTCTCTCTATGGTCTCTCTCTGGTCTCTCTCTGGTCTCTCTATGGTCTCTCTCTGGTCTCTCTATGGTCTCTCTCTGGTCTCTCTCTGGTCACTCTATGGTCTCTCTGGTCTCTCTATGGTCTCTCTTCGGTCTGTCTCTGGTGAAAAAAATAAAGATATAACTTTGGTGAGAGTTTGTGGCGCTTGTTTTTCAGTCCCATCGTAAAGTGACTTTGAACAAAAATACCGCAAGAGATAAGGAACAGGAAACTTCTGATCAAACAACGTCCGTACTCGATCTTAGATACAATCCTTTTCCGTGTGAGTGAATTTTAACTTTAATATGCAGTGTATCTACATGCAGCACTTTGGAATCTGAACGATACAAATACATGTTTTTGGGTTGATGCAGGTTCAAGGGAACAGAGAAAACTGGTTCTTCTGGATCTGGGACTATGACATCATCACAATCTAGACTCTGAACCACAGGGGGCGCTGTCCTCTCCACAAAACCAACACATGCTGTCTTCATCTCAGCAGTAAAGCAGGTCTAAAGCAGGTCTAGAGCAGGACTAATGCCGGTCTAAAGCAGGTCTAAAGCAGGTCTAAAGCAGGACTAAAGCAGGTCTAAAGCAGGTCTAAAGCAGGTCTAAAGCAGGTCTAAAGCAGGACTTGTCAGGATTTAGCAGACAGAGACGGATCGTGGTGTGCCAAACTCTGGAAGTTTATTTAAGTTTCTCGCAAGTTCCACTGGTTTACTCTGTTTCTTTCTCTCAGACAGAATAAAGGCAGTACACAGTTTATATAGTCATTGTCACGTCACACATCGAAAGACATACGTGTCACAAAGAGACAGTCACATCATAGTCATAACATGGAGTCCTTGTAGAGTCCTTGTACAGTCCTGCACGTAGGCCATATTGCTATCTAATACTAACACCCTCCCCTTTGATCACATAATCACATGTGATCACTCAATTTGATCAATCAATAAAGTGGAAAAAGAAAAAAAAAATCTAAAAAAAAACTTTACAAAATTATTAAAAAACAAAGAAAATGTATGCATTAAACTCATAATCATCAAATCAATATCAGTGGATTTTATCCTCTATCCTGGGAAAAAATAAACAAACAAAAATGAAGTAAATAAACAAACAAAAAACAAAAACAAATCAAAAATAAAAACAAACAAACACTATTGGACACACAAGAACTCAGCAGATTCAGTCAAAACACAGACAAAAACGAGCTGAGTCTCAACTTAGAAGCTAATTTCACTTTTCTTACTCTATACTTTTATTCTAATGATAATTGTTTACACTTCACTTCACTGTATTATTATCACTTTTCAATCTTAGACTGTGTACTTTACTTTCATGATTCACTATAGCCACTGATAATGAGAGTGTAATACCACAGAGAGATTTATTAGATTAAAATGTATTTTAAGAATATGGCTCAATATAACAAATATGCAAACATATTGGTGAATAGATTAGAATATTTTAAACTATAGTGAATCATGAAAGAAAGTACACAGTCTAAGAGTGAAAAGTGATAATAATACATGAAGTAAGGTAACAATGATCATTAGAATAAAAGTAGAAGTAGAAAAGTGAAATTAGCTTCTAAGTTAACTCAGCTCGGTTTTGTCTGTGTTTTGACTGAATCTGCGAGTTCTGGGTGCCAAGATGTGTTTGTTGTGTTGTATTTGAGGTGTTTGTGGTGTTTTGGGTGGGTTATTGTACGTCATTTTGGTTGTGTAGTTTGGGCCCCAGATAGAGATAAAATCCACTGATATTGAGTTGATGATGTATGAGTGTAAGGCATACAGTTTCTTGTGTTTTTAAGAATTTTGGAAAGTTTGTGGTGTAGAGTTTTGTTTGTCTTTTTCCACTTTATTAGGGGTAATCAAATGTGATCACATAATCACATTTGATCACTCAATAGATCAATCTGGATAAAATGGGGAAAAAGAAAAAAAAAATCTAAAAAAAAACTTTACAAAATTATTAAAAAACAAAGAAAATGTATGCATTAAACTCATAATCATCAAATCAATATCAGTGGATTTTATCCTCTATCCTGGAAAAAATAAACAAACAAAAATAAAGTTAAATAAACAAACAACAAAAACAAATCAAAAATAAAAAACAAACAAACACTATTGGACACACAAGAACTCAGCAGATTCAGTCAAAACACAGACAAAAACGAGCTGAGTCTCAAATTAGAAGCTAATTTCACTTATTATTACTCTATACTTTTATTCTAATGATAATTGTTTACACTTCACTTCACTGTATTATTATCACTTTTCAATCTTAGACTTAAACATACATTTTAATCTAATAAATCTCTCTGTGGTATTTTACTTTCATTATCAGTGGCTTATTGTTTAGTGGGATTTTGCTCTATCTCTCTTCTACATTCTCAGGAATAAAACTGTGAACACAGTAAGGCAAATGGTTAATATGAACATTATTATGGTCAGTTTTCCAAATACATTTGTTGAACCAGGAAGTGCTGTCACTTCCTCCTCTCAGGCAGTTTGGGATGAATGTACATCATTAATCAAATTAGTATTATCCTTACAAGAGCTAATCTATTTTAGCAGGTTTGGGGTCAGTTATTCTACAATGGTGTTTGTGCTGGAAACTTCTCAATATCTAAATATCTACTATACTGTTTTTGGGCTACACCCAAATGCATCAAAATGCTTTTGAATCTCTGTTGGTTCTAATCTATCTCATTAATCTAGGCATTAATCTAGGCTACACTCATTAACTTTTTGCATTGTCAACATTCACTCATGTTTGAACACAAGTGAATTTGGCAAGTATCTAATAAAACTGTACATACAACTGTAATGAATTGTATTTACTTCTGAAGTAAATGTTTGTGAAATGGTCCCTTTACCATTTGATATTAGCACTGGCTAAGAATATTCTCTATTTTTGAAAGCATCTATGGTTGATGCATTTATCTATTCCTATTTTTACACTATTGTGACTCTAAAGCTCGGCTGCAGTTTGAGTAAAGGCATATTTCTAGTTTGTGACTTCTGTCACTTTTAATGGCTGTAACATTATTCTGATTCTAATATTATAGCTGATCTATCAAAAGGATAACATTGTAGGGTACTATTTTAACTCTTATGTGGAAATATGTTTATGAAAAACAAAGGAAGGACAATTCTACTTTTTTACTACTATTTAACATCTACTAAAACGCTACAATACTCATACTTTATCACTTTAAAACATTTTAACAGTTGCTCAGTCTCCCAGACAAAAAAGTCAAAGTTTTTGTCTGTCAGATGTCTGAATACTTAACATGTATATTGCATTTGTCACAGTTGTGGTTCTGGTTGTAGCAATAGCATCGGCAATAGACGTTTTCATTGGCTGGTTCTTGTTCTGCAAATGTCTGTGTCCAATAGATCATCAGATGTCCAGAAGCTAGGGACAAACAAAAACAAAAGAAAGAATCATGAGTATCTCTCTCATTTAGCACTCATCAATGGCATTATTTCAATAATATAAACATCACTCCCCAGTTTTTTCTCTCTCAGGTCCTCAGGGTCTTCAGGTCCTCAGATCCTCAGGTCCTCAGGTCCTCTGAGGGTGAGTCTCAGTCGTCATCAGGTCAGGTCATAGAGAGATGTCATCTTGGACATCAGTAGGGTCCAAGCCATGGTTCTGGTCTCTCCAGATGCACATCAGGATCTCCAGATACAGTCTTTTCACTTGAAGCACATCAGGTCATTTGCGATGCACTTCTGGTCAATGGTGCAGTGTCTCAGTTCCTGTACACAGCTTGTTATGCAATAGTTACTCTCTATGGTTAGTCACTTTGATTCTACTTTAACACAATTTCTATTCATGCTGTTGCTAATGTCCCTCAGACAAAAGCAAGCGCAATTTACTTCTCTAATTTGTGTTTTTATCAGATCTAATCCTAATCAATGTAATTACATCACACAGTACAAAATCAAAACATAAAAAGTGTCAGGACAGACGTCAATTAAGTCCATGACAATATAGAATTCAAATGAACATTTCTGGTCTCAAAAATACTGATTCAAATAAAGATTCAAGTGATAGACAATTAAAAATATGTGTTTACATTGGAGTAAACTTTTAAAATGCTTTTTTCTCATGTTCTACTTTTTCATGTATCTATATGTAAATGTGAATGTGTGAGTGTGTAGATGTGTGTGTGTGTGTGTGTGTGTGTGTGTGTGAATGTATGTATGTATGTGTGTGTGTAGGGTGTGAATTTTGGGGTTGTGTGTCCAGACTCCTGGAACCACCTGTAGGTGTCAAAGGTCACACTGTGGTGATGTAAACCAACTGGACACACTCTCAACTCTCCTCCAGGTCTCTACCTGAGGCCTCCACCATCACGTCTCCAGATACCTCTCTCTGCCCCGGTCTCTCTCACACCCACTCAGCTCTGGAGTGGCGTGGGGAGGGGCAAGGAGGTGGCATTTCCCTTTGCTCTTTGACCTGTGACCTGTGGCTGGGTGGGCTTTGGTGTCCAGTGTCCAGCAGTGACCTCTCGTACAGTGTGGCAGAGTCTGAAAAACATCCTTGAGACGGCCAATTTAAAAACTCCAGTACATCCAGAACTGTGCTGCCCGGGTCCTGACGAGGAGGCGCAAATATGACCACATCTCACCCGTCCTCAAATCACTCCACTGGCTGCCCATCAAACACAGAATACAGTACAAACTCTGCCTCCTCACATATCAATGCACACACGGAACTGCCCCTGCCTACCTCAGTGAACTCCTAACACCACACACCGCCTCTCGAAGTCTCCGTTCAACCACCTCCTCCCACTGCCTGCGCCAACCCAGGACCAAGCTCTCCACCATGGGAGATAGGGCCTTTCAGGCAGTAGCCCCCCGGCTCTGGAATGCCCTCCCAGAAACCCTCAGGGCCCCACAAAGTGTGGAGGCTTTTAAGAAAGGCCTAAAGACATTTCTATTCAAACAGGCCTTCTAGATATGTACAGTAATTATGTTTTTATTTTTTCCTGATGTTATATTTGATGTATTGTTTTTATGTTGTGTATCTTGGGGATGTTCCCTGTTTTTGTAGCACTCTGAGGTTTCCCTGAAATGTAAAGTGCATTATAAATAAAATTTATTAGATATCAGTATGCGAATGAGATTGTTTTTCTCCCTAAAGTCTAAACAATTTTGGAGCGCTCTGGGTTTTCCCACATGCGCTATGTAAATAAAAGATTACTTATTATTAGTGCTGTCCAACGATTAAAATATTTAATTTAATCGCATGAATTTCATAGTTAACTCGCGATTAATCGCAAATTAGTCACACATTTGCGTGCTGTGTGCAATTGCTTTTTTTATTGAAAACAATGTGTAGTGTTATATTACACACTAACATTTGATGCAAAATCATCAATAAATGGATGACAAAATAAATAATTGGTAACAAAAAGCCCCTTCAATGTGTGTGTGTGGGTGTGTGTGTGTATGTGTGGGTATAGACCATAGACTGTATAGAAACATCATGGTGTCATTATGATGATGATAAACAATCTGTAAATATTTTGTAAATTTGTTCATGTAAATACTCTATGCTGTTTCTCTGTTTACCTTCGGTATATCTATGACTGTATACTGTTTGCTTGTATTGCCTTTTTTATTAACCCCTCCCCCCCATCTCCCACTTCATGTCCCCCCCCCCCCCCCCCCTATGTGCCCTTCTGGGTTTCTTCTTTGGCCCCCTGTATCTCCAACTACATATTGTTTGTAATCTCTGTCTACAATGTATCTGAACTAGTCCTTTTCTTTGTTTCTATGTGTTTGTCTGCAATAAAAAGTAAAAAAAAAAAAAAAAAAAAAACTTTTTTTTTTTTTTTTTATCGCGCGATAAAAAAAATGACGGCGTTAATATTGATTTGCGTTAACGCGTTAATAACGCGCTATTTTGGACAGCCCTACTTATTATCTTACTAATGTGAAACTTTTAAAACCAGAAACTCTTAATATAAAAAAACAAGACTCAAATCTTAAAAATCTTCAAACTTTAAAATATGTATTATGTACTTTTGTACTGTGTGTTTAATTATCTATGCGTCCTTGGGTTTCACTTTATGGACTTTCCCTTTTACACTTATTTATCTCAGCATCTATTCTACTAATTTAAAATAATTGCAGCATTTTTCAAATGAAGTCAATATGAATTGGAGCACATTTCAGAGCAGTCTCCTCTGCTGTGGCACCAGCAGCAGGAACAAGGTCAGGCGTGTAGTCAAAACAAAAATAAAAGTCACCACTTGAATGTGAATTGGGTGAATTGGGTACAGTTCAACTTAATAATATAATACTTTTACAGCTAACCTAATTCCCTCTTTCTTTTTTAGACGAAGTCTATAATCAATAATCACTTTTAACACAGATTCTAATTTAAATGTTTGAAAAACGGCTTTTGTAACTAAAATAAAAACATAAAAAACAAACACAACTCACAAAAAGTTAAGAAATAAGCAGCAGATTTAAAAGAATGGAATCTAGAAATATGTTAGGTCTAAAAAGAATTGCACAGCTTTTAGCACTAATATTTGGGTTTCAAAAAACATATAATATTCAAAACTTATTCACTAATGGTGTTTAAAAACGTTTAACTGTGTCATAACACAATGTTCAATTGCAAATTTCGCAAATTTAACGGAATAACAACTATGAAAAGCCAAAAATCCTAAAAGCAGTAGCTTTGCTCTGATTCAGAGCCAGAGCAGCGAAGGAGGGGGCCGTTTCCCTGACAACGGCAGCAAGATAGTGCGGCACACACACAGGCAGAAAGCAGTGTTTTAGCAAAAATGCAAAAACAGAAAGAAGAAGAACTTTCAAGATTACTTTTTTAAGCAAATATAACTGATGTTGTTCTTTAAACTTTTGTCATCCAAGTCTAGAAATGATCACTTTCCACACTAGTAACAAAAGGCACTCTTACTTTAACGTACGCTTCTATTTTATCGAGGTAGCAAACTAGTTTAAACTCAAAATCTCTTTCTAAAAAACAAAAGCAACTGTTGGATACAACCCTCTCATAGCTTAACTGTAGATAAAACTCTGCAAAAAATGTAAATAACTCACGAAAGCTCTCATAGCTCAACTTTAGATAAAACTCTGCATTCTCCGGTGAACTCTGTTCACTCCAAAAACAAACTAAAAAACAAAAAACTCCCTTTTTCTGTATGTAATTTAAACCGTGATCACTGAAATATTGTTGCTTCTTTACTTTTGTCATTTATCAAGCCTGGAATTGGTTAATTACAAAACTTTTTGTGACAAAAGGCCTCCTTAACACGTTTCCCTTTTTAAAAATTGCTTTTAATTTTACACCATGGTTTCACTAAGGATCCTTCGCTATCTTTTCTCAAAGGGACTCTAACCCTGAAAACGTTTTCTCAAAGGAACTTTAACCCCGAGACTTCTTCTCAAAGGGACTCTAACCCCGAGACTTCTTCTCAAATACAATTTAGCGAGTTTGACAGACCCCAAAAACAGACCAAAATTTAGCTAGTATCCAATTATACAGACTTTACATATAAAAAGGTGTCTGCTTACCTTATTCTTGTCAAACAGGTACCAAGGACTGTCCGAGAGGTCTGCCAACCTCTTTTCCGCGTCGGAATATTCAATTTAAAAAACAAAAGTGACAGAAGCGACAAGAAGCATCCAGGAACAGCTCTTCCAGCCTGCTGGAATCTCCGCTCCCAGACACAGCATGCCGATCTCTCACGCAGAGGAAAAGAAACAGAGCAAACTCCCTCAAAACAATCCAGAGAATGGCGCACACTGAGCCGCGCATTCTCCACCAAATCTGGTAGGATTAGGCAGAGAGAGACGGATCGTGGTGTGCCAAACTCTGGAAGTTTATTTAAGTTTCTCCCAAGTTCCACTGGTTTACTCTGTTTCTTTCTCCCAGACAGAATAAAGGCAGTACACAGTTTATATAGTCATTGTCACGTCACACATGGAAAGACATACGTGTCACAAAGAGACAGTCACATCATAGTCATAACATGGAGTCCTTGTAGAGTCCTTGCACAGTCCTGCACGTAGGCCATATTGCTATCTAATACTAACAGACTAATGCCGGTCTAAAGCAGGTCTAAAGCAGGTCTAAAGCAGGTCTAAAGCAGGACTAATGCAGGACTAAAGTAGGTCTAAAGCAGGTCTAAAGCAGGACTAATGCAGGACTAAAGCAGGTCTAAAGCAGGGCTAATGCAGGTCTAAAGCAGGTCTAAAGCAGGTCTAAAGCAGGACTAAATCCAGGTCTAGAGCAGGACTAATGCAGGACTAATGCAGGTCTAAAGCAGGTCTAAAGCAGGTCTAAAGCAGGTCTAAAGCAGGACTAATGCAGGACTAAAGCAGGTCTAAAGCAGGTCTAAAGCAGGACTAACGCAGTACTAAAGCAGGTCTAAAGCAGGTCTAGAGCAGGACTAATGCAGAACTAAAGCAGGTCTAGTGCAGGACTAACGCAAGACTAAAGCAGGACTAAGCAGGACTAAAGACTAAAGCAGGTCTAAAGCAGGACTAAAGCAGGTCTAAAGCAGGACTAAAGCAGGTCTAACGCAGGACTAACGCAGGACTAAAGCAGGTCTAAAGCAGGTCTAGAGCAGGACTAATGCAGGACTAAAGCAGGTCTAAAGCAGGACTAAAGCAGGTCTAGTGCAGGACTAACGCAGGACTAAAGCAGGACTAAGCAGGACTAAAGTCTAAAGCAGGTCTAAAGCAGGACTAAAGCAGGTCTAAAACAGGACTAAAGCAGGTCTAAAGCATGACTAAAGCAGGTCTAGTGCAGGACTAACGCAAGACTAAAGCAGGACTAAGCAGGACTAAAGACTAAAGCAGGTCTAAAGCAGGACTAAAGCAGGTCTAACGCAGGACTAACGCAGGACTAAAGCAGGTCTAAAGCAGGTCTAAAGCAGGACTAATGCAGGACTAAAGCAGGTCTAAAGCAGGTCTAAAGCAGGACTAACGCAGTACTAAAGCAGGTCTAAAGCAGGTCTAGAGCAGGACTAATGCAGAACTAAAGCAGGTCTAGTGCAGGACTAACGCAAGACTAAAGCAGGACTAAAGACTAAAGCAGGTCTAAAGCAGGACTAAAGCAGGTCTAAAGCAGGACTAAAGCAGGTCTAGAGCAGGACTAATGCAGGACTAAAGCAGGTCTAAAGCAGGACTAAAGCAGGACTAAAGCAGGTCTAAAGCAGGACTAAAGCAGGTCTAGTGCAGGACTAACGCAGGACTAAAGCAGGACTAAGCAGGACTAAAGTCTAAAGCAGGTCTAAAGCAGGACTAAAGCAGGTCTAAAACAGGACTAAAGCAGGTCTAAAGCATGACTAAAGCAGGTCTATAGCAGGACTAAAGCAGGACTAAAGCAGGACTAGAGCAGGACTAAAGCAGGACTAAAGCAGGTCTATAGCAGGACTAAAGCAGGTCTATAGCAGGACTAAAGCAGGTCTAAAGCAGGACTAAAGCAGGTCTATAGCAGGACTAAAGCAGGACTAAAGCAGGACTAGAGCAGGACTAAAGCATGACTAAAGCAGGTCTATAGCAGGACTAAAGCAGGACTAAAGCAGGACTAGAGCAGGACTAAAGCAGGACTAAAGCAGGTCTATAGCAGGACTAAATCAGGTCTACAGTAGGACTAAAACAGGTCTAAAACAGGACCAAAGAAGGACTAAAGCAGGTCTAAAACAGGACTAAAGAAGGACTAAAGCAGGTCTAAAACAGGACTAAAGAAGGACTAAAGCAGGTCTAAAACAGGACTAAAGAAGGACTAAAGCAGGTCTAAAACAGGACTAAAGAAGGACTAAAGCAGGACTAAAGAAGGACTAAAGCAGGTCTGATGCTAGCGTGAGGCTGACAGAGCTTTTGGGTTGAACATAAACTTATCTGTTCTGTTCCACATCTTTTACAAACTCTAAATGAGTCCATCTGTAAAATGTTCTATTGTCCACATGGTGCTGCTTCTGGTTCAGCCTCAGCGTCTTTTCATAGTTTGAAAACAAAACACTATTTCATTTTAGGTCAAAATGTAATGTTTTTTTAAGTTGTTTTTGAATGCCTCACACACTCATTACATTAGTTTTGTAACACAGCATTTCAATTTGGAGAGACGAGAAAACAAGAAGCTTTTGAGTATTTTATTGGGAGGAGGTTTGGCGCCCTAGGCCCCGGTGCGGCCTTCAGATCGGAGAGGCTCCTGCGATGGAGCGCGCCAATCCCCAAAAAGGCTGTGTGTTGATGGAGTTTTGCAGCCTGGTTTGGAGGGGACAGAACACGAGACTGCTCTATGCTGTGACCGCTATCGCTATATACTGTGACCGCTATCGCTATATACTGTGACCGCTATCGCTATGCTGTGACCGCTATCGCTATATACTGTGACCGCTATCGCTATGCTGTGACCGCTATCGCTATATACTGTGACCGCTATCGCTATATACTGTGACCGCTATCGCTATGCTGTGACCGCTATCGCTATATACTGTGACCGCTATCGCTATGCTGTGACCGCTATCGCTATATACTGTGACCGCTATCGCTATATACTGTGACCGCTATCGCTATATACTGTGACCGCTATCGCTATATACTGTGACCGCTATCGCTATATGCTGTGACCGCTATCGCTATATGCTGTGACCGCTATCTACTGTGACCATTACTTGCGGATACTCGGCTGCTGCCGCCACCAGGAAGTTTAGCGAGTGTTTTATGGAGGTGCCAAAAGCCGCTGGGCTGCCAGAATGGTCGAAGTGTCAGGCCTGATGTATGAGGAGAGGGCCGATGATGACCAGCGGCCCAGCTGCTGGAGGGCGGAATGGGGGAGCCCCAGGGACGCGGCGCGCGTGGCGGCGCCTATCCGGAAGGAGTGGGCTGTGTAGAGATGGGGAGACGGGTTACAAAGCAGCAGTACGGACTTGAGTTGGGCTCTGAACCAGTTGGATGACGTTGGGAGGTTATAGGGGGTAAGAAATAACGGTCCGTTGAGATCTCCTTTCCGAGAGCGGAGGCGAGTGTAATGCATCATGGATCTATAGGGACAGGGAGAAGTGTCAGACCGAGCTATGACTATATTGCAAGCGCCTTTGCGTTTGGAATGCTTGAGGTGGAGGTTGAAGTAGTCGGTATAATATGACAGGTCAGAGAAGGCAATGTCTCGGGATGCATTAAAGGTGGCGTGAGAGTTTGTGAATTCGCTTATGCGTAAGAAGCCCATTTTCATGTAGGATGCAGCGGAGGAGAGAAGGTGAAGGGACGGAGGGACTAGACCAGGGCGAGGGATTCCGTGCAGGGGATCTGGCATGGCGATGGATTGGCAGAAGGGCAGAGGCGTCAGAACTCCTGGAATTTAAAGCAAGAGAGAGAGAGTCAGCAAGACAGTTAGGTGACGAGGGACGTGACGAACAGTGATGATAAATTGTTCAGGACTGAGAGCCATGTGATGCATCTAAGGAGGATGTGATTTGGGGAGAGGATGAACGACCTCTGTTAATTATTTCAATGACGTCGAGGGAAAGCGTCGGGCCGGGGCCCGGCGAACCACTGGTCCAAAACCCACGGACGGGGCTGCGTCCGTGAAGAACCGCGGGGCATCTGAGACAGGATGACGTCACTGTAAAAAAAAAGATACACCATCCCAGCGGCTCTGCAGACGGGACCGGAACGCCAGGTCGGAGCGGCGCCCCGCGTCCGGGCAGGCAGCGTCATTGAGGGAGGAGACGGAGCCGGCGAGGGAGAGGAGTCTGGAATTAAAAGAACAACCTTGGGGAATGATACAGACGGCATAATTAAGATGCAGCTTGAACGCGTCCGGGATGACGGCCTTGGAGAGCCAGGAGCCGGGGCCGAAAGTCTTTATCAGCCTGATCGCGTGGTCCACGGTAGCGGACTGCAGGCAGAAGGGCGCTGGAGGGAAGGGGCTGTTGATGCTCGGGCGGGCCCGGAGCGGGGACAGGAGAGGACGAGTATGAGACGCTTCTTCCTGGAGTGCTTGCGGGTGGCGATGCCCATCGGGTTAGAGCGAGATGGAGAGAAGGGGCCAATGACCTCTCTCTGGTCTCTCTCTGGTCTCTCTATGGTCTCTCTCTGGTCTTTCTATGGTCTCTCTCTGGTCTCTCTATGGTCTCTCTGGTCTCTCTCTGGTCTCTCTATGATCTCTCTCTGGTCTCTCTATGGTCTCTCTGGTCTCTCTCTGGTCTCTCTCTGGTCTCTCTGGTCTCTCTCTGGTCTCTCTCTGGTCTCTCTCTGGTCTCTCTATGGTCTCTCTCTGGTCTCTCTATGGTCTCTCTGGTCTCTCTCTGGTCTCTCTCTGGTCTCTCTGGTCTCTCTCTGGTCTCTCTCTGGTCTCTCTCTGGTCTCTCTGGTCTCTCTGGTCTCTCTCTGGTCTCTCTATGGTCTCTCTCTGGTCTCTCTCTGGTCTCTCTATGGTCTCTCTCTGGTCTCTCTCTGGTCTCTCTATGGTCTCTCTCTGGTCTCTCTCTGGTCTCTCTATGGTCTCTCTCTGGTCTCTCTCTGGTCTCTCTATGATCTCTCTATGATCTCTCTATGGTCTCTCTCTGGTCTCTCTGTCTATGGTCTCTCTCCGGTCTGTCTCTGGTGAAAAAAATAAAGATATAACTTTGGTGAGAGTTTGTGGCGCTTGTTTTTCAGTCCCATCGAAAAGTGACTTTGAACAAAAATACCGCAAGAGATAAGGAACAGGAAACTTCTGATCAAACAGAGTTTTTGTTTTCTGTCCTTAGTCAGTCCTGGTTCAGACCTGCTTCAGTCCTGGTTCAGTCCTGATTCAGACCTGCTTCAGTTCTGGTTCAGACCTGGTTCAGACCTGGACATGGCCATCAGACTCCTGCTTCTGTCCGTCTCCATCTGGGGTAAGAGAAGTTCCTTTTATGGTCATAATCCAACACGGTTTCATCACAGTTTGAAAACAGCAGCAGCGACAGAAGGGTCGGGGGCGTGTGCTGCTGAACCAAAGTCTGTCCTTCTTTTTGTGAACGATATTTTATACTTTTGACCAAAGAATCAAGATTGTGTGTTTGAAGGTGTGTGTGTGTTTGTGTGTGCGTGTGTGTTTAAATATGTGTGTGTGTGTATGTGTGTGCGTGTTTGAAGATGTGTGTGTATTTGAAGATGTGTGTGTGTGTGTGTATTTGAAGATGTGTGTGTGTGTGTGTGCGTGTTTGAATATGTGTGTGTGTGTGTGTATTTGAAGATGTGTGTGTGTGTTTGAATATGTGTGTGTCTGTTTGAAGATGTGTGTGTTTAAAGGTGTGTGTGTGTTTGTGTGTTTGAAGATGTGTGTGTGTGTGTGTGTTTGAATATGTGTGTGTATGTGTGTGCGTGTTTGAAGATGTGTATGTGTGTGTGTGTTTGAAGATGTGTGTGTGTGTGTGTGTGTTTGAAGATGTGTATGTGTGTTTAAATATGTGTGTGTATGTGTGTGCGTGTTTGAAGATGTGTCTGTGTATTTGAAGATGTGTGTGTGTGTGTGTGTGTATTTGAAGATGTGTGTGTGTGTATTTGAAGATGTGTGTGTGTGTGCTTGAATATGTGTGTGTGTGTGTATTTAAAGATGTGTGTGTGTGTGTTTGAAGATGTGTGTGTGTGTCTGTTTGAAGATGTGTGTGTGTTTGAAGATGTGTGTGTGTGTGTATTTGAAGATGTGTGTGTGTATTTGAAGATGTGTGTGTGTGTGTGCGTGTTTGAAGATCTGTGTGTGTGATTGAATATATGTGTGTGTGTGTGTTTGAATATGTGTGTGTGTTTGAAGATGTGTGTGTGTGTGTTTGAATGTGTGTGTTTGTGTTTGAATGTGTGTGTGTGTCTGTTTGAAGATGTGTGTGTTTGAAGGTGTGTGTGTGTATGTGTGTGTGAGTTTGAAGGTGTGTGTGTGTTTGAAGATGTGTGTGTGCATGTTTGAACGTGTGTGTTTGAAAGTGTGTGTGTTTGTGTGTGTGTGTTTGTGTGTTTGAATATGTGTGTGTGTGTTTGAATATGTGGTGTGTGTGTGTGTGTGTGCGTTTGAAGATGTGTATATGTGTTTGAAGATGTGTATGTGTGTTTAAATATGTGTGTGTATGTGTGTGCGTGTTTGAATGTGTGTGTGTGTATTTGAAGATGTGTGTGTGTTTGAATATGTGTGTGTGTTTGAAGATGTGTGTGTGTGTGTGAAGATGTGTGTGTGTTTGTGTTTGAATGTGTGTGTGTGTCTGTTTGAAGATGTGTGTGTGTTTGAAGATGTGTGTATGTGTTTGAAGCTGTGTGTGTGTGTGTGTTGGAATGTATGTGTGAGTTTGAAGGTGTGTGTGTGTTTGAAGATGTGTGTGTGCGTGTTTGAACGTATGTGTGTGTTTGAAAGTGTGTGTGTATGTGTTTGAAGATGTGTGTGTGTGTGTTTGAAAGTGTGTGTGTGTGTGTGTGTTTGAAAGTGTGTGAGTGTGCGTTTGAAGATGTGTGTATGTGTGTGTGTTTGAAAATGTGTGTGAGTGTGTTTCAAGATTTGTGTGTGTTTGAAAGTGTGTGTGTGGCGTGTATGTGTGTGTTTGATTGTGTATGTGTGTGTAGTCGTTTGTATACCCTTTCCGACTATTGAAAGCCTTGGACCCCAACGTGCTGTCCCTGTGTGTCAATAAATGACTCTTTTGGACTTTTGTGTCTGAGTGGATTGTTGGTTGTGTTGTGTCTGAGAGGATTGTTGGTTGTGTTGTGTCTGAGTGGATTGTTGGTTGTGTTGTGTCTGAGTGGATTGTTGGTTGTGTCTGAGTGGATTGTTGGTTGTGTTGTGTCTGAGTGGATTGTTGGTTGTGTCTGAGTGGATTGTTGGTTGTGTTGTGTCTGAGTGGATTGTTGGTTGTGTTGTGTCTGAGTGGATTGTTGGTTGTGTTGTGTGGCTCTCACAGCAGGGGGCGCTCTTGTGTTGTAGCTCTCGGGCTCCTCATGTCTGCAGACAGCGCTGATTACTTTCTTGGTGATTTGTTGGAGCCGAGCGATGACGTCACGACTCGCCCCAAGACCAACTTCAGCGGTGAGTTCTCTCCCGTCGTCATGGTAACCGCTAATACAAATAAACCACAACTATTACTACTAACATGTGAACTACTGTACAAATGTAATATATATGTGTGACCAGAGGAGGGCGCCATCTATGAATGAATTGATGTTAACCAGCGTCACTGTCCTACGGAACCCCTGAAGGGGTTTTTTTAGGTATCTCGAGATACCTAGACATTATGACGAATGGCTCAAAACACGGGCATTTGGCAACAGAGCAGCCATGGAGGCAGACCTTGTGGAGTTTTTACGTTCACGGCACATCCCAAATGGGGATATCATGCGGATGGACGCTGATAAGGTAGGTTTACATTTCTTTTTTGAAATAGTATATTAAGATACACGGCTTTTTTAAAAACAACCTAAGCCACTTTTGACTAATTTTGCCCGGCTAGCGTTAGTGCTACTGTGTGTAACAGTGCCATTTGCTAATGCAAGTTTACTTAACGCTATTTCTATGTGAAATTTCACTCTACCACATTATTCACTATGTTAAAGGTTGTGTATTTATTTGTTTAACTGCATCGTTCTAACGCTGCAAAAATGCCAATGTGCCCATTACCCAATGTTAGCTAGGTTAGCGTCAGCATGACACTGCCATTCATAAATAAGTAAACGTTTGTTAAGGCCCATACATTCGATGCACTAAATTATAAGGGTAGAATTCTAGATGTTATTTAAGTATCTACTACATTACCACTCTACATTTGACCTAATTCTATTTTGGAGCCGTGCAAGCTATGCTAAAGAGAGATTTGATAGCAATCTTAACGTTGACGAAAGATTGCTAACTAGTATATCAATTTCTCAAGCAATTTCCTCACTGTTGAAAACTATGTTCGACTCTTTTTGCCAACTGTTTACAATAACTTATAATGCAAATCATCTAAATTCTGTATTTTGCAACGTTTTGAGTGCTTTTGTAATCCACTTGATGACAAATCTTGGCAGACTGCTATCAAAACTAAAAACTACATTTGTATGATACATAGCCATTCAGATTTGATCTATGCAGTGAATTCCCTTGTAAAACGTCATGATTCCTGAGGTTAAATGGAAGTTCTTTCATATTCTCCTTGAACATCCATCCATCCATCCATTTTCTTCCGCTTTATCCGTTGCCGGGTCGCGGGGGCAGCAGTCTAAGCAGAGACGCCCAGACTTCCCTATCCACACACACTTCCTCCAGCTCGTCCGGGGGGACCCCAAGGCGTTCCCAGGCCAGCTGAGAGACATAGTCCCTCCAGCGTGTCCTGGGTCTTCCCCGGGGCCTCCTCCCGGTGGGACGTGCCCGGAACACCTCCCCAGGAAGGCGTCCAGGAGGCATCCTGAACAGATGCCCGAGCCACCTCAATTGGTTCCTCTCGACGTGGAGAAGCAGCGGCTCTACTCCGAGCTCCTCCCGTGTGACCGAGCTCCTCACCCTATCTCTAAGGGAGCGCCCAGCCACTCTGCGGAGGAAGCTCATTTCGACCGCTTGTATCCGCGATCTCGTTCTTTCGGTCATTACCCAAAGCTCATGACCATAGGTGAGGGAGGGCACGAAGATTGACCGGTAAATCGAGAGCTTCGCCTTTCGGCTCAGCTCCCTCTTTACCACAACGGTCCGATTACAGCGACCGCATCACTGCGCACGCTGCACCGATCCGCCTGTCAATCTCACGCTCCATCCTCCCCTCACTCGTGAACAAGACCCCGAGATACTTGAACTCCTCCACTTGAGGAAGGACCTCTCCACCCGCCTGAAGAGGGCAAGGCACCTTTTTCCGGTCGAGCACCATGGCCTCGGATTTGGAGGTGCTGATTCTCATCCCAGCCGCTTTGCACTCGGCTGCAAACCGTCCCAGTGCATGCTGCAGGTCCTGGTTCGTTGGAGCCAGCAGGACGACATCATCCGCAAAAAGTAGAGATGAAATCCTATGGTTCCCGAACCGGACCCCCTCCGGCCCCTGGCTGCGCCTAGAAATTCTGTCCATAAATACAGTGAACAGAACCGGTGACAAAGGGCAGCCCTGGCGGAGGCCAACATGCACCGGGAACAGGTCTGACTTACTGCCGGCAATGCGAACACAGCTCTGACTCCGGTCATACAGGGACCGGACGGCCCTCAGCAGAGGACCCCGGACCCCGTACTCCCGGAGGACCCCCCAAAGGACACCCCGGGGAACACTGTCGAACGCCTTCTCCAAATCCACAAAGCACATGTGGACAGGTTGGGCGAACTCCCATGAACCCTCGAGTATCCGATGGAGAGTATAGAGCTGGTCCAGTGTTCCGCGACCTGGACGAAAACCACACTGCTCCTCCTGAATCCGAGATTCGACCATCGGACGTAGCCTCCTCTCCAGTACCTTGGAGTAGACCTTACCGGGGAGGCTGAGGAGTGTGATCCCACGATAATTGGAACACACCCTCCGGTCCCCCTTCTTGTAGAGAGGGACCAGGGTCTGCCACTCCATTGGTACCGCCCCCGATCGCCACGCGATGCTGCAGAGACGTGTCAGCCAAGACAGTCCTACAACATCCAGAGACTTTAGATAGTCAGGACGGATCTCATCCACTCCCGGCGCCTTGCCACCATGGAGGCTGCCAACCACCTTGGTGACCTCGGCCAGGGAGATGTAAGTATCCGCCCCAACATCCTCAGCCTCTGCCTCCTGGACGGGGGACGTGACGG
This sequence comes from Knipowitschia caucasica, assembly GCA_964034765.1. Taxonomy (NCBI): domain Eukaryota; kingdom Metazoa; phylum Chordata; class Actinopteri; order Gobiiformes; family Gobiidae; genus Knipowitschia; species Knipowitschia caucasica. The sequence goes on from OZ035841.1 coordinate 4,278,477, forward strand.
GGGGATTGAGGAGAACCTCGAAGTATTCCTTCCACCGCCCGACAATATCCCCAGTCGAGGTCAGCAGCCCTCCACCCGCACCATACACGGTGTTGGCAAAGAACTGCTTCCCCCTCCTGAGGCGCCGGACGGTTTGCCAGAACCTCTACGAGGCCGACCGATAGTCATGCTCCATGGACTCTCCGAACTCCTCCCAGACCCGGGTTTTTGCCTCTGCAACAGCCCGGGCCGCGGCACGTTTGGCCTGCCGGTACTGGACAGCTGCCTCAGGAGTCCCACGAACCATCATTGCTCGATAGGACTCCTTCTTCAGCCTGACGGCATCCCTTACTGCCAGTGTCCACCACCGGGTTCTGCGATTGCCGCCGGGACCAGCACCAGAGACCTTGCGACCACAGCTACGAGCCGCCGCATTGGCGATAGAGGAAGAGAACATGGTCCACTCGGACTCGATGTCCCCCTCCTCTGCCGGGACCTGGGAGAAGCTCTCCCGGAGGTGTGAGTTGAAAGTCCGTCTGACAGGGGGCTCAGCAAGACGTTCCCAGCAAACCCTCACTACACGCTTGGGCCTGCCAGGTCTGTCCGGCCTCCTGCCCTGCCAGCGGATCCAACTCACGACCAGGTGATGATCGGTTGACAGCTCCGCCCCTCTCTTCACCCGAGTGTCCGAGACACGCGGTCGAAGGTCAGATGATACGACAACAAAGTCGATCATCGACCTCCGGCCTAGGGTGTCCTGGTGCCACGTGCACTGATGGACACCCTTGTGCTCGAACATGGTGTTCGTGATGGACAAACTGTGACTGGCACAGAAGTCCAACAACTGAACACCGCTCGGGTTCAGATCAGGGGGGCCGTTCTTCCCGATCACCCCTCTCCAAGTGTCACTGGCATTTCCCACATGGGCGTTGAAGTCCCCCAGGAGAATAACGGAGTCCCCGGGCGGTGCACTGTCCAGTACCCCTCCCAAGGACTCCAAGAAGGCCGGGTACTCTGCACTACCGTTAGGCCCGTAGGCCGTCACAACAGTGAGAGACTTGTCCCCCACCCGGAGGCGGAGGGACGCGACCCTCTCATTCACCGGGGAGAACTCCAACACGTGGCGGCTGAGATGGGGGGCAATGAGTATGGCCACCCCAGCTCGCCGCCTCTCCCCGCGGGAAACACCAGAAAAGTGGAGCGTCCAACCCCTCTCAAGGAGTTGGGTTCCAGAGCCCAAGCTGTGTGTGGAGGTGAGGCCGACTATCTCTAGTCGGTATCGCTCAACCTCCCCCACGAGCTCGGGCTCCTTCCCCCCCAGTGAGGTGACGTTCCACGTCCCAAGAGCCAGATGTTGGGTGTGTGGACTGGGTCGTCGAGGTCTCCGCCTTCGACTGCTGCCCAGTCCTCTCTGCACCTCGCCACCACGGACCCCTCTGCAGGTGGTGGGCCCACAGGAGGGACTGCCCACGTCATCCCTTCGGGCTGAGCCCGGCCGGGCCCCGTGGGCTAAGGCCCGGCCACCAGGCGCTCGCTTGCGAGCCCCGACCCCAGGCCTGGCTCCAGGGTGGGGCCCCGGCTGCGCCATGCCGGGCGACGTCACGGTTCTCATTGTCGTGCTGTCCATGGTTGGCTTCGGACTGCTCTTTGTCTGACTCGTCACTTGAGACCTGTCTGCCATGGGAGACCCTACCAGGGGCATGAAGCCCCAGACAGCATAGCTCCCAGGATCATCCGAGTGCTCAAACTCCCCCACCACGTTAAGGTGGCAGTCCAAGGGGGGAGCATGAACATGTATCAACATATTTTTAAACATTATGCAGTGACCTCATTATCGCAAGTGTGTGCTGTTTTGATGCATTTAGAGCTTTGTGATTTTTGTTTTGTTTTGTTACCTTTGATTGAACCAGCTACATCTGAATAACTTTTACCTTTTCGTTTGCAGGTGGACAAGTCAGTGCTGTTGGTAATGACAGATGAGCAAATGGCAAATTATCTGCCCTCCTATGGTGACAGAGTAGCTATTCTTTCTTATTGCCGCCAACCATAAAGACACTTTACTGCAAAGACTAAGAGACAACATTTCAAAACGGAGGACGAAATCAAGATCTGAAGCAACCTGCCCCAAATCCAGTGGACCAAGTACCAGGAACCAAGAAACACCTGGAACTTCAGACCAACCTTCATGGAAGATGACTAGAAAAATTGAAATAGGATGGCTTAATTTTTCAAATTATGCTTATCATCAAGTGAGAACCAGAAATGGAGGTGGTACAAGGCATATGTCTGTGAACAGAACAACAAATGGTTCAGATGTTCTGAATTTGGGAAAACAATTATTTTTCCCAGATGGGATTTCTAACAAAGGTCACACATCCGACTTCACCTTTACAGTTTGTGATTTTAAAATAAACCCAATTCCTTTGGATGAGACCGTTGGGGAAATGTATGACAATACAAAACTTAAACTGCTTCGCTTTTACATTTGTTCGAAAGAAAAAATAATCAATGAGTCGTCACTTGAAGAGGATGAAAATGATTCACTTACTGAAGTTCTCTGTGTGGATGGAGAAGCCAATTCACTAGCCTCTCACTCTGACAGTGAACAGGTGGGAAGTTTTAGGTAGGATTTGTCAGAAAGCAATGAAACAACGCTCCTCTCTTTAAATTGTATCCAGGAAGTCCTCAGACCTCCAAAAAAACGGAGAACTGGGGCAGAGAGAAGTCCGGACACACAATCCCCCTCCACATGTGGTGTACATGAAATCTCAGGTATATGCCAAAATACGGGTATCTCTAATACGATAGAAATATTTCAGACATATGTGTCATTGCAGAAACTCTTGAAATGAATGACACTTTGGAATGGATCCCAGGTGATTACACAACAGATGATGATGATGAAGCAGTTGTGCTACTGACACTACCCACGGACCACCAGGCGTACATAAACCAGGTACAATGGACAATAAAAATATACACTAAGAGCCTGCGACATTAAAAATATGTTTTGTAAATGTATTGAATGTTTCTTTTGATAGCGGGCTCAAACAGCAGAGCACATTTTAGATGACCAGCAGGGTCAGTCTGATACTATTAATCTTGCTTTTGAGGATGTGGTTCAAAATGAGGTAAGACTTATTAAACTGTTACAAAAAACACACACTTAAACAATATTTCACACTAATTGTACAACAAACATTTCAGATGCCTGACTTGCAAACCCAAGACTTGAGTCCTCAGCAATCAACACCTGAACGCACATATCAGGACAAACGACGTGTGACAATCCGAAGAATTAAAGTTATTGAGGATCTCCTGACAGTCTTCAAAGAAGATGACATCATGAGTGTTGATTTAAAAATCAAAGCGGCAAATGAAAATGCAGTTGATGATGACGGTGTATCAATAGACATTTATACAGAATTTTGGGAACAGCTTTTACAATTTTTTGAAGGGGAAAATGAAAGGGTCCCAGGGTTAAGGCCAGATTTTGGGGATGTGGAGTGGCAGGCAGTGGGGAAGATTTGGGTGAAAGGACTACTGGACCATGGCATAATTCCTGTGAAAATATCCAAAGCTTTCATTATAGCATGTATTCATGGAGTAGAGACCATTGATTTGAACATGTTAATGCATTCGTTCCTTAACTACCTCCCTTCATTTGAGAGATCTGCCGTTAAATCTGCCCTACAGGGTATAATAGATGAAACCAATAATGATGAATTACTTGATTTATTCACAAGAATGGGGTCACATTCTCTCCCCTCTAAACATACATTTAAAAATGCCATTGAAACAATGGCTCATAAAGCCATATTGCAGGAGTCAAAGTATGTGATAGATTGTTTTGCCATTGCCATGAAACTAGCACAGACAAAGCTTCCTGATAAAGCAAGTCTACTATCACTTTATGAGTCTAAAGAGCCAACAGGAAAGAGAGTGGCACAACTTCTGAAAACTGCAGAAGAAATGTCCCAACGTGAGCAGGCAACATTTTATCATTTGCAGCGCTATGTTAAAAATGCTGATCAGACAAAAGCTGGGAAAATACTGAGAAATTGCACAGGTTCATCAGTCATATGTGTTGAAACAATACTGTTTCTTTCAATGCCGAGACTGGGCTCATCAGAAGACCTGTTGGTCATACATGTAGTGCCACTCTTGAAGTGCCTTGCACATACAGCTCATACCCTGAGTTCCGCACAGAGTTTGATAATATTCTCGCAAGCAACTACTTGGATATGGACATTAGATAAGCAATTAGCATTTGGGTTAAAATTGCAACGTTAGCAGACTCATTTGTACTGGTCTCAATTAGGGATGTAAAAAACTATGAATTTTCATGACCGACCACCGAGCCTCATTAACCGGTTGAAACCGGTTAACCGCGTAGTTTAAAATAGTCCACGTTCTTTGAAATAACAGCCATTTTGAGCTGCGTACTTTTCATATGTGCAGCTGAGCATTCTAATGGATCAGAGCGGAGACAGCGGCACCAAAACCCGCAACAGCTTGGGCACCTTTGCGCACAGAGAACTGCTGTTTTAATCTTCCCATTATTCTGTGCTGCGGCTTAAAGCATTTTTAAGCAAAAGACAGCTTGTCCACATGGTCAGGGCAGCGAGTGACGAGCCGCGTCTCGCAGGTCTCTGCTAAAGTTTAAAAGTGATCAGTGTGGAGCTGATGCCAAGGACTGGAGCCGTGTATTTGCAAGAATGCTTTGGGCTCCGTGACACAGAGGAGCGCGACAGACCGGTATGTGTGTGTGTACAATACATGTATGTATGTGTGTATATGTAAGCTATGTGTGTGTGTGCAATACATGTGTGTATATGTAAGCTATGTGTGTGTGTGCAATACATGTATGTGTGTGTAAATATAAGCTCCAATGTAGTTCTGACCCGCACCAGTGTGCAACTAGTAGCGCTTTTCCACAGCACCGGCACTACACCACTCTACACGACACGGCGCGTTACTTTTGCATTTCCACTAGCGTTGAAGCTAGGTATTGTGTTCTATTTTCGGACCGCCTCGGGAGCGGTTCCAAAAAGCTACACTCTCGTGACGTAAGCGGACTGCCTACGCTATTGGCCAACGGCTCTCTCACACTATTGGCCAACGACTGTCGTCACTGGTAGCGTCATAAGTGCGACGTCTGACAAGATTCAACCCCGCCATTTTTAAAACTGCCCTGTGAGCATACGTACTGCACTCGAGAAATGGAATCCAGCAAGCCGCAAAAGTCCACACAGTGGTCTGTTGATGAGGTCCAAACATTTCTGTCTTTACTGGCCGAAGACAGAATACAGAAGGAGCTCGATGGCAGTACGCGAAATGAGAAGGTCTATAAAGAGATCGCCCAGCTCTTGCTCACACACGGTTACCACCGTACGCATCAGCAGTGCAGGGACAAGATTAAAAAGATGAAGTGCGATTACCGGGCCATAAAGGACCACAACGGCCGAAGTGGGGTCAATCGGAAGACCTGGAGGTGGTATGCCGAGATGGATGCCATTTATGGCCACAGGCCTGCAAACAATGGACGGGAGTGTGCTCTGGACTCTTCTACCACGTCGAGAATGGGCGATAATGGTAAGTGCTTTGTAACTTTTATCTGTAGTTATTGTGAAAATGCATTATCACGTAACCTGTGGCTCAATGCCCACTGGAATGTATTTATTCATGTAAACGTTTGATTGTTGTCTGCTGTACAAAGTGAGCTAGCTACTTTAAGCTATCGATAGCAAGCTGCTAACACGTGCTACATCTTGCCATTTCACGTGTTGCCATTCAGTTTTGTGCTTTTACTTAAGTCGTTGTGTGTGTTTGTCTTATTGTAGAATCCCTTGTCGCAAGTGAAGCGTCGAACGACCCCCCAAGGTCCCCGTCCCCAATCCCTCCAGAACCAGCTGCAGCTTCCACGCCTGGAGATGCGTTCCCTTCGATGGCGAGCGACACGTCTAGCAGCGCACAGCGTGTGGTCACGGGTAAGGCGCGGGGCAGACATAATACATGATCGATAGATATTTTATTCATCACCCTGGGAGAAATTCATGTCCTATAGCAGCAAAAAAAAATAATACAACTACATTGATACTGTGCCGCAACAGTGCAGCTCTATACCGACACCTGGTGGATCTCAGAAGTAATAGCATTCAACTCGGTGATGAATGTCAATAAAAAAGGAATCGCACCACCTGTCAGTGATCTTTTTCCAAATAAAAAATCTAATTTGTGATAAAATACCACTTCACTTTGGTGTGAAAAAGAAATGCAGCAAAATGTAATTTTAGCTGCACTGACTGATTTGATTAATCTGGGTGTATTTAAGTCATGCTCATGCTTTGTCCTAAAATGCCTAAACATTGACCATTAAATATTGTTTATTGACAAAGCGTGAAACAAACATTACCCGATTTGCAATTAAGTCAAATGATCCCACACGTAACACTTTGAGTGGAGGTTTTTCCTCTTTGAAAGGGTAGTTGTTGCAACATCTCGGGTAGTGTGATATATACTGGTCTGAAACGTAATAATCTTTTTGCCTACATAAAAGTATGTCTCCAGAAATGTCACTGCTTTGGATAATTACCAACTGTTAATACTTTTTTTATTGTTGTACAGGGAAGAGAAAAAGGGCGCTCTTCCAGACGGAGACAGTAGAAATGATGAGGCAGATCCAAGCTGAAGATGTGGTGCAGCAGGAGCTGAACCGGACACAGCAACTCCAGCTCGTCAGAGAGTCGCAAGAGTTGGAAGCGACATTGAGGAGGGAGGAAAATGCACAGGCGGCTGCATTTAACCAATCATTTCTTGGTCTCCTGGGCCAGTTGGTGGAAGCCATGAGTGGCCGCCGAAACTGACACTCTTCACCAAGACACACTGTAAATAATTTTATTGGTGCACTTTAAATTGTTTTTTTTTTAAATAAATGTGTGATTTTTTCCAAGACAGATTTCATTTCTCGGTACACATCACAGTTAACATGCAAACCAAAGGTTTCACATTATTTGTTGTTAGTAAATCCTTAATTGTGGTAAATTTAGGAATAGAAGGTTTATTTATTCCCAGTCATGGAGTGAGGAGCCTACAGGGAACAATACAGACTACTGATAATGTACAGTGTTGGTTACAATACAATAAGCTAGGAAAGTGGGTAAGAAAGGCACGATAAAGAGTGTGTGTGTGCACGTGCGAGTGGCTGATCCAAATCTGAAAGGGAATAAAGGTATTTGTAATGGTGGGAATGGTTAATGGGTGTATGATTGAAAATGTATGAATTAATATTTCATTAATATGCAATATTGGCTCTCTGCATATACATGAACACATACATGCATATCCCACCAAAAGGTTACAATGACAAATCAAGTAACAGCACAAAAAATGAATCCATTATGACTGTCAATACTTGCGCTACATTGTGTCCTGTTCTAGTGGTGCGTTGGACCTCTCCACTTGCCCTCTTGAGTTTCTCATTATTGCTATTAACATCCATATCTATATTAATGTTATCGGCACTATTTTTGTGCAATGCGAGCAAGTGCTGAAACCCATTTTTAAAAGTTAGTGGTCTCTGTAGTGGTATCTATGGAGGACTTTGAGTTGTATGTTTGAGTTTGAGTTTTTGGCCATAAAGTAAATGTTGCGGATTTGGGTCCAGAAATTGGCATCTGGAGAAAATGCAAAGTCTTGACATCGTGTTGGGTAGTGTCAATTCCTGTAAGTCATTCGCATAATAGAGTTTGTTTTTGGGAGTGAACTTTAGAAGCTCTGCGTTTAAATGGGCCCAGGTTAACTGTTTGGATATTGATTTTATTTAGGATTATTGCTCTTCATTGTGAGTATTCCAGGAAGCATCTGCAGCAGATGACATATTCCTGCGACTGTTCTGTGAGTGGTGACTGTAATGTGACCTATATGAGTAATACCTGTACTTTCCCAGGAGTGAAATATAAATAGAAGGCATTTTTGCTGAATACAAAAAGGTTTATTTCTTGTTCCAAAACAGGCAAAATGTTTAGACATTGGACAGAAAGTGACGCATCAGACCCTCCCTAACATCACTGCCCCCCTCATCTGCACCCTGTGCCACTGCTACCACAGGCTGAACTGTTGCTACAGGTGTGTCCCATTCTGTCACGTAGGTCTCTCCATGGTTTTCGCACAGATTGTGCAGAGCACAACAAGCCAGCACCATAGACTTTACCAGTTCAGTGTCAGAGTCATTCCTTTTCAGAAGACAGCGCCATCTTCCTTGCCTGCCGAAAGCATTTTCAACAACCACCCGCCCTCTGCTGAATTTTCTGTTGAATAGTTGCTGTTCGTCTGTCAGTCGTCCGGTGTCCTGAAAAGGTTTTAGGAGCCAGTTCCGCAGGGGGTAAGCGGAGTCCCCTAGGAGGTAATAGCCAGCAGTCACCCCACCAATTTCTCTTGTGTGAGCTGGGAAGAGGCTTCCCCGGCAGGCTAACTCCCACAAGTTAGAGAGTCTCAAGACCCTGGCATCATGCAAGCTCCCAGGCAATCCGGCAAACACGTTCCAAAACAACCCCTTTCCATCAACCACACCTTGGAGAATAATGGAATGCCACCCTTTGCGGTTGAAATAGTCACAATGACATTCCTGTGGAGCCATGATAGGGATGTGGGATCCATCAATGGCACCAACACAGTGTGGGACCCCCCATCTGTTCTCGTTGTAGGCAGCAATCTCCCTGAATTTCTCCTCTGTAGGACAACGGATCTGCGCTGGGACCAACACCGCATTTGCTGCAGCACAAAAGTCTTGCACACAGCGGCACACCGTTGTTATACTGACTCCAAAAAGGTGACCAATGCTTCGGTACTCAGAGCCAGTAGCAAGTTTCCAGAGTGCGATAGCCACTCTCTTCTTTAGGGGCACACATACCCGGTAAGTAGTGTCTTGTCGCTCCATAATCAAGCGCAGCTTTGTGCAGAGGTAATCAAACGTTTCTTTGGACATTCGGAAATTCTGCACCCACTGCGTGTTGCTGAAGCTTGGGACTACATTATCCCACCACTCGGAGGCTCGGTTTAAGGCCCACACCGATGGCTTGCGGCGGCGACGCAACCCGAGAAGCATCTGAAACACACACATACAGCATACACATTTTAATGATTTACAGAGACAGCCAGCAGCCATTTTGTTCAGGACGGCTGCTACAAAGCTAGCGATAGCAATATTAGCTTACCCACAAACGTCGTCTTTTTTCAGCTCGTTGTCTCCTGTCCTCAACTGCAAACTCCTGCAAGGTTTTCAATAACTTTGTCATTCTTTGGTGTCTCGCCGCCTGGATTCTTCTCAGGCTTTTCAGTCTATTTGTGACTAGTAGCCACAGAGAGAGCAACAACACCACGATCGGCTCGGAGTCCTCCATTGTTTGAGGATGTAATGTTTTTCCTGGTTTCATGCTCGTGAGTCGCGCGGAAATGGCGTAACGGTAGCGGAAATGACGTAACGGTAGCGGTGGTATGAAAAGCCCACCCACTTGAAGATGTCCGATGGAGATATGTGGAAAAGCACGCGTACTCGACCGGGGTGTGACGTGTCGTGTAGAGTGGTGTAGTGCCGGTGCTGTGGAAAAGTGCCATAGCAGACGGTAACACAGGGGAGAGATGATGCGTGTGGATGTCACGTGTCAATGGAGGGGGGGGGTGCGTGTACATGTGTGCGTGCATATGTGGCGCGTACGGCGTGAGAGTCGGCCCAGAGTTTACTGTTACATTGGCGCACACAGCTAGATAGGGACCCGCTCGTCACATCGTGCAAATAGGGCTTAAAATAGCGTTATGAAGAGACCTCCCCTCTCCCCCTTTTCTCTTTTTTAACCGGCAGCTTTGACCGGTTAACGCTGTGACGGTCAACCACCGGTTAAACGGTCACCGACAATGTTATCTTAAATAGAGAGTGCACACTCGACTAATGTGCACTAGTTTGCAGGTTTTATTACCAGGTGTTATTTCTGTTTATTGTGGTATATGCTATTCAAATGTACCCAGTAATGCTGGTTTGTTTCTTTGACACAAGCTGTTATTGTGGACATATGTTCAAGATTGTTTTACTTGTAAAATAACGTTTAACAGAAGCAACAATGTTCTTGTCAAACTAGTGTTTATATGAAAATTCAAATGTACTTTGAAGTATTAAAACAACTTGTTCATTACAATGTGTTACAGTATATAAGTAAATAATCACGAAGCGCTTTACAATTGTTGTGGGCATTTTTCTCTCACTCCACACAGGGATGGGAGTGAGGTCACCTTACAACAGGAGGCCCATGCCAGACCTATTGTGTGAGTATGTCCGGAATGGTTAAGAAGAGATATTATTCTTACATTTGTATGTATGTAAGCTCACCTTTTACAGAGATTCATTGATGGTTTCCCTGAGATGCATGTATAAGTTTAAAGCTTGAAAAGGGTCAGTTGGCATATTCAGATTAGACTCTGCCATCATAATGCTGCATACAGTAGTTCATACAAATCTGTATCACAAGGGACAGTTTGCCTGAAGACACACTGACTTTTGCACAGGTCAACGTGATCGCTCTCAACTGGTGAAAGGAAGTCCCTCCTTCCATACAGTTCTGGGAAATGATACATAACACTTGGACGTCCATATGGAACATTCACATTTCTTGATGGTCGAATGTGGTGTCCATTCCACACTTGTGCAACATCGTCTAGTTCATCCTGAAAATAAATAAATATAATGTAAATTATAAGATTTCAGTACATACATTAAGGCTTACAATATCAGTGTCATTCTAAAGGTACACCACAAGGTGTCAGTACAGACCACGAGTGAATTACAAATAATCATTTTAAATACTGTAAGTTTTGATGAATGAATGGTTTTGATGACGTTTTCCAATTTTAACGCAAAGGTCTCACGCGTGATGCTTGTTGCAGGTAAGCTCGAGGATTCGCTACACCCGTATAACCTCCTATTATTATAGATCCAGGAGTCATAGATCCGTAGATACAGTCGTAACTTACGTTTGATAATACGGGTGGGCAGGTACAGAACACGCGCATATAAAGTAAATCAGACAGACTCGCGACACACTTCGTGAGCAGCTTTGCTTGTACTATGTGTAATATTGGTGAGCTACAATTAAAGCGAGACGTTATGTGCCTTTGTAGTAGTAGTAGTGGTCTTAATTTAGAATTATTAATTGTGCAATACAATAAACAAGAAGAAAGCTATATACATACATTTGTATAACACAAAAAGGAGTAGGTAGAAGTAAAACGTATGGTAATGGCTTATAGTGACATGACATGACATACAGTATATGACATGCACATAATGAAGTGTGCTCTGATCATCTATTAGTTATTGATTGAAATCATGGGTCACGCACACTCACCTGTATTAGTCCCATGAAAGAAAACTGCAGGAGGTTTTTGTCGAGGAATTGGCCATCAAAGAATCCGTTGTCACGAAGGTCCGAAAACATTGACATCCAGAACTCCACACATTCCTTGCGCAGAAACCCCCACCAATACTCTATTCTTTGGTTGGCTGTGCTAACACCTTCCAAGTAGCTATCAAGTGTACCCTCAGTGGGGACGGGGAAGCGCTGAAATCCTCTCACATGGCCATTTTCAGTTCCAAGGTCCCCCCTCACAACTCTGGGACACCCACCTAAGCGCTTCACAGCGTCGATATAATACTTTGGATCACTACTTGACGTAAAGGCATTGAGCCAAATTATTTTTTGCGAGAAGCCATCGATGCACCCATTAACACATATACCATAAGGCTTCAGTTTATTATAGGAGTCAAAGTGCCAGATGAAATTTGGTCCTTTGGGAAAGTAGTTCCGTCGTCTGAGACGTCTTGATTTCCTTGCTTGTACTCCTGTGGGGTCCAGCTCCTTCAACACCAGTCGAACATCCTCCTTCCTCACACGTAATCCACTTTGTCTGCATTTGGCATACATCCACCGGTACCAATGGAGTTGACCAGAGCCTCGAAGTTGCTGCGAAATGAACTCAATCACGTCCACAAGTTCGGAGTAGTGCTTGCGACGCGATAATCCCTTTGCACGTAAAAGCTTCTTCACATGTCTCTCGCTTATTTGAAAGTTGTGCCTGCGTCCGAGAACCATTTTTATGTCCTTATACGTCAAGCCCATTTCAAAATACAGTTCTATGAATATTCCCCACGGTGATGTGTGTCTGCCCATGTGTGTCTGCCATTGTTGTTATGGAGAGGTACCCGGAAGTTGTTAGCTATCTATCGCCAACTATTTTGGTAAGCTTATATGGTATCTCGAGATACCTCTCCGAAACAATAGGTATCTCGAGATACCTTTTTTTTTTTTACTCAACTTTGTATTTTTTTTACTCAACTTTTTGAGTTGGGGGCCACTGGTCCACGTTCTGTAGCTAGCTTAGGTCCTGGAACATCAGCCTGTCCGTCCGGAGGAGCGGATCCCTTTCTCATATGGGTCTCCCTCCCTGTGGGTTTCCCTAGAAAATACGAACGGGACGCCATTTTGAAAGCTACGTTGTTCAAATAAAGTGAGTAAAACAATGGTGTACACGGTTTTTACCAATCTCTAGAAGTACAACAAACATATGCTTATCTAAAACATGTGAAAAAATACATACCAGCGATGCAACCTCAAAATATTTGCGATCTCAAAACGACAGCTGGAACTACGTGTCGCCATGTTTCTTTCTGGTTTTGTTGTACACAGTTCAATAAAGTTTCATTCAAACGTAACACGTGCACTAGCATTCTTTGTCCACCAGATGGCACTATAAACTCGCGAAATTAAGGCAGGAGCAAATACACATTTTAAACAAATAAACAATACTAATTATGCATAACAGAACAGTAGCTAACAGCTCAGTAAGGATTGTGTTGTTTAAAGTAGTACTAGAATTATTTTTTTTTTTTACTAGAACGGTTTAAATCGCATTTTTATCAATGATTGCATCACATGTAGTTATCATGTTAGCTCTTGTGTCTATGTTTTCAAGTTGAGCAGCTTTTTGTTCATGGAAGTAAAATATTTATTTAATTCAAGTTATTTTGATAAGCATTTTTGAATATTACAATGTACATTGTGGTAAATAAATCTCAAGTAACCGGTATGGAGGACCAAAACTGTCAAAATTATAAATAAATGAATAAATAAATAAATGTCACATTCTGCCAATAATCATGATATTTAATAAATATATATTATAATTATAAAACGTTTTTTGGTTCCAAACAAAATAATAAAGCTTTTTTATTTTTCTGTTTGTTTAAAGGTCAAGATTAAAATAAATATATTTTTATTATTTAACTGCAGCTTTGTGGCCAAAGAAATAATAAAATCTCATTTTTTTTCTTTCCCCGTGTATTTCTTTTCTTCATATTTTATTTTTAATGATGTTCTGTTTTATTTAGGGCTGTCAAACGATATTTTGTTGTTGTTGATTAATCACATAGTAATGGTGAGTTAACTCACGATTAATCGCATTTTTAACATTCTATTTCAAATCCACTCCAATATAATGATACATTGTTATTCATACCAAATGTACTTAAATCTATTTGACTTGCTCACAACCTTCTACTTTTGGGTACAACCAACTAGAGCTGTTAATGAAAGGGAAAATGTAGGTACCCCAGCTTTAATTTTGCGAGTTTGGTTGCATTTCAGCGTGTCTCCTCCTCTCCTCCATCATCAGAGAACATCAGAGAATTGCCCCTGTGCGTGTATATATGTGTGTGTATTATATGACCACGTTACCGCTGTCACCATCACACACACACGTGTGCGTCGCATTCTGAGTGATATTATTATAAATGGGCGGGTCATTCGGAGGGGAGACAGTAGCTCAGTTGGTAGAGCATTGGTCTTAAGGCCAGAAGGTTGTGGGTTCAATTCCCACCTCTGCACCTTCTCCATCAACTCCCACTGGTGACTTCTGTCGTTGTGTCCTTGGGCAAGACACTTAACCCCACTTTGCCCAAAGCCCCCACTGAAAGATCAAGGCTATGCTCACACTCAGAGAGCAGCCGTCCTCCTGTGGACTCACCACCTGCAGAGGGTCAGTGAGGGGCTGGTGCTATGAGACTTGGGTGGCATCTCTGATTGCCACCCCCCTGACCCAGAAATGGATTAAAGGGTAGAAAATGGATGGATGGATGGATGGGTCATTCGGACATGCGTTAACTCATTGACTGCCAGCCTATTTCAGAACAGGTACTCCCAAGCTGCCAGCCGTTTCTGAAGATTTTTACTGAATTTTCAAGACCCACAGAATATTGTGTACTATGACTATCTGAAATCCAATCCAGCAATGCTGCCATCTGCTGGCTCGATAAAATATTGCCTCAAGCCTTACATATTTGATACAATAGACATCTGGGAACGTGAAAATAGTACGAAACGCATTGACGTGTTAACACGTCAATTGCAGTTAATGCGTCGATACAAATTTTTAACGCGTTAATGAAAACGGTAATTAACGTGAATTAACTAGTTTCATTATTTCACAACATATTCTTTCCTCGTGTCTTGATAATTAAATGCAAATGAAGGGGGCGGGCCACAGACAGCGAGACGAAAGCAATCGCCTTTCGTCTGACCAGGCCAAACCGTGCTAAACAGTGCTGATATTTGACTTCCCCCCATGGACTGCAGAGAGCTCCTGGTCCAGCTGTGGAACAAGATTTGTGTGTCTGAAGTGGATGAAATATATAAACCTAGATGGCTTTAAGCCAAACAAGAAAGCAGTGGTAAGTTTAGCTTTGATTATTACATCTGAGAAAACCACTGGTTACTGTTTATAAATGACATGAGTGTAAGCCGGTGTAGCCTGTTAGCTTCGTTAGCCTGTTAGCCTCGTTAGCATGTTAGCTTTGTTAGCCTGTTAGCCTCATTAGCCTGTTAGCTTTGTTAGCCTGTTAGCTTTGTTAGCCTGTTAGCCAAATACAAAAGCTCTGAGGTGCTCTTGACAGGACCTGTAATGAACTTTCTGTATGTGTGCATTCACTTCATGTTAGTTCTTGTTTACTTTGGAGTACACGTTTGCTTAAAAAGTTATTCGCAAAGTGGAGCTTGTGGAACTCTTTTTGGAATTTGCCAGATTATTACAAGTTAGCTAACTGTTAATAGAAATGCACAGTAATGCTTTTAGATAAGCATTTACACACATACAATATAAGTGCATTCATTAAATGAACTCACCTAATTTTCAATAATCAATTAATTTTCATCTTACGTGGGGGTCACGAGTTGACAGTTCTGGCTTCAAATCCCACAAGATCATCCTTATTAATTAGAACAAAAACCTTAAAATCATTACTACATTACTAATGTGTTTTTCTTCTATTCCAGGTCTGTGGGAAAAAATTTCCTGATGGACAACTCACCAGATAAAATCGCCATCCTGTGTTGCTTATGGGTTATGATTGTTGTCTAAGTATATAATGATATTTTTAATATCCTTCATTGTTTTGTTTAACTAATTTACAGCTATTTTTTTCTGTTAGGTAACACCTGCTAGACCCTCCCAAAAGAGATGTATTTAGGCTGTACACCAGAACTCAACTTCTGAACCTGAACCTTAAGAAGATGAAGAGAATTTGGAGAAAATCCCTGTGCTGACGTGTGATGTTGGAGTCCAGTGGCCAGAGCACAGCTAGTTTCAGCAGTAATGTGAAGATGAAGGACTGTGGTCCTCAAACTATCATCACAGCATTTAGATAAGAAAGACTTTGTTTTACACAAGTGTATGTGCCGACACTTTCTGGGAACTTTTGAAAGTCCTGCTGACTTTTTGCCACAATCACTTAATATCAAATTGTAACTGCGTATTTTCTACTGTCTCTGGGGCTACATTGTCACAACTAGACCTCTAATGGTCAGCGTCATGTAAACATGGCTCTAACTCGGTCAACGACTCAACTCATACTGCTCAATTGACGCATATTTATCTTATTTAAGCCCAGCATGTCCTGTCATTACCTGCATTAGTCAGTTTTGGCCAGTACCTGACGTCATCTACGAATGTTCACTTTCCTTTGCCATGGTGATGGTGACGAGAATGAGGATAGACTCTAATGATTACGATATAATTTATAATTGTTGTTTTTGAAATAATTGTTTTACTGACCAGGCAGCTTAAGTGAATGTATGTGTACTTAGAAGTTCATAAGTCTTACTTCTTAAGATAAGATAGACTCTTCCCACTCTATTTCAGGTTTCTATAGGGGTGAAGAAGAAATATGTATTTATGTCAAATAACTGAATCCTGTATGAACCTAAACAAATGAATAAAAACTAACATTATCACATCATTCATTGAAAATCCAGCAGAGGGAGCCGGTAAGTCACAATAGCAGGCACGCAGTTATGGCAGACAGACAAGATGGTGGTCCGCAAACATTTTTTGGAAGATTTGTCTTTAGTTAGTCTTGTTATGGTAATTTTCACATTGTTGTTTTTGCACATAAATGGCAGGAATTTATGGATTAATCCATCAAAAAGGGTGAGTCAGACCTCCTCACACTGTGGGTCAGACCTCCTCACACTGTAGGTCAGACCTCCTCACACTGTGGGTCAGACCTCCTCACTCTGTGAGTCAGACCTCCTCACACTGTGGGTCAGACCTCCTCACACTGTAGGTCAGACCTCCTCACACTGTGGGTCAGACCTCACACTGTAGGTCAGACCTCCTCACACTGTAGGTCAGACCTCCTCTCTGTGAGTCAGACCTCCTCACACTGTGAGTCAGACCTCCTCTCTGTGAGTCAGACCTCCTCACTGTGGGTCAGACCTCCTCACACTGTGAGTCAGACCTCCTCACACTGTGGGTCAGACCTCCTCACACTGTAGGTCAGACCTCCTCACACTGTGGGTCAGACCTCACACTGTAGGTCAGACCTCCTCACACTGTAGGTCAGACCTCCTCTCTGTGAGTCAGACCTCCTCACACTGTGAGTCAGACCTCCTCTCTGAGTCAGACCTCCTCACTCTGTGGGTCAGACCTCCTCTCTGTGAGTCAGACCTCCTCACTGTGGGTCAGACCTCCTCACACTGTAGGTCAGACCTCCTCTCTGAGTCAGACCTCCTCACTCTGTGGGTCAGACCTCCTCTCTGTGGGTCAGACCTCCTCTCTGTGAGTCAGACCTCCTCACTGTGGGTCAGACCTCCTCACACTGTAGGTCAGACCTCCTCTCTGAGTCAGACCTCCTCACTCTGTAGGTCAGACCTCCTCACTGTGAGTCAGACCTCCTCACTGTGAGTCAGACCTGCTCACTGTAGGTCAGACCTCCTCACACTGTAGGTCAGACCTCCTCTCTGTGAGTCAGACCTCCTCACTCTGTAGGTCAGACCTCCTCTCTGTGAGTCAGACCTCCTCACTCTGTGGGTCAGACCTCCTCACACTGTGAGTCAGACCTCCTCACACTGTGGGTCAGACCTCCTCACTGTAGGTCAGACCTCCTCACTGTGGGTCAGACCTCCTCACTGTAGGTCAGACCTCCTCACTGTGGGTCAGACCTCCTCACTGTGGGTCAGACCTCCTCACTGTGGGTCAGACCTCCTCACTGTGGGTCAGACCTCCTCACTGTAGGTCAGACCTCCTCACTGTGGGTCAGACCTCCTCACTGTGGGTCAGACCTCCTCACTGTGGGTCAGACCTCCTCACTGTGGGTCAGACCTCCTCACTGTGGGTCAGACCTCCTCACTGTGGGTCAGACCTCACACTGTGGGTCAGACCTCCTCACTGTGGGTCAGACCTCCTCACTGTGGGTCAGACCTCCTCACTGTGGGTCAGACCTCCTCACTGTAGGTCAGACCTCCTCACTGTGGGTCAGACCTCCTCACTGTGGGTCAGACCTCCTCACTGTGGGTCAGACCTCCTCACTGTGGGTCAGACCTCCTCACTGTGGGTCAGACCTCCTCACTGTGGGTCAGACCTCACACTGTGGGTCAGACCTCCTCACTGTGGGTCAGACCTCCTCACTGTGGGTCAGACCTCCTCACTGTAGGTCAGACCTCACACTGTAGGTCAGACCTCCTCACTGTGGGTCAGACCTCCTCACTGTGGGTCAGACCTCCTCACTGTGGGTCAGACCTCCTCACTGTGGGTCAGACCTCCTCACTGTAGGTCAGACCTCACACTGTAGGTCAGACCTCCTCACTGTAGGTCAGACCTCCTCACTGTGGGTCAGACCTCCTCACTGTGGGTCAGACCTCCTCACTGTGGGTCAGACCTCCTCACTGTGGGTCAGACCTCCTCACTGTAGGTCAGACCTCCTCACTGTGGGTCAGACCTCCTCACTGTGGGTCAGACCTCCTCACTGTGGGTCAGACCTCCTCACTGTGGGTCAGACCTCCTCACTGTGGGTCAGACCTCCTCACTGTGGGTCAGACCTCACACTGTGGGTCAGACCTCCTCACTGTGGGTCAGACCTCCTCACTGTGGGTCAGACCTCCTCACTGTAGGTCAGACCTCACACTGTAGGTCAGACCTCCTCACTGTGGGTCAGACCTCCTCACTGTGGGTCAGACCTCCTCACTGTGGGTCAGACCTCACACTGTGGGTCAGACCTCCTCACTGTGGGTCAGACCTCCTCACTGTAGGTCAGACCTCACACTGTAGGTCAGACCTCCTCACTGTGGGTCAGACCTCCTCACACTGTAGGTCAGACCTCCTCACTGTGGGTCAGACCTCACACTGTAGGTCAGACCTCACACTGTAGGTCAGACCTCCTCACTGTGGGTCAGACCTCCTCACTGTAGGTCAGACCTCACACTGTAGGTCAGACCTCCTCACTGTGGGTCAGACCTCCTCACACTGTAGGTCAGACCTCCTCACTGTGGGTCAGACCTCACACTGTAGGTCAGACCTCCTCACTGTAGGTCAGACCTCACACTGTAGGTCAGACCTCACACTGTGGGTCAGACCTCCTCACACTGTGGGGAATGGAGAGATATCAAGGAAACGTATGTATGCAGCTGATCTCTGATGATAGACTGCTTTGGTCTAACTTTCTGTAGCTCCGCCCCCTTCATTTGCATTTAATTTTCAAGACACGAGAAAGGAATGTGTCGTGAAATAATAAAACAGAACATCAATATGAATAAAAATATTAAGAAAATAAATACACGGGGAAAGAAGAAAATTAGATTTTATTATTTCTTTGGGCACAAAGCTGCAGTTAAGTAATAAAAATATATTTATTTTAATCTTGACCTTTGAATGAACAGAAAAATAATAAAGCTTTATTATTTTGTTTGGAACCAAAAAACGTTGTATAATAATAATAGTATATATTTATTAAATATCATGATTTGGTGTGTTATCTTATCAATAATAATGTGACATTTATTTATTTATTCATTTATTAATAATTTGGACAGTTTTAGTCCTCCATATAACCAAAGTGAGACTGGCATAATGTAAAAACGAATATTAGCCTTGTTAGCATGTTTTATGATATCAAGTAGAGTTAGCTAACTTTCCCAACACTAACTAGCTTGAATCTCACAAATAAGGCTGAAAGGTTAAAAGAGTTGCGCACTATTATGTACAAAACGGATGAAAATATGTTTATACCTTGTTCAGATGACAGTGAAACCTCCTACAGATTCAGCCCAGACTGCTGCTGCTGCTGTGAGAGGTCATTCTCCTACGTCATCGCCGCCATTTTGGCGCCCCCTAGCGTTTCTATGCGGAAGTGAAAAAGTGCTACTTCAAAGCCGTTTTTGATGGAAAAACATGTCAAAATGAACTCCCGAAATATTACAAACACATATTGTAGTTATATATTCTGGATAGCAGCATATTCAATTCTAGTATTACTTTAAGTAAAGACACATCTCATAATTATCCACATTGCTCTGCTGCAAAGTGCAGCAGTTCAGTGGGTAACATGTGTGTGTGTGTGCCACAGACACGAGTGCAGACATACACACACACTCTTTAGTGACAAGCGTAAAAGCGCTGAGAATTGAATGAATGAAAGTGAAAGAATGAAAAGTATGGCGTACGAACGGAGCAGCCGGAGCCAGGCAGGATACAAGTGTGTGTGTGTGTGTGTGTTCTGGCGATTAAATAAAGACTGATTCTTGAATGTCTGAAGAGTTATTGCAATAGCACCACACTGATAACGAGGGTCAGAACGGAGAGTTATTCCCGTAGGAAACCTTTCCCTTTGGCCCTGCAGCCACACACCCCCCTGCGCCCCTCGACCACGGGGCTTATATGAAAGGTTTAACACAAGCGGAGAATACGAAAGTGCAGGAGAGATGTGTGAAAATGTGCATCACAACAGAAGACGCAATGTGACGCACAATATCAAGTCCCCACCACACCTCATCCCCCACTCCCCACCACCTGCCAAGCCCAGTTGACGCGGTCACATTGCACCTAAAGCCCGGATCTAATCGCGAAGTGGGTCCTGGCACACTTTAACCGGGCTTTAGGCTGTGCACGTGACCGCAGCCAAAATATTAACAGAAGTAGTGACGCCTATTTCCTCCGTTGAAACGTTTGTGCCACAGACATGCGCAGATTCAAAATGGCCGCGGACAGCCCCTCCCCCAGGAAAATGTGAAAATGTTAACCTGCACGAGCCCCACTCATTTAACGAGTGTATTCTGAAGTCCACAGAGGCTGAACTAGACTGGTCCAAATAATATAAATATAAAAGACATCACAAGAACTTAATGGATAATTCTCTTTCCGGGTACACCCCCACCGGCAAGGAGCAACATGTGCACGTGCTCATGGACCCGCCCCCAGAGGTCACGCTGGTGAATTTAGTCTGCAGTAGAGTGTGGTCCACTACTCACACTCAGATAACGAACATCTTTGATCTAATCCCAATCACCTGTTGCTCTGGGAAACGTTTGAACCTGCATGAAGCTCTAACAGCAGAGGGCGCTCTTGTGTGGGAGACTTGATCAGTGATCTGGAAGAAGACCCGAGTGAGTTACTGTCTGTCTTTGTGTTTGCGATTGTGTGTCTGTGTGTGATTGTTTGGATCAGTGTATGTGAGTGTATATGTGTGTGTCTCTTTGTGTGTCTGTGTGTGAGTTTGTATCTGTTTGTGTGTAGGGTTGCCAACTTGAGAACAAAAAAATAAGGGACACCATTTGGTGGATTGCGTTGGGCACTTTTTAATACTAATTTCAATCTACACAGTAATCTGGAATTTCGTAATCACAGTTTTTAGAATGTAATTGACTACGTATAAAAAACAAATCCTTAGTCAAAAATGAAATTTAATAAATAGGTGGAACTCTTTGGCTAGTTAAGGACTTAATGCATGCTTTTTAGTCATAAAAAAAAAAAACCATTAAAGACCATTTACTGTTAAAGCAAATAAAAAAAGAAAAACATGTATTCATTAAAATAAAACATCACAAATGTTGAAATCAAAGTCTGTAGCAGTTAGACATGGTCATTATTTATTTTGTCTGAGAGTTTCGTGCGTGTACATGGCTTCAGTAAAAGCTATTGTTCGTTTACAAAGCTGGTCTGGACATTTGTTGACGCTCCCTAAGCACTTTTCTCGGCGCTTGCAGAGCATCAGATTCAATGGATTTCTCTGCATTAAAATAGCGCATTTGGATTTGAAAAAAAAAAAAAAAAACGTAGAGATGATCATTTTAGCACAATTACTTTTGTTTAACAAATTAGCTTTTGTGGAACTTCCGTGAGGAAGTCCCACCCTAACCCGGGAGGAGGCGAGCGGCAGCATAATTACTTAGCTCCTCGACGGTCAGTTAACCCCCTGATAAAAAAGCTGCTACAGACGAGTTAAAAGTTGTCATAAATATGTCAGGGGGTTCTAAGAAGAAGACTAGAGCAACTGTAGAAGAAACTGCGAAAGAAGATTCTACAGCCGCGAAAATTGCTGAAGCTAATCCTGATGCTAGCAAGTTAGCCGAAAACGTGACTATGGATGCTATCCAAGCTAACATTTTGGCAGCGCTGAAGAATATCCAGGATGACATCAAAAGAGAGTTTAATGATAAAATCGACACTCTTAAGACTGAGGTGAGCGGTTTTAGAGTGGAAATTGTCGGAAGACTGGAAGGTCTTAACGCAGACTTAAATGGCGTCACACAGAGAGTTGAGGAAGCCGAGCAGAGAGTGGCGGACATGGAGGAGTTCAGTGCTGATGTCAAAGACGCACTGGAGCACACGCTACAACTACAGCTCGAGCTACAAACAAGGCTGACTGACATCGAGTCCCGGGCACGCAGAAACAATATCAGAGTCCATGGAATTGTGGAGGAGGTAGAGGGAACAAGCATTCAAACATTTATGGAGACTTTTATTAAGACGGAACTTGCCCTCCCCCGAAGTAAACCTATTCATTCAGCGATGTCACCGCTCACTCGGCCCCAAGCCCCCACAAGGCGCTAACCCCAGGTCCATAGTGATCTACTTCCAAGAGTTTAAGACGAAAGAGTTGGTGCTCCGCTCAGCGTGGCGTTAAGGTAATATTCAATTCAAAGGAAGACGTGTATACTTCGATCAAGATTACCCAAGTGATATTATCTTCAAATGCAAAGCTTACAATCAAGTGAGAAGGGCACTCAAGGCTATCGCTTTCAAACTTTATACCCAGCTAAACTACGAGTGTTCTATGGTGGAGCCGTCTCCACTTTCTTCTCCGACTTCCAGCGGTGAGTTTCAGACTGAGAGCCTCGTTCTCCTGCATCAGAAAAAAAGGTTTTATTTTTTAAGTATTTAAAATTAAAGCAGGTGCTCATCAAAGTTACTCAAGTTTATCAATCATTTGTGTTTAGTCGGGTTTTGAAAAGTATTGAAACCTAAATATAAGTAAAATACAGTACAATAAACAAATTAAATATTTACATTAAAAATTTAAAGTCTCCGTTCCACATTTAAATAAAATATTTTCAGGAAATAAAACAATAAAAAGTACAGTTTAGCAGAGTCTACACGTAGCGGCCATGTTTTGACTAATTTTACAGAACCACACAGTTCTAATGAATTTTCTTAATATCAAGGAATGCCTCAAAAGTGCTAAGATAAGAGCTCGCACCCACGCACACACACACACACACACACATAAACATACACACACACACACATATATCAGGGGTCTGCTACTTTTGCTTTTCTGCCAAAGGACAATTGTCTGGAGCCATAAGTTAAAAACAAATCCAAACTTGTTTTAGATCATGCCTGTTCAAATCAGCTTCTTCCACTTTCACCAAACACTACGGTGTCACACTCCAACTGTTGGACCAAACTACACACATCAGGTCACAAAGCTGTAAGTATTTCTTGTGTGTTCAGGTGTGCGGCTGCAGGGAGGCTGGAGCCGCTGTGACGGGGTGTTGGAGCTCAGACACAAAGGGAAGATGACTCGTCTGTTGCCCTTTAATGAAGAGAGACACTGGGACGATGGTCCTAGATTCACTGTGTGCAGGAATCTGGACTGTGGCACCGCTGTTTTTGCCGAATACACAGACGGCTTTGATTCCCGGGCACTGGACCTGTCAGTAGAGTGTGTGAAGAGAAACAACAACATCAAAGACTGTGCCGGTAACGAGCTGCAGTCCACCTCATGGGGCTTCAGGGTGGTGTGTTCAGGTAACAGACGTCTGGATTCATTCTGCAGGATCCTCATCACTCACAGACCTGCAGCTGTTTTTTTAGATCAATCCATGCAAATATCAGTAACTTCAACACAAACTTGTAGCTCCGCCCCTTCTGTCTCAAAGCTCCTTTCTCAGTCCTGGGTTTCATATGACGTCTGGGCGCGAATGACATACGTGGGACAGGACGGCGGTGCAGTCCGCCGGGTATATACACAGAGATATAGTAGAAGAAGTGTAGCAGTCTTCAGTCAAAATGGCATCTTTGTGTGCGGTGTACGTTTGTAGCAACCGCACAAATAGAGAGAAAGACCAGAGTTTGTTCATGTTCCAACTGTGGTCTCATATAAAGGAGAACACTTTCAAAAAAGCACTGGAATGAGGCGGGCGAGGTGGATCAAGGCTTTCCCAGATAAGCGCCCCCCTGCAGGCCACCACAATGAAACGCAGCAATTTCATCTGTTATTTTTTCCAAAAATGCACAAAATCAAGACTCTTTTGAGATATATTTTTTAGTACTCCCTTAAAATTGAGTGTCCCCGATTAAGACTGTTCCAACAACCGTACACCTCACAGGAGGAGAGCCTTTGACTCCAAAACAGACTTTACGTGGTTTTCAATAGGAGTGAAACTTTCCCATCTCTGGTCATTCGCCCCCTACAGGCCAGTTTAATTAAACCCAAGAATAGTATGATGTCATTGTGCTTTGGAGGACTAACACTGCCAAAATAATACATATATTAATAAATAAATCTATACATAAATTTGTATATATGTGACAATATATAATATAATTATATGACAATTCCCTTGAACATTTATTTATTTATATATATTCATTATTTTGGAGGTTTTGATCACACTTAGAGCAGTTTTCTGCCTTTTAAAAACAAAAGTATTGCCCATAAATTAGATTTGGTCATTTTAGTGAATTGACGATCTTTACAATGACAGGTCTGTGTCTGCAGCTCCCTCTGGTGGCAGCAAAGGGAGTTTGCATAGTTTACTTTTATACTTGTTTCACCTTAGATTTTTAACTGAAGATAATATTTCACCTCCTGAAACATGGAATTGTGAAGTTAATATTTTTATAAATAATGTGTGATATTTATTATCTTTATATTTATGTGTGTCCTCAGTCTGATCAGTGTGATTGTGCGTTAGTGTGGTTGTGTGTCAGTGTGGTTGTGTGTCCTCAGACTGAACAGTGTGGTTGTGTGTCCTCAGACTGAACAGTGTGGTTGTGTGTCCTCAGTCTTAACAGTGTGGTTGTGTGTCCTCAGTCTGATCAATGTGGTTGTGTGTCCTCAGTCTGATCAGTGTGGTTGTGTGTCCTCAGTCTGATCAGTGTGGTTGTGAGTCCTCAGTCTTAACAGTGTGGTTGTGTGTCCTCAGTCTGATCAGTGTGGTTGTGTGTCCTCAGTCTTAACAGTGTGGTTGTGTGTCCTCAGTCTGATCAGTGCAGTTGTGTGTCCTCAGTCTGATCAGTGTGGTTGTGTGTCCTCAGTCTTAACAGTGTGGTTGTGTGTCCTCAGTCTGATCAGTGTGGTTGTGTGTCCTCAGTCTTAACAGTGTGGTTGTGTGTCCTCAGTCTGATCAGTGCAGTTGTGTGTCCTCAGGTTTACTGGAGCGTCCCACCCTGACCCTCTCGGTGACTGTGGGGGTGTCCCAGATCGAGGCTCGGTCCTTGAGGGTCCTGTTGGGGTCTCAGTTCCTGGTCCAGTGCTCGGTGAAGCCTCAGTTCTCAGGAGGCTCCTTCCAGCTGCTCTCTCCCACTGGGAACCAAACCCTGCCTGCTGTCAATCACTCTACACACTTCCTGTTCAACCACACTGGCCCCGCCCACAAAGGAGACTACACCTGTGTTTACCACCAACAGGTGTTCAACCACAGCTTCTCCTCCGAGAGCGAGGGACTGGAGCTGAGGCTGGGAGGTACGTGTCTCCATCAGGTCCTCACTGCATTTACATCACGTCTTTCAGTTTCAAAGATGGAATCTTTCCACGGGAACTAATGACTTTAAAGGTATAAAGGATACGTGCTCGTCAAATAAGAGAACTTCTTGTTCAAAAAGTGGAGAGGGCGGCTTTCAGATTCAGATTGATACTCATTTTATTTACCATTTGCAGTATAACCACATTGGAATACATTTTTAAAAGTCCCCAGTGTGCACAAGACAAGTACTGTACATACATATAACAACAAAAGTACAGGAATAAAACAAAGACAGTAAACAAGTGTCACTGTGAAATCGATCGACTAAAACAGTTTCAATACAAGAACATTAAAGTGTTTTGTTCAAACTGATAACAGCTTGTGGGAAGAAGTTGTTAGCATATCGAGATGTTGTGCATCTCAGCGAACAATATCTTCTGCCAGAGGGAAGAAGCTGGAACAAGGCTTTTCCAGGGGCCAGAAGAGTCATTGATTATTCTAGGAGCTCTTCTTTGTCTGTGATGCACTCCTCTAAACCTGGGAGTTTTCACTATCTATCGTCAATTTTGGGAAAATCCTCCTTTAAGTGAATTACCAGACTTTGTTGGGAATAAACAGGAATAAACTAGGAATTCATTCATTGGGACCTTAAATATTGTTGAGTAAATATTTTGGTACAATCCTGACTGAAACAGATGCCTTTGAAATACACGTTCCTCAATCACAGATACATATCACACTGCTTACATTACGGCTATAGAGACCACGCCCCCTACTGGCCTCATGTCTCCATCACATGTTCCGACGATTTCTAGAAAACACGACCACACTTTTGAGCCCAAAGCACGAGACCGCTGAAGGCACACATTTGATTCTGTGGCCAACACAAAGTACAGACTGTGTGGATAGCAGAAGGTACAGTATGTGTTTTTATATGAGTAATGATAAGTATTTTTGTGATGTTGGGTTGAAAACGTGTCAGCAGTGAGCACTCCTGATGTTCTTTTTGTTTCTTTCTCAGTTCGAGACTCAGACTTCATCATCAGAGTCGTGGTCCTGTTATTACTAAAGATTGTGTGCATCCCAATGATCTACTGCTACTGCAAGGTACAACTGCGACTACTACTACTACTGCTACTGCAACTACTATGACTATTACTATTACTGTTCCTACTACTACTCATACTGCTGCGACGACGACTACTACTACTACTACTGCCTGCGCCTACTACTACTACTGCTGCTATTACTACTACTACTACTACTGCTGCTGCTACTGCACTGTATCACTACTGCTACTACTGCTGCAGCAAGGTACTCCTATCAATACTACTTCTGCTACTGCACTGTACTACTACTTCGACTACTACCTTCCTCTCCCTCGGTCCTCTCAGTGGTCCTCTCTGTGGTCCTCTCAGTGGTCCTCTCTGTGGTCCTCACTGTGGTCCTCTCAGTGGTCCTCTCAGTGGTCCTCTCTGTGGTCCTCACAGTGGTCCTCTCAGTGGTCCTCTCAGTGGTCCTCTCTGTGGTCCTCACTGTGGTCCTCTCAGTGGTCCTCTCAGTGGTCCTCTCAGTGGTCCTCACAGTGGTCCTCACAGTGGTCCTCTCAGTGGTCCTCTCTGTGGTCCTCTCTGTGGTCCTCACTGTGGTCCTCTCAGTGGTCCTCTCTGTGGTCCTCACTGTGGTCCTCTCACTGGTCCTCTCTGTGGTCCTCACTGTGGTCCTCTCTGTGGTCCTCACTGTGGTCCTCTCTGTGGTCCTATCAGTGGTCCTCTCTGTGGTCCTCTCTGTGGTCCTCACTGTGGTCCTCTCAGTGGTCCTATCAGTGGTCCTCTCTGTGGTCCTCTCTGTGGTCCTCTCTGTGGTCCTCTCTGTGGTCCTCTCTGTGCTCCTTTCTGTGGTCCTCTCTGTGGTCCTCTCTGTGGTCCTCTCTGTGGTCCTCTCTGTGTCCGTGTCTCCATTGCAGCAGGACCTCTCGGCGGCATCATGAGTTTTGTTTGCCGCATGAGCGAAACTCATTAGCCACTCCGGTACTCCATGCTTACCCTGAAGTTCTTGTGGTGGAAACGCTGCTAGTACATTCCCCTGGGACCAGAACCATTTCACAATCCTTCTATCCAAATATGGAGACTGCCCGCCTCCCAGACTTTGTGCTGCACCAATCACAGCAACAACCCACTTGACTTCTAACAACTGTGTTCTGTTGTTTCAGGCCAAGGCCAGAGGGGGCGCTAGAGAGAGGACAACACCGATATAAAGATCCAGCATGACTTTGGCGTCATGTTGGAGACAAACTGTTAAAGATAAAATAAGTGTTTTATTGAATAAGAAATGACCAGGATGAGCTACAGCCCCATCTAGTGCTGGAAGTGGGAAATTACACTTTTATAATTTTACATGACAGTTTTCACATAAACACAGTAACTTGACAAAGAGACTGAAGACTTTGTTTATTAATTCTACCACAGAAAAATATTGAGAACATTATAAATACTTACTTATTTACATCCATCTATCTATTTTCTAAATATTGTACCCCAGACCCACAAAATTCATAATAATAACAATAATAATTAGTCCATTAGTCTGCTATAACATCAGCCTCTCTTACTTTTGGCTCAGATTTGGCCCCCGTGAACCTTTCAACATTTCGCCACATTTCAGGCTTCAAACATAAAGATAATAAAGATATAAAAAAATATTTTTTTGTCAAGAATCAACAGCAAGTGGGACACAATCTTGAAGTGGAACGAAATTTATTGGATAATTTAAACTTTTTTAACAAATAAAAAACTGAAAAAGTGCAATATTATTCGGCCCCCTTGCGCTAATACTTTGTAGCGCCACCTTTTGCTGCAATTACAGCTGCAAGTCGCTTGGGATATGTCTCTATCAGTTTTGCACATCGAGAGACTGGAATTCGTGCCCATTCTTCCTTGCAAAACAGCTCGAACTCAGTGAGGTTGGATGGAGAGCGTTTGTGAACAGCAGTTTTCAGCTCTTTCCACAGATTCTCGATTGGATTCAGGTCTGGACTTTGACTTGGCCATTCTAACACTTGGATACGTCTATTTGTGAACCATTCTATTGTAGATTTGGCTTTATGTTTTGGATCATTGTCCTGTTGGAAGATAAATCTCTGTCCCAGTCTCAGGTCTTTTGCAGACTCCAACAGGTTTTCTTCCAGAATGGTCCTGTATTTGGCTCCATCCATCTTCCCATCAATTTTAGCCATCTTCCCTGTCCCTGCTGAAGAAAAGCAGGCCCAAAGCATGATGCTGCCACCACCATGTTTGACAGTGGGGATGGTGTGTTCAGGGTGATGATCTGTGTTGCTTTTACGCCAAACATATCGTTTTGCATTGTGGCCAAAAAGTTCGATTTTGGCTTCATCTGACCAGAGCACCTTCTTCCACATGTTTGGTGTGTCTCCCAGGTGGCTTGTGGCAAACTTTAAACGAGACTTTTTATGGATATCTTTGAGAAATGGCACTCTTCCATAAAGGCCAGATTTGTGCAGTGCACGACTGATTGTTGTCCTATGGACAGACTCTCCCACCTCAGCTGTAGTTATCTGCAGTTCATCCAGAGTGATCATGGGCCTCTTGGCTGCATCTCTGATCAGTCTTCTCCTTGTTTGAGATGAAAGTTTGGAGGGACGGCCGGGTCTTGGTAGATTTGCAGTGGTCTGATACTCCTTCCATTTCAATATAATTGCTTGCACAGTGCTCCTTGAGATGTTTAAAGCTTGGGAAATCTTTTTGTATCCAAATCAGGCTTTAAACTTCTCCACAACAGTATCTCGGACCTGCCTGGTGTGTTCCTTTGTCTTCATGGTTCTCTCTGCGCTTTAAACAGAACCCTGAGACTATCAAAGAGCAGGTGCATTTATACGGAGACTTGATTACACACAGGTGCATTCTATTTATCATCATCAGTCATTTAGGACAACATTGGATCATTCAAAGATCCTCACTGAACTTCTGGACTGAGTTTGCTGCACTGAAAGTAAAGGGGCCGAATAATATTGCACGCCCCACTTTTCAGTTTTTTATTTGTTAAAAAAGTTTAAATTATCCAATAAATTTCGTTCCACTTCACGATTGTGTCCCACTTGTTGTTGATTCATGACAAAAAATTAAAATGGTATATATTTATGTTTGAAGCCTGAAATGTGGCGAAATGTTGAAAGTTTATATTTCTTGCAACTTAAAAAAAAACAAGACACAAAATACACAGAATAATATTGCTCGAAAAGAGTTTGGACAAAGTGATGGTGTTTTGACTTTCTGTTGATGAACCAGGTTTTACTTAGCCTCTTTTTTATGTTTTACACGTTGAGCCTCGTTTCAACCAGCCCTACTTGGCCCTACTCTACTCTACTCTACTCTACCCTGATAGGGAGTATGTACTGGCCCTGTTTAACCGGTATCAGGTATTTTTTAAGTACCAGTTTGGCCCTGGTGAATGAAAGTGATACTGGTACATTTCTAAGGATACTGGTATTTTGTAGAGTAGAGAAGAGTAGAGTAGAGTAGAGCCAAGAAGAGTAGACTAGAGTGGAGCAGAGCTGATTAGAGTAGAGTAAAGTAGAGTAGAGTAGAGTAGAGTAGTAAGTAATCTTTATTTATATACCGCCTTTTCACTGCAGATCTGAGTCTCAAAGCGGTTTACAATTGTTAATTTTGGGCATTTGTCTCTCACTCCACACAGAGATGGGAGCGGGGACAGAACAGGAGGCGCATGCCAGAACTATTGGACATATTTTTAGTGGTAGGGGAAACCGGAGTACCCGGAGGAAACGGGGAGAACATGCAAACTCCACTCAGAAAGGCCCTGGTCCGACCAGGATTCGAACCCAGGACCTTCTTGCTGAGATGCGAGAGTGGAGTAGAGTAGAGTAGAGTAGAGTAGAGTAGAGTAGAGTAGAGCAGGGTTGAGCTGAGAAGAGTAGAGTAGAGGAAATTAGAGCATGTTGTATGAATACTGTTGCCACAATTTTATTTTTTGATTTAAAAAAAAATATGCATCTCTCTTTCACTTCACAGTTACTTTGTTGTGGTCTTTCAGACATTTTTTTTCTTGTGTTTATGGGTCACAAAAATGTGCAGAATCAGAACACAACATGCTGTCTACTCTTCTCTGTTTTTCTCACATAGCTGCATGTGAAAGACCTCTGAAGCTGAGCAGGGCAGGATCTGGTTAGTACTGTGATGGGAGACCTTTGGGAACAGCAGGTGCCACAGTGGGGCGTCCTTAAGCAAGACACTTCACCCACATTAGAGAGAGTCTGGTGTGTGTGTGAATGGTTGGTAGTGGTGGGAGGGGCAGATGGCACAAACTGGTTGCCTCGCTTCTGTCAGTGTGCCCCAGGGCAGCTGTGGCTACAGTAGTAGTTTTTCACCACTGTGTTTGGAGAGAATGAAGCGTGTATATGAGCGTCCTGAAAAGCACTATATTAAAACAATGCATTATAGAAAACATGTTACCTTTTATATTAGAAAGATCCCTGTGAGTCACTTTTTGACTCTTTGGGCTGATCAAAATATGTGACACACACAAACTAGTGATGGAAGCAACAGTTTTAAAGCCAGGAGCCAGGAACCAGAGACATGGACTTTATGACCGAGTTCTATTGTCGTGCTCTGAAAGTGACGTACCTGAGCTTTAATCTAACAGCACTATTGTAACTGCGCTCAGCACCATCACACTCAGCACAGAGCCGAATGTGTCCGTGCCCCCGTCCATCACCGAGTCGGTGTAGTAAGACAGGCTCATGTTCTGGCAAACGTAGTCCAGGTCCAGGTCCTCGTCCGGGGGGTTGTAGGGCACAAACTTGGGCTGGTCCATGGAGCCGGCCGCCTCCAACACCTCGCTGATCCAGTCCTGGTACGCGGACACCAGGGCGTAGAGACCGGGGCGGTCTTCACGGGCACAGCCTTCACCGGAACTCACCACCCCCACCTGCACCCAGGCGGAAGGCATCCAGACCACCAGAGGGCCCCCCGAGTCCCCCTGAGGAAAGAGGCAAGTTCAAGTTTCTCCAAGAACGCAAGCACTTCCAAAACTGAAAGCCGTCAAATTTTGACAAATGATAATGTTATAAAACAGCAGAGAATTGTATGAAAGTAACTGACACATGTCCAAAAGCATTTGTAATCTGTTCAAAGGAGAAACTGCTGCGATGATGTCACACATGACCCAATGTTGAGGAGGTTAAACTAATAGTCTGATCTGAGAAAAGCACTAAAGCGACTGCAAAAACTGTAATTCTGATGAAAAGAGTAGTAGCCCTAACTGTGTCTCACTTGGCAGGTGTCCTTTTGGCCCTCTCTGAACCCGGCACAGATGGTTTTCTCGGGGACGGAAATCTCGTTCAGGCAGCGGCACTCGTTTATCCCCACGATGGGCAACATCACCTCCTGCAGGACCTCTGGGTAATCTCCCCCTGCACCACACACACACACACACAGTAAATAAATGGACTACGCTGATGCAAGTGTAGTCCTCTCTCTGGCCTCTCGCTCTGGTCTCACTGATCTCTCTCTCTCTCTGGCCTCTCGCTCTGGTCTCTCTGATCTCTCTCTCTCTCTGGCCTCTCGCTCTGGTCTCTCTGATCTCTCTCTCTCTCTCTGGCCTCTCGCTCTGGTCTCTCTGATCTCTCTCTCTCTCTGGCCTCTCGCTCTGGTCTCTCTGATCTCTCTCTCTCTCTGGCCTCTCGCTCTGGTCTCTCTGATCTCTCTCTCTCTGGTCTCTCTGATCTCTCTCTCTGGCCTCTCGCTCTGGTCTCTCTGATCTCTCTCTCTCTCTGGCCTCTCGCTTTGGTCTCTCTGATCTCTCTCTCTCTGATCTCTCTCTCTCTCTGGTCTCTCTGATCTCTCTCTCTGGCCTCTCGCTCTGGTCTCTCTGATCCCTCTCTTTGCTCTCTCTCTCACTGCTCTCTCTCTCTCTCCGCTCTCTCTCTGGTATGATCCCAGGTCTGGTACTAACCTTCTTGTAGTGATCCCCAGCCTGCGACCCAGGAGGGTTGACCGGCCGGGAAAGTGCTGCCCTGGGCCGGGAGGCAGATGGGGCGGATGCGGTCGCTGAAGGCCACTGGGGCGGACAGCTGCAGGAGGCATATGTCGTTCTCCATGTCTCCGCTTTGGTTGTAGTGAGTATGGCAGTGTCTGGAGCGGATCCAGCGAACCTCCTCTGACGACACGTTCTCATACTCCCACGAGTGGCGACCCAGATGTACCATCGTGCTGTTCTCTGGGCTGAGGAACAACCATGGATCTATTATAATAACTGGATAGAGTATTACTAGCATACAGCTGTCCCATCCATGGACACAGGGGGCGCTGTGGTACTGCAGACTAAATTCACGTGGGCTATACAGAAAAATGTCCCATAGGACTTGTTGTAAAGTTAAACAGCTTGACCTCAGCTGACGGAGAACCTGATAGAGAACCTGACAGCTCTCGAAAAGGTCTCATAAAGGGATTTTAGTGTTCCTTGTCGTCCTGAACTTTTTGGATTTTTGTGTTTTTTGTCACTCTGGATTTTAATTTTATTAAATTACATTTGATTTTCTGTCCTGCATTTTGGGTTCCCTTTTTCTTCATTTCCCCATGTGACACACACATGTCCTCACTGGCATGATTCTCTCAGGTTTGAAAACTTACTGGGTCTGTCTCATGATTGTCGAGGAGCATAACCGTTTTGGGAAAAAAAACTGCGCTTTTCTCTGGAGAAAACCAGTAGCGGCTTTAGTGGACTGTGGAGATCGGGTTTGAGCGTTGGACTTTTCACTTTGAGAGCAAAAAACCTGTGGCTGGAGCAGAGTTCTTCACTGTCGAGCCCTGAGTTCACAGAAACAGTCTAAATGTAGAATGAGACTGAGGGGAGTCCCCACGACATCGACACTCCGTCCGTGCGTTTTAGAGGCACGTTCACTAGATTTCAGCCGCACTGTGGATTCATCTGGGGTAGTCCTGGTTTATTCCACGTTTATTCCTGGTTTATTCCTGGTTTTGCTCGTGTTTTGGTTGTTTTCGTGTGTCTTCTTCTTCCTGTTTCGACCGGCTTGTGTCCTCCTGACGATTTTGCTGCTCCCTGATTGGTTGCCACTACATACAAGCGGATTCAGCGCTCTATAAAACAGATGAATTATTATTATTATTATATATCCAGAGTGGGCTTCATGAGACCAGGGTGGGCTTCGTGAGACCAGGGTGGGCTTCGTGAGACCAGGGTGGGCTTCTTGAGACCAGGGTGGGCTTCGTGAGACCAGGGTGGGCTCCGTTGATGCTGGACTCTGTAGCCCTCCCACCAACACCAACCATTCACACACACACACACGCACTTAATCTAGTGTCTTTGCACTTTCCAGACGCCCCGCGGTGGCACCTGGTGTTCACAGAGGTCTCCCATCACAGTACTTACCATGCTCTGCCTTTCTTAGCTTCAGAGATCTGACGGGATCTAGCTTTCACCCCGTGGTATGGTCACGGAAGGAGCTGTCGCCGTATTGTTTGTGATGTCACTGGTGTGTGAAGTCACAGGTGTGTGATGTCACTGGTGTGTGATAGTAAGTAAGTAAGTATTTATTTATATACCGCCTTTTCACTGCAGATCTGAGTCTCAAAGCGGTTTACAATTGTTAATTTTTTGTGCATTAGTCTCTCACTCCACATAGAGATGGGAGCGGGGTCGCCAGTACAGGAGGCGCATGCTAGAACTATTGGACATATTTTTAGTGGTAGGGGAAACCGGAGTACCCGGAGGAAACCTACGCAGACACGGGGAGAACATGCAAACTCCACTCAGAAAGGCCCTGGTCCGACCGGGATTCGAACCCAGGACCTTCTTGCTGAGAGGCGAGAGTGCTATCCACTCAGCCACCGTGCCGTGATGTCACAGGTGTGTGATGTCACTGGTGTGTGATGTCACTGGTGTGTGATGTCACTGGTGTGTGAAGTCACTGGTGTGTGAAGTCACAGGTGTGTGATGTCACTGGTGTGTGATGTCACTGGTGTGTGATGTCACTGGTGTGTGATGTCACTGGTGTGTGAAGTCACTGGTGTGTGATGTCACTGGTGTGTGATGTCACTGGTTCTCACCCTGGGGGGTCGAAGCAGTGTGCGGCGGTGAGGACCCACTGGTCGCTGATGAGGGAGCCTCCACAGTACTGCACGGGGAAGCCCTTATATCTGTACGCCAGGGCCACGATCCAGGGCCAGGACCCGGGTTTGGTGTCAGACCCTCCTACGATCCGGGGCTGGACCTCAGACTGACCACACCCTGCAGAGCCACACATGAGGAAGACAAAGTAAGTCATCTTTATTCATATAGCACCTTTCACAGACCAGAGTCACCAAGCACTTTACAACTGTCTGTTAGTATTAGATAGCAATATGGCCTACGTGCAGGACTGTACAAGGACTCTACAAGGACTCCATGTTATGACTATGATGTGACTGTCTCTTTGTGACACGTATGTCTTTCGATGTGTGACGTGACAATGACTATATAAACTGTGTACTGCCTTTATTCTGTCTGAGGAAAAGAAACAGAGTAAACTAGTGGAACTTGAGAGCAACTTAAATAAACTTCCAGAGTTTGGCACACCACGATCCGTCTCTGTCTGCTTAAATCCTAACAGATTTGGTGGAGAATGCGCGGCTCGGTTTGTGCCATTCTCTGGATTGTTTTGAGGGAGTTTGCTTTGTTTCTTTTTCTCGGCGTGGGAGAGCTGAGAGTGTCTGGGGCCTGGGAGCGGTCCAGCAGGCTGGAGAGGCGACCGGCTCCGGGACTCTTTTTCGCTGTCTCACTATATTTTTTTTTGTGTCCTGTTTTTTGGACTTAGCGTTTCAAATTGTTTTCCCATGTCCGCATTCCGGGGATTTTTGACGGGTGATTGGTCTCTGCCGATGGAAGCTAGTTCCCGGTACTAGTGAGCGCTGGTTCATGATCTGGAGACCTGGTTGGACGTGGAAAAGCTGATATTTGGTGGACTTTTGACGGTACCTGGGCCCTGTTCGACAAAAGGTAAGAGCGGACACCTGTTTATTCAAAGTCTGCTAATTGAGTGAACTAAATTATGGTCTGTTTTAAGGTCTGCCAAATGTCATGTATCTATAGATCAGATTAGATTAAAAACAGGTTCGTCGCTACCTGACGGGGTTAAAGTCCCTTTGAGAAAGTCACGGGGTTAAAGTCCCTTTGAGAAGTCTCGGGGTTAAAGTCCCTTTGAGAAAGCCTGACGGGGTTAAAGTCCCTTTGAGAAAGTCTCGGGGTTAAAGTCCCTTTGAGAAAGCCTCGGGGTTAAAGTCCCTTTGAGAAAGTCTCAGGGTTAAAGTCCCTTTGAGAGAAGTCTCGGGGGGTTAAAGTCCCTTTGAGAAGAAGCTTCAGGGTTAAAGTCCCTTTGAGAGAAACCGGAGGGAGATGGGAGGAGAGGGCAGAGAGGGGAGGGAGAGGAGGGAGAGGAGGGAGAGAGGGCAGAGGAGGGAGAGAGGGCAGAGGAGGGAGAGAGGGCAGAGGAGGAGGAGAGAGGGCAGAGGAGGGAGGGAGGGGGAGGGTAGAGGAGGGAGAGAGGACAGAGGAGGGAGAGAGGGCAGAGGAGGGAGAGAGGGCAGCGGAGGGAGAGAGGGCAGCGGAGGGAGAGAGGACAGAGGAGGGGAGAGAGGCAGAGGAGGGAGAGAGGGCAGCGGAGGGAGAGAGGGCAGCGGAGGGAGAGAGGGCAGCGGAGGGAGAGAGGGCAGAGGAGGGAGAGAGGGCAGAGGAGGGAGAGAGGGCAGCGGAGGGAGAGAGGGCAGAGGAGGGAGGGCAGAGGAGGGAGAGAGGGCAGAGGAGGGAGAGAGGGCAGAGGAGGGAGAGAGGGCAGAGGGGAGGGCAGAGGAGGGAGAGAGGGCAGAGGAGGGAGAGAGGGCAGAGGAGGGAGAGAGGGCAGAGGAGGGAGAGAGGGCAGAGGAGGGAGAGAGGGCAGAGGAGGGGAGAGAGGGCAGAGAGGGAGAGAGGGCAGAGGAGGGAGAGAGGGCAGCGGAGGGAGAGGGGCAGAGGAGGGAGAGAGGGAGAGAGGGCAGCGGAGGGAGAGAGGGGCAGAGGAGGGAGAGAGGGCAGAGGAGGGAGAGAGGGCAGAGGAGGGAGAGAGGGCAGCGGAGGGAGGGAGGACAGCGGTAGAACAGCGCGTCAAAGAGACCCGGCTTTTCGGAGTCAAAGGTAAAGAGGTCCGCACATTAAAAGCGGGTGGCCGGTTTATGCCTTTACTGACAGTAACTTTGGAAAGAGAAGCCGCGGGGATGAACTGCATAAAGTAACAGCAGAAAGCGGCCGCCCGCTTTTAATGTGCGGACCTCTTTACCGCTGACTCCGGAAAGCCGGCCCACTTTACCGCGGTAGGAGAACAGTGAGGGCGAGCCGCAAGAAATGCGCTCCACTTCTGCTGAGGAGGGAGCCCACCAAGCCCATCACTGTGTCACTACATGAGTAAAAATATGCAAGCCTCCTTTTTTGGGCTGGACAGTGCAGCTCGGTAGTGGCGTGAGTCTCTAGAAAGCGTTACTCCGTATCAAGGAAATACATGCTCATTTCATGTGACGGAAGGGCTGTTGGGGGGGTCGCGGGTTAGCAGGGCATTTATGATGGGGGTCGCGGGCTAAAAACTTTGGGAACCCCTGCTCTAGAGCAGTGATGTGGAGCCTGAGGCCTCTCCAGGATACAGGTTTATCTAGGATGGAAATTACAGGGCTCCCTTGTCTTTTTCAGTGGGAGAACTTGAACTGGTGCCGACTAAATGTATGCACTGTGTGTGTAACTTTATCATTTCTAACTTGTTTGTTTGCTAAACTTTGTATTGTATTGTTGAGGAAAAGATAAAAGGAGAATCAAAGACTGTGAGGTCATGAATAATGGACGACTGTTCGA
Organism: Knipowitschia caucasica; assembly: GCA_964034765.1. Lineage (NCBI taxonomy): Eukaryota > Metazoa > Chordata > Actinopteri > Gobiiformes > Gobiidae > Knipowitschia > Knipowitschia caucasica. Next base: position 4,315,925 of record OZ035841.1, read on the forward strand.
CTGTTACATTAAATATCTGTGTTTCTGTTTCAGCTCGGAAAATACCAGAAAGCTTTTGAACATCTGGGTAATGCACTGACCTTTGACCCCAGCAATTATAAGGTTGGTTGTGCAGACACAGACACCACAGTGATTGTTAGTATGAATGCATTATTCATGGTTCTGGTGGATCCTGGACCATAGACTGTGTATAGATGCTGCTCTTCTCTCTGGCTCCTGTGGATGGAAAAGTAAACTCCTCTCTCCTGAGACTCACCATTCTGGGCTTTAGTGTCACAGAAGGTCCTGGGTTCGATTCATAGAATCTAAATATTAACAGATGAAGTCACGTACATCTCCTGAGTTGAAACTAGTGTTTGTCAACCACCACTTTCTCCTTCTGTGACTTTTTCAAAATGGCCGCTGGACTGGAAAATGTGAAAAAACCAGTGGGGGCGGGTCCCGGCTCAAAAGTGTCCAAAATGAGGTGCGCTGACATTCTGCAGTACCACCCCGGGCCTGTGGGGGTGGACCCAGAAGAAGAATTAGCCAATGCTAACATATAGCGTTGGCAGACCTCTGGAAAACGTCTTTACAGGATGGTCCAAAAGTCGTCTCTTGGCCCAAAGCTCCGTTCCACATGTGTGTCAATGCTGAGTGTTCTGGACCAGTCTAGTTTAGTCGCTGTGCATTTTTGAAGTCTCTCGTTTAGAAAACGCATTCATTAAATTAGTGCATTCAAAAGTCCACAGCGACTAAACTAGACTGGTCCAAAAACGTTCAGGTGGAGTGATTGACAGGTGAGCTGCTGCAGTTGTACATGTATGATGTATGTTATGGGGACTGTATGAGCTGCTGCAGTTGTACATGTATGATGTATGTTATGGGGACTGTATGAGCTGCTGCAGTTGTACATGTATGATGTATGTTATGGGGACTGTATGAGCTGCTGCAGTTGTACATGTATGATGTATGTTATGGGGACTGTATGAGCTGCTGCAGTTGTACATGTATGATGTATGTTATGGGGACTGTATGAGCTGCTGCAGTTGTACATGTATGATGTATGTTATGGGGACTGTATGAGCTGCTGCAGTTGTACATGTATGATGTATGTTATGGGAACTGTGTAAATGTGTCACATCTGAGTAAATAAACCCATTTTATCTGGACTCAGGAGGTAAAAGAAAAGTATCTGTGTTAAACATAAGCTGAGACACACAAACCTGAAAGATGTAAATGTGGTGGAAATGGTCTCATCCAAACTCTGGTGTGTGTGTGTGTGTGTGTGTGTGTGCGTGTGTCTGTGTGTAGGCCATCCTAGCAGCAGGCAGTATGATGCAGACTCATGGAGACTTTGATGTAGCAATGAACAAGTACCGTGTGGCGGCGAGTGCGGTGCCCGAGAGCGCCCCCCTGTGGAACAACATCGGAATGTGCTTCTTTGGCAAGAAGAAATATGTGGCTGTGAGTAACTCCCTAATCTACAAGGCAGGGCTTCTGTACTCTACTCTACCCTACCCTAACCTGCCCTACTCTACTCTACTCTACTCTACCCTACCCTACCCTACCCTACCCTACTCTACTCTACCCTGCCCTACCCTACCCTACCCTACTCTACCCTACTCTACTCTACCCTGCCCTACCCTACCCTACTCTACTCTACCCTGCCCTACCCTGCCCTGCCCTACCCTACCCTACCCTACTCTACTCTACTCTACCCTGCTCTACTCTACTCTACCCTGCCCTACCCTACCCTACCCTACTCTACTCTACCCTGCCCTACCCTACCCTACCCTACTCTACTCTACCCTGCCCTACCCTACCCTACCCTACTCTACTCTACTCTACTCTATCCTATCCTATCCTACCCTACCCTACTCTACTCTACCCTACTCTACCCTGTCCTGTCCTGTCCTATCCTACCCTTCCCTACCCTATCCTATCCTACCCTACCCTACCCTACCCTACTCTACTCTACTCTACTCTACCCTACCCTATCCTACCCTACCCTACCCTACCCTACTCTACCCTACCCTGTACTATCCTATCCTATCCTATCCTATCCTACCCTACCCTACCCTACCCTACCCTACCCTACTCTACTCTACTCTACTCTACTCTACTCTACTCTACTCTACTCTACTCTACTCTACTCTACTCTACTCTACTCTACTCTACTCTACTCTACTCTACTCTACTCTACTCTACTCTACTCTACTCTACTCTACTCTACTCTACTCTACTCTACTCTACTCTACCCTACCCTACCCTACAACACAACTGGGATTTCTGACTCCCTCACAACACACTGTAAAAACTGATGAAAAATATGTCAAACTTGGTTAAATTAAGATTTTCCAACGGGACAAAGCAAAATGATCCCCTCATATTTGATCTTTTTACAGTGTACATTATGTGATCAATAGATACAATAACATATAATTATAATAATCAGCGATGGTCTGGAGGAACCGCTGTATCAGACCTTCTCTCTCTCTCTGTGTCGTCATGGAAACAGTCAAACAGTAGAGCGACACATGTGTTCCATGTTATGTATAGTGTGAGTCCAACGGTCCCTCTGGAGCTGTTGTGTGGTTTTTACTGTGCAGAAGATTAGTGCTTTCTTCTCTGCTCCGTGATACATTCTGGCCTTAGAGAGTTGGATACGTCACTTTTATGGTGAGATAAAGGGGTTTATTTCTTTAACTGCAGACTTTTTAATGCTGCAGACGATAACAATGGTTCGTCCTGTTGTGTTGTCGATAGATTCCGTCTCTTCCTCTGCTCCTTCAGAGGTCGATGCTCTTAAAACACAGCAGTTTAGGAACAAGGAGAAAGTAGATCCTGGTCCAGTCTTTTATTGGCTTTGGATATTTCATTACAGCCTCCTACACACAACTCTCTCTCTATCTCTCTCTGTGTCTCTCTTTCTCTTGCTCTCTCTCTCCTCTCTCCTCTCCTCTCTCTCTCTCTCTCTCTCTCGTCTCCTCTCTCTCCTCGCTCTCTCTCTCTCCCCTCTCTCTCTCTCCTCTCTCCTCGCTCTCTCTCTCTCCCCTCTCTCTCTCTCCTCTCTCCTCGCTCTCTCTCTCTCCCCTCTCTCTCTCCTCTCTCCTCGCTCTCTCTCTCTCCCCTCTCTCTCTCTCCTCTCTCCTCGCTCTCTCTCTCTCCCCTCTCTCTCTCTCCTCTCTCCTCGCTCTCTCTCTCTCCCCTCTCTCTCTCCTCTCCTCTCTCTCCTCGCTCTCTCTCTCTCCCCTCTCTCTCTCTCCTCGCTCTCTCTCTCCTCTCTCCTCTCTCAGGGGAAATTAGTGTCTATACAAAATATTACCCATTTTCTTCTTCAAAGCAAGTTCAGAGAGAGAGCTACAGCCAATAAAACACACAAACTTTTCTGTGTGACAAACATCCAGATGTGATCAATATAACACCCCCCCCCCCTGTCCTGGGGGGCACCAGTGCACTGAGCCGTCATCACTAATACCATGGGGGAAGACCGGACTATCAAAGAGTAGATCTATGTTTTGTCTTTTTACCTGGAGAAGCTTTGAGTAGAGCCGCTGCTGCTCCTCGTTGACTGAGATGTTCTGTGATTCATGACCATACCTGCATCCTGTTAAGCTAAGCAGGGCAGGGCCTGGTTAGTGCTGTGATGGGAAGACCTCTGGGATCACAAGGTGCCACAGTGGGGCGGCTGCAAAGTGCCAAACTGTGGTTGTGTCCTTTGGCAAGACACTTCAGCCACATCAGTGTGTGTGAAGGGTTGGCCATTAACCGCTGCGTGGCCGTCCGTCCGTATGGAGCAGATCCCTCTCTCAATGTGTCAACATTTCACAACATGTATGGACATTGGTCTCTACCTATGGTCCAATACCATGTATTCTATATTCTTTCTTGTGTCTTAACTGTTGATTCTCTGATCTGTGTTGGGGATTTCAACAATATCCTCTGAGAGGATATTCCTCTGAGATGATACTGTTGTGATTTAGGGCAATATAAGAGTAAATTGAGTTGAAAATTGAATCAGTGGTGGTGGGAGGGGCTGAAGGCACAGACTGGTTGCCTTGCTTCTGTCAGTGTGCCCCAGGGCAGCTGTGGCTACAGTAGTAGTTTGTCACCACTGTGTTTGGAGTGAATAAATTATGACGTGAAGAGACTTTGAGAGTCTGGATAAGAACTGAAACTGAAAGTCCCAGAATGTATTTCTGGAGACACCTGTATCTCTGGAGACACCTGTAGCAGTGGTCGGCCCCAGTACGGTCCTCGTCTCCCTAAAGCATAATCCAGACAACATAATCCAGGCCTGGAGGACATAATCCAAACAACGTAATCCAGGCCTGGAGGACATAATCCAGACAACATAATCCAGGCCTGGAGGACATAATCCAGACAACGTAATCCAGGCCTGGAGGACATAATCCAGACAAATGAAGCTCTTCGCGAAAGTTCACTGTGGTAGACCCGGCCACTGCTGCCAGATCTACAAGCCTGCTCATCCTCTACTCATTACACCAGCAAAACGCCCACATCTAATCCACCAATAACCACCAGGACAGCAAGTTAAAAGCCGGAGACGCCCACTTTCCCGGCCTTCTGAAGTTTGCAAACTTCTGAAGCCTGCAAGGTGCATGTCGCTAACGCACCTGTTCGCAAATACATGCGTTGTTCTGGATTCTGGAGGGGTCGCTTCTGCTCACGTATTGCTCGTGCGCGTGGCCCGGCTGTCCTCAGTCTGGCTGCTCGTGGTCTGCTCTCCTCCTCTGCGGGCTCTTCTGCGGGCTGCTCCGCGGGGCCCTCCGCGGTTTCTGTACTGCTCGTTCCTCGTGGTCTGCTGGTGCCGTGCGTGTCCCTGGCTCCGATTGGCGGTGCCGCGTTGTCCCGTTGCTTTCCCAAGTCTCCTGGCATGTGAGTACAGTGAGTGTGCCGACCGCGGACAGATTAATCCCGGAGTCTAGGCTGCAGGCGACTGGTTTTTGCCCTACGCAATTGACTGCAGGCGTCAGTTTTCGCCCCGTGCTTGGTTGCAGGCTCCGTTTTACACGTGTTGAGCTAACTGAGGGACAATGCATCTTAAATGGCATCAATCTCCAATGTCTGAGGGATATAAGAGGAGCAATGTGCATCAATTCAGATTCATGTTCTGCCACTTGCAGTAAAACCACGTTGGAAAAAATGTGCAAAGACTACCCATCGTGCTCCAGACGGCACACACCAGAACTCTTGCCACGGCGCCATTTTTTACAGCATTAATCTCATTACTCGCAGGTCACTATTGTTAAATGAATGTATTTAAATTCGTCTATCTGCAGGAGGAAGGAGGGGCCATGCATTTAAATAGCTAGGTCACTAGTATTAAATTGGGTAACTAAACTGCAGTTGTTGCATTTCGAAAGTGCAGCAGAAAGAAAAGGGGCCCAATGTGAATCTGCAATGGGTTTGAAGTGGAGTTGGAGCTATGAACGCATGGAAAAGTGATGGTTCATGCGTATCTGCCACAACCAAAGCAGCAAGATGGCTCCAGGGGACATCTGTTTTTCGCATGGGAATGTTTCGGATTCGGGTTGATTTATTTCCTCAGGCTCTTAAACAACCGTGGGCATGGTTCTCTGACCGCCGCTGCTGCGGTCCCTGCTGCCGTTCCTACTGATGCCTGATCCCGCTGATGCCTGTTCCCGCTGCTGCCTGTTCCTGCTGCCGCTCCTGCTGCTGCCTGTCCCTGCTGCCTGCTCCTGCTGCTCCTGCTACTACATGTGCCGCTGCTGCTGTTCCTGCTGCCGCCTGTTCCTGCTGCCTGCTCCTGCTGCTCCTACTACTACATGTGCCGCTGCTGCTGTTCCTGCTGCCGCTCCTGCTGCCGCCTGTCCCTGCTGCCTGCTCCTGCTGCTCCTGCTACTACATGTGCCACTGCTGCTGTTCCTGCTGCCGCCTGTTCCTGCTGCCTGCTCCTGCTGCTCCTGCTACTACATGTGCCGCTGCTGCTGTTCCTGCCGCTGCTGCTCCGCGGGCTCCCGGGCGGCACCTGTCTCTACGGCTTGGCTCTTTCAGACACGTATGTAACCTGGCTCACGGAGACAAGCGGCGCACGCTGGCGTGACACGTCTGTTGTTCGTATGAATCTCATTGTGGTGCTACTGCTCCTGCTAATGCTGCTTCTGCTGCTTCATACTGCTACCGCTATTGCTGCTACTGCTGCCGCTAATGCTGCTATTGCTGCCGCTGCTGCTTCATACTGCTACTGCTGCCGTGCTGCTGCTGCTTCTTTACTTTGACACCTCTCTTCACTTCGCATCTCTTTTACTGAAACACTAAACAGCTTCAACAATATTCTACTGCTGTGGCTTTGATACAGGATTATTGCTGTTATTGTCTACGGATGCTGCAACCGCTGCTGCTGCCTCATACTGCTGCTACTGCTGCTGCTTCATACTGCTACTGCTGCTGCTGCTTCATACTGCTACCGTTACTGCTGCTACTGCTGCCGCTGCTGCTTCATACTGCTACTGCTGCCGTGCTGCTGCTGCTTCATGTACTTTGACATCTCTCTTCACTTCACATCTCTTTTACTGAAACGCTAAACAGCTACAATAATATTCTACTGCTCTGGCTTTGATACAGGATTATTGCTGTTATTATCTACGGATGCTGCAGCTGCTGCTGCCGCTACTGCTCCTGCTGCTTCATACTGCTACTGCGGCTGCTTCATACGGCTACTGCTGCTACTACTGCTGCTGCTGCTTCATTTACTTTGCCATCTCTCTTCACTTGCATCTCTTTTACTGAAACACTGAACAGCTACAACAACTTTCTACTGCTGTGGCTTAGGTACAGAATTATTACTGTTATTTTCTAAGGACGCTGCTGCTGCTGCTGCTGCTACTGTCGCGGCTTAATACAGGACTATTGCCGTTATTATCTGAGGTTGCTGCTGCTACTGCTACTGCTGCATCCCACTCTCTCAGAAGCTTATCCTGCTTCTAATGGACGCAGCCCGGCTGAGCATGCCGCGCTGCGCTGGACTCGCACCTATGCTCCCAGGGTCGCTTCGGCGGTCATGCTTCATCTCTCTACTGAATCTTCTGATTCTATCAGATGCAGCTGGCCGAGTAGCTGCGCTGAGCCGTCAATCGGACTCCTAATCAAAGGCATCCATACCTGTATTCTTCACTCTTCTGATCGCAGGCTCCCCATCATGCTGCCCATTCCTGCAGCGGCGCTGAACTCCGGCTCATCTCCCAAGTACATGTCTGCCTCCTCGCAGCATCTTCCTGCTCTCCTTCTATGGCTTCTCTGCGTAAGCGTTTCACCATTGCTCACTCAACCTTCATGCGGTCCGAGACACGGCCTTCCCGACCTTCCTACTATCCTGATTTCTACTCTCCAACCCAAGGTTTCAAGCGTAAGGGCGCCTGCAACATCAATGGCCCTCTCCGACATGTCTCTGCCCCTACAGGTCTCCGCTTCTACACGGACGCTGCCCCTTCCGTGGGTTTTGGGGGATTCTTCCAGGACCATTGGGTTGCCGAGCGTGGCCGCTACTTTCCACCGGAGCATCTCCTCTGCCCTACACAAGATATTCCCAGTGATCGTGGCCTGCGCGCTGTGGAATCACACGTGGCAGAGAAAGAGGATCTCTGTCACGTGTGATAATCTCGACGTAGTGGAAGCATTACACAAAGGTCGCTCTTTTTCACCCAACATAATGTCCCCTGACCATTTCAACCTCCGTCTCAAACATTCAAAAATCAAAGGAGCCTGCAATATAGTAATAGCTCGCTCGGACACATCTCTCTGCCCCTACAAATCCTTTATGCGTTACACTCGCCTCCGCTGCACAAAGGAGATCTTAACGGACCTCTATTTCTCACTCCAGACAGTCTTCCCATGACAGCAACCTGGTTCAGAGCTCAGCTAAGATCCCTACTGCTCCTCTGTAATTTGTCTCCCCAGCTCTACACAGCTCACTCCTTCAGGATAGGCGCTGCCACGCGCGCGGCCTCGCTGGGGCTCCCCCACACCTCTCTGCAACAGCTGGGGCGCTGGTCCTCTTCGGCCTTCTCCGCCTACATCAGGCCAGACGCGTCCGCTATCCTGGCTGCACAAAGTCTACTGGCTTCCTCGTAAGCTCCCAGCAAAGCAATACAAAGCAAAGTAAGTGAACCAATAAGATTCTGGTGGCGGCACGCACTTCTTCAAAGATAACCCTGTTGCAGCGTCCGGTTGATCGTGATGCGAGCGCTCACGTCCCAGGCAGCGTCCGGTTGATCGTGATGCGAGCGCTCACGTCCCGGCGCTTAAAGACAACTCTGCTACAGCGTCTGGTATCGATCGTGATGCGAGCGCTCACGTCCCAGACAGCGTCCGGTTGATCGTGATGCGAGCGCTCACGTCCCGGCGCTCAAAGATAACTCTGCTACAGCGTCTGGTATCGATCGTGAAGCGAGCGCTCACGTCCCAGACAGCGTCCGGTTGATCGTGAAGCGAGCGCTCACGTCCCGGCGCTTAAAGACAACTCCGCTACAGCGTCTGGTATCGATCGTGATGCGAGCGCTCACGTCCCAGGCAGCGTCCGGTTGATCGTGAAGCGAGCGCTCACGTCCCGGCGCTTAAAGACAACTCCGCTACAGCGTCTGGTATCGATCGTGATGCGAGCGCTCACGTCCCAGGCAGCGTCCGGTTGATCGTGAAGCGAGCGCTCACGTCCCGGCGCTCAAAGATAACTCTGCTACAGCGTCTGGTATCGATCGTGAAGCGAGCGCTCACGTCCCGGCGCTTAAAGACAACTCTGCTACAGCGTCTGGTATCGATCGTGATGCGAGCGCTCACGTCCCAGACAGCGTCCGGTTGATCGTGAAGCGAGCGCTCACGTCCCGGCGCTTAAAGACAACTCCGCTACAGCGTCTGGTATCGATCGTGATGCGAGCGCTCACGTCCCAGGCAGCGTCCGGTTGATCGTGAAGCGAGCGCTCACGTCCCGGCGCTTAAAGACAACTCTGCTACAGCGTCTGGTATCGATCGTGATGCGAGCGCTCACGTCCCAGGCAGCGTCCGGTCGATCGTGAGCGAGCGCTCACGTCCCGGCGCTTAAAGACAACTCTGCTACAGCGTCTGGTATCGATCGTGATGCGAGCGCTCACGTCCCAGGCAGCGTCCGGTTGATCGTGAAGCGAGCGCTCACGTCCCGGCGCGCAAAGATAACTCTGCCCGTTTTTGGGGATCATGCGCGCGAGCAAGCGCCGCACTCATCAGCATCTCTCCCGGGCCTAGGGCGCCAAACATACTCAATCAATAAACTTCTAACTGCATTTTCCCTCTTGGGTCTCTCCAAAGTGAAATGAAGCTCTTCGCGAAAGTTCACTGTGGTAGACCCGGCCACTGCTGCCAGATCTACAAGCCTGCTCATCCTCTACTCATTACACCAGCAAAACGCCCACATCTAATCCACCAATAACCACCAGGACAGCAAGTTAAAAGCCGGAGACGCCCACTTTCCCGGCCTTCTGAAGTTTGCAAAGCCTCCGCCGCCCCACCTCCTCCTTCTCTCATCGAAGCGTGCTTGCCTACTGCCTCTGCCGTCACCAGTGCCTAGGCCCCGGGGGGATCATGCGCGCGAGCAAGCGCCGCACTCATCAGCATCTCTCCCGGGCCTAGGGCGCCAAACATACTCAATCAACAAACTTCTAACTGCATTTTCCCTCTTGGGTCTCTCCAAAGTGAACATAATCCAGGCCTGGAGGACATAATCCAGACAACATAATCCAGGCCTGGAGGACATAATCCAAACAACGTAATCCAGGCCTGGAGGACATAATCCAGACAACATAATCCAGGCCTGGAGGACATAATCCAGACAACGTAATCCAGGCCTGGAGGACATAATCCAGACAACATAATCCAGGCCTGGAGGACATAATCCAGACAACATAATCCAGGCCTGGAGGACATAATCCAGACAACATAATCCAGGCCTGGAGGACATAATCCAGACAACATAATCCAGGCCTGGAGGACATAATCCAGGCCTGGAGGACAGCGGGGAACAGCCTGTCGTGTCCCATTCTGTTTCCATGATTGTCTCTTCAGATGTTTCTGTCCAGAGAAAGGACAAGTCTGTAATGGTTTAATAAAGTAGAAATGCCAAAGCTCTTTTTCAGGACAGTTTTCTCTTTGCAGAAATGTAACTCGAGGCTTAACCCAAAACTTTCTTGGCAGTTTAATTTCCGCGCTGCCACTCACGCCTCACTATTGCTTTGTTTGATGCTCACTTTATCAGAGAGTCTTATGTAACAATGTATCCCCCGATCACTCTTGGAACATCTGCAAAAAGCTTTTCTCAGTTTAGTTTGAAATTAGGATTTGTTTTTGTGCATTTTACTCCATCTTTAACAGAACTCGGATCAGACTGTTTCTGATGAATACTTTCAGCTGCAGTTCAAGTCTTCAGAGAAAGTTCCGCCCTGGCTAACAAACAGCTAACGAAGTGCTAGCTAGTGCAGGATTTATGGTTAATTAGCTCTTAATTGGTCTTTGTGAAACACTCATCAGTCCTTATTCTTCATGGCCTTATCCACACTGCAGCAATGATCAAATCTGAGCTAATACATGCTTAAATCACGTGAGTTTGTCTTAATCTGACACATTCTACATTTGACTTTGTCCCATTGTTGAATGTGCTCAGATTAAGATACATTTAGTCAAACTTTAGCAATTTTTTATTAACTTTTCGCAGTGCAACATCTTAACTAACCACTGACATTCCTTTGTTGCATATGGTACATTCCTTTGTTGCATATGGTACATTCCTTTGTTGCATATGGTACATTCCTTTGTTGCATATGGTACATTCCTTTGTTGCGTATGGTACATTCCGTGACTCTGTGGTGGTTGCACAGGCGATCAGCTGCCTGAAGAGGGCGCACTACCTGTCTCCCTTTGACTGGAAGGTGCTGTACAACCTGGGCCTGGTGCATCTGACCATGCAGCAGTTCGCCTCCGCATTCCACTTCCTCAGCGCCGCCATCAACCTGCACCCGCGCATGGGGGAGCTATACATGCTGCTGGCCGGTATGTATGTATACTGACAGGTCTGTATGTATACTGACAGGTCTGTATGTATACTGAGACAGGTCTGTATGTATACTGACAGGTCTGTATGTATACTGACAGGTCTGTATGTATACTGACAGGTCTGTGTGTATACTGACAGGTCTGTATGTATACTGACAGGTCTGTATGCATACTGACAGGTCTGTGTGTATACTGACAGGTCTGTATGTATACTGACAGGTCTGTGTGTATACTGACAGGTCTGTATGCATACTGAGGTCTGTATGTATACTGAGGTCTGTATGTATACTGAGACTGAGGTTTGTATGTACAGTGCCTTGCGAAAGTATTCGGCCCCCTTGAACCTTTCAACCTTTCGCCACATTTCAGGCTTCAAACATAAAGATATAAAAAATTATTTTTTTGTCAAGAATCAACAACAAGTGGGACACAATCGTGAAGTGGAACAACATTTATTGGATAATTTAAACTTTTTTAACAAATAATAAACTGAAAAGTGGGGCGTGCAATATTATTCGGCCCCTTGCGCTAATACTTTGTAGCGCCACCTTTTGCTGCAATTACAGCTGCAAGTCGCTTGGGGTATGTCTCTATCAGTTTTGCACATCGAGAGACTGGAATTCTTGCCCATTCTTCCTTGCAAAACAGCTGGAGCTCAGTGAGGTTGGATGGAGAGCGTTTGTGAACAGCAGTCTTCAGCTCTTTCCACAGATTCTCGATTGGATTCAGGTCTGGACTTTGACTTGGCCATTCTAACACCTGGATACGTCTATTTGTGAACCATTCCATTGTAGATTTGGCTTTATGTTTTGGATCATTGTCCTGTTGGAAGATAAATCTCCGTCCCAGTCTCAGGTCTTTTGCAGACTCCAACAGGTTTTCTTCCAGAATGGTCCTGTATTTGGCTCCATCCATCTTCCCATCAATGTTAGCCATCTTCCCTGTCCCTGCTGAAGAAAAGCAGGCCCAAAGCATGATGCTGCCACCACCATGTTTGACAGTGGGGATGGTGTGTTCAGAGTGATGAGCTGTGTTGCTTTTACACCAAACATATCGTTTTGCATTGTGGCCAAAAAGTTTGATTTTGGTTTCATCTGACCAGAGCACCTTCTTCCACATGTTTGGTGTGTCTCCCAGGTGGCTTGTGGCAAACTTTAAACAAGACTTTTTATGGATATCTTTGAGAAATGGCCACTCTTCCAAGGCCAGATTTGTGCAGTGCACGACTGATTGTTGTCCTATGGACAGACTCTCCCACCTCAGCTGTAGTTATCTGCAGTTCATCCAGAGTGATCATGGGCCTCTTGGCTGCATCTCTGATCAGTCTTCTCCTTGTTTGAGATGAAAGTTTGGAGGGACGGCTGGGTCTTGGTAGATTTGCAGTGGTCTGATACTTCTTCCATTTCAATATAATTGCTTGCACAGTGCTCCTTGAGATGTTTAAAGCTTGGGAAATGTTTTTGTATCCAAATCCGGCTTTAAACTTCTCCACAGCAGTATCTCGGACCTGCCTGGTGTGTTCCTTTGTCTTCATGGTTCTCTCTGTGCTTTAAACAGAACCCTGAGACTATCAAAGAGCAGGTGCATTTATACGAAGACTTGATTACACACAGGTGCATTCTATTTATCATCATCAGTCATTTAGGACAACATTGGATCATTCAAAGATCCTCACTGAACTTCTGGACTGAGTTTGCTGCACTGAAAGTAAAGGGGCCCAATAATATTGCACGCCCCACTTTTCAGTTTTTTATTTGTTAAAAAAGTTTAAATTATCCAATACATTTTGTTCCACTTCACAATTGTGTCCCACTTGTTGTTGATTCATGACAAAAAATAAAAATTTTATATCTTTATGTTTGAAGCCTGAAATGTGGCGAAATGTTGAAAGGTTCAAGGGGGCCGAATACTTTCGCAAGGCACTGTATAGAGGTCTGTATGTATACTGAGACAGGTCTGTATGTATACTGAGACAGGTCTGTATGTATACTGAGACAGGTCTGTATGTATACTGAGACAGGTCTGTATGTATACTGAGACAGGTCTGTATGTATACTGAGACAGGTCTGTATGTATACTGAGACAGTCTGTATGTATACTGAGACAGGTCTGTATGTATACTGAGACAGGTCTGTATGTATACTGAGACAGGTCTGTATGTATACTGAGACAGGTCTGTATGTATACTGAGACAGGTCTGTATGTATACTGAGACAGGTCTGTATGTATACTGAGACAGAGGTCTGTATGTATACTGAGAGAGAGGTCTGTTGTTTCTTCAGTGGCTCTGACAAACCTGGAGGATCAGGAGAACGCCAGCAGAGCGTATGAGCAGGCGGTGACCCTGGACCAGTGAGTGTGGCCTCTCCATAACACACTGTTGTTACACTGTTATTACACACTGTTGTTACACACTGTTGTTACACTGTTATTACACACTGTTGTTACACACTGTTGTTACACTGTTATTACACACTGTTGTTACACACTGTTGTTACACACTATTACACACTGTTGTTACACACTGTTGTTACACACTATTACACACTGTTGTTACACACTGTTGTTACACACTGTTGTTACACACTGTTATTACACACTTGTTACACACTGTTGTTACACACTATTACACACTGTTGTTACACACTGTTGTTACACTGTTATTACACACTGTTGTTACACACTGTTGTTACACACTATTACACACTGTTGTTACACACTGTTGTTACACACTGTTGTTACACACTGTTGTTACACACTGTTGTTACACACTATTACACACTGTTGTTACACACTGTTACACACTATTACACACTGTTGTTACACACTGTTGTTACCCACTGTTCACACTGTTGTTACCCACTGTTCACACTGTTATTACACTGTTATTACACACTGTTGTTACACACCATATACACACTGTTATTACACACTGTTATTACACACTGTTATTAGACACTGTTATTACACACTGTTACACACTGTTGTTACACACTGTTGTTACACACTGTTGTTACACACTGTTGTTACACACTGTTGTTACACACTGTTGTTACACACTGTTGTTACACACTGTTGTTACACACTATTACACACTGTTGTTACACACTGTGCACACTGTTGTTACACACTGTTGTTACACACTATTACACACTGTTGTTACACACTGTTGTTACACACTGTTGTTACACACTATTACACACTGTTGTTACACACTATTACACACTGTTGTTACACACTGTTCACACTGTTGTTACACACTGTTCACACTGTTGTTACACACTGTTCACACTGTTATTACACACTGTTACACACTGTTGTTACACACTGTTCACACTGTTATTACACACTGTTACACACTGTTCACACTGTTGTTACACACTGTTCACACTGTTATTACACTGTTGTTACACACTTGTTACACACTGTTGTTACACACTGTTGTTACACACTGTTGTTACACTGTTCACACTGTTGTTACACTGTTCACACTGTTGTTACACTGTTCACACTGTTGTTACACACTGTTGTTACACACTATTACACACTGTTGTTACACACTGTTCACACTGTTATTACACTGTTATTACACACTGTTGTTACACACTGTTGTTACACACTATTACACACTGTTGTTACACACTGTGCACACTGTTATTACACACTGTTGTTACACACTATTACACACTGTTGTTACACACTGTTGTTACACACTATTACACACTGTTGTTACACACTATTACACACTGTTGTTACACACTGTTCACACTGTTGTTACACACTGTTCACACTGTTATTACACACTATTACACACTGTTGTTACACACTGTTCACACTGTTATTACACTGTTATTACACACTGTTGTTACACACTGTTGTTACACACTGTTGTTACACACTGTTGTTACACACTGCACACTGTTATTACACACTGTTGTTACACACTGTTGTTACACACTGCACACTGTTATTACACACTGTTGTTACACACTATTACACACTGTTGTTACACACTGTTGTTACACACTATTACACACTGTTGTTACACACTATTACACACTGTTGTTACACACTGTTCACACTGTTGTTACACACTATTACACACTGTTGTTACACACTGTTCACACTGTTGTTACACACTATTACACACTGTTGTTACACACTATTACACACTGTTACACACTGTTCACACTGTTGTTACACACTATTACACACTGTTGTTACACACTATTACACACTGTTGTTACACACTATTACACACTGTTGTTACACACTATTACACACTGTTGTTACACACTGTTCACACTGTTATTACACACTGTTACACACTATTACACACTGTTGTTACACACTGTTCACACTGTTATTACACTGTTATTACACACTGTTGTTACACACTGTTGTTACACTGTTCACACTGTTGTTACACACTGTTGTTACACACTATTACACACTGTTGTTACACACTGTTCACACTGTTATTACACACTGTTACACACTATTACACACTGTTGTTACCCACTGTTCACACTGTTATTACACTGTTATTACACACTGTTGTTACACACTGTTGTTACACACTATTACACACTGTTGTTACACACTGTGCACACTGTTATTACACACTGTTGTTACACACCATTACACACTGTTGTTACACACTGTTGTTACACACTGTTGTTACACACTATTACACACTGTTGTTACACACTGTTCACACTGTTGTTACACACTATTACACACTGTTGTTACACACTGTTCACACTGTTATTACACACTGTTACACACTATTACACACTGTTGTTACACACTGTTGTTACACACTGTTCACACTGTTGTTACACACTATTACACACTGTTGTTACCCACTGTTCACACTTATTACACTGTTATTACACACTGTTGTTACACACTGTTGTTACACACTGTTGTTACACACTGTTGTTACACACTGTTGTTACCCACTGTTCACACTGTTATTACACACTGTTATTACACACTGTTATTACACACTGTTGTTACACACTGTTGTTACACACTGTTGTTACACACTGTTGTTACACACTGTTACACACTATTACACACTGTTGTTACACACTGTTCACACTGTTATTACACACTGTTACACACTATTACACACTGTTGTTACCCACTGTTCACACTGTTATTACACTGTTGTTACACTGTTGTTACACACTGTTGTTACACACTGTTACACACTGTTGTTACACACTGTTCACACTGTTATTACACACTGTTACACACTATTACACACTGTTGTTACACACTGTTGTTACCCACTGTTTACACTGTTATTACACACTGTTGTTACACACTTATTACACACTGTTGTTACCCACTGTTCACACTGTTATTACACTGTTATTACACACTGTTGTTACACACTGTTGTTACACACTGTTGTTACACTGTTCACACTGTTATTACACTGTTATTACACACTGTTGTTACACACTATTACACACTGTTCACACTGTTATTACACACTGTTACACACTATTACACACTGTTGTTACCCACTGTTCACACTGTTATTACACTGTTATTACACACTGTTGTTACACACTTGTTACACACTGTTGTTACACACTGTTATTACACACTGTTGTTACACACTGTTGTTACACACTGTTGTTACACACTGTTGTTACACACTGTTGTTACACACTGTTGTTACACACTGTTGTTACACACTGTTATTACACACTGTTGTTACACACTGTTGTTACACACTGTTGTTACACACTGTTGTTACCCACTGTTGTTACACACTGTTGTTACACACTGTTGTTACACAGGCCTGGGTCTGGCCTTCGTCTGGCTTTGGTCTGACCTGTCTGGCCTGGATCTGGCCTTCGTCTGACCTAGGTCTGGCCTGGGTCTGGCCTGGGTCCGACCTGTCTGGCATGGATCTGGCCTTGGTCTGCCCTGGGTCGGCCTGGGTCTAACTGAGGTGTATCTTCTTCAGGTCCAACCCGATGGTGAACCTGAACTTTGCCATCTTCCTGTTTAACCACGGAGACAAGAAAGGAGCTCTGCAGCAGTACCAGGAGCTGGAACGGAAGGTCACCGCCACAAGAGACACTAACAACACCGAGTACGACCCCGAGGTGAGTCTGAGGGACACCAACAACACCGAGTACGACCCCGAGGTGAGTCTGAGAGACACCAACAACACCGAGTACGACCCCGAGGTGAGTCTGAGAGACACCAACAACACCGAGTACGACCCCGAGGTGATTGAGAGACACCAACAACACCGAGTACGACCCCGAGGTGAGTCTGAGAGACACCAACAACACCGAGTACGACCCCGAGGTGAGTGAGAGACACCAACAACACCGAGTACGACCCCGAGGTGAGTCTGAGAGACACCAACAACACCGAGTACGACCCAGAGGTGAGTCTGAGAGACACCAACAACACCGAGGTGAGTCTGAGAGACACCAACAACACCGAGTACGACCCAGAGGTGAGTCTGAGAGACACCAACAACACCGAGGTGAGTCTGAGAGACACCGACAACACCGAGGTGAGTCTGAGAGACACCAACAACACCGAGTACGACCCCGAGGTGAGTCTGAGAGACACCAACAACACCGAGGTGAGTCTGAGAGACACCGACAACATCAAGGTGAGTCTGAGAGACACCAACAACACCGAGTACGACCCCGAGGTGCGTCTGAGAGACACCAACAACACCGAGTACGACCCCGAGGTGTGTCTGAGAGACACTAACAACACCAAGGTGAGTCTGAGAGTCACCAACAACACCAAGGTGAGTCTGAGAGACACCAACCACACCGAGGTGAGTCTGAGGGACACCAACAACACCGAGTACGACCCCGAGGTGTGTCTGAGAGACACTAACAACACCAAGGTGAGTCTGAGAGACACCAACCACACCGAGTACGACCCCGAGGTGAGTCTGAGAGACACCAACAACACCAAGGTGAGTCTGAGAGACACCAACCACACCGAGTACGACCCCGAGGTGAGTCTGAGAGACACCAACAACACCGAGTACGACCCCGAGGTGAGTCTGAGAGACACCAACAACACCGAGGTGAGTCTGAGAGTCACCAACAACACCGAGGTGAGTCTGAGAGACACCAACCACACCGAGGTGAGTCTGAGGGACACCAACAACACAGAGTACGACCCCGAGGTGTGTCTGAGAGACACTAACAACACCGAGGTGAGTCTGAGAGACACCAACCACACCGAGGTGAGTCTGAGGGACACCAACAACACCGAGGTGAGTCTGAGAGACACCAACAACACCGAGGTGAGTCTGAGAGACACCAACCACACCGAGGTGAGTCTGAGGGACACCAACAACACCGAGGTGAGTCTGAGGGACACCAACAACACCGAGTACGACCCCGAGGTGAGTCTGAGAGACACCAACAACACCGAGGTGAGTCTGAGAGACACCAACCACACCGAGGTGAGTCTGAGGGACACCAACAACACCGAGGTGAGTCTGAGAGACACCAACAACACCGAGTACGACCCCGAGGTGTGTCTGAGAGACACCAACAACACCGAGTACGACCCCGAGGTGTGTCTGAGAGACACCAACAACACCGAGTACGACCCCGAGGTGAGTCTGAGAGACACCAACAACACAGAGTACGACCCCGAGGAGTGTCTGAGAGACAATAACAACACCAAGGTGAGTCTGAGAGACACCAACAACACCGAGGTGAGTCTGAGAGACACCAACAACACCAAGGTGAGTCTGAGAGACACCAACAACACCAAGGTGAGTCTGAGAGACACCAACAACACCGAGTACGACCCTGAGGTGCGTCTGAGAGACACCAACAACACTGAGATGAGTCTGAGAGACACCAACAACACCGAGGTGAGTCTGAGAGACACCAACAACACCAAGGTGAGTCTGAGAGACACCAACAACACCGAGTACGACCCTGAGGTGCGTCTGAGAGACACCAACAACACTAAGATGAGTCTGAGAGACCAGTACGACCCCGAGGTGCGTCTGAGAGACACCAACAACACTGAGGTGAGTCTGAGAGACCAGTACGACCCTGAGGTGAGTCTGAGAGACACCAACAACACTGAGGTGAGTCTGAGAGACCAGTACGACCCTGAGGTGAGTCTGAGAGACACCAACAACACTGAGGTGAGTCTGAGAGACCAGTACGACCCCGAGGTGAGTCTGAGAGACACCAACAACACTGAGGTGAGTCTGAGAGACCAGTACGACCCCGAGGTGCGTCTGAGAGACACCAACAACACTAAGATGAGTCTGAGAGACCAGTACGACCCCGAGGTGCGTCTGAGAGACACCAACAACACTAAGATGAGTCTGAGAGACCAGTACGACCCCGAGGTGCGTCTGAGAGACACCAACAACACTGAGGTGAGTCTGAGAGACCAGTACGACCCTGAGGTGAGTCTGAGAGACACCAACAACACTGAGGTGAGTCTGAGAGACCAGTACGACCCCGAGGTGAGTCTGAGAGACACCAACAACACTGAGGTGAGTCTGAGAGACCAGTACGACCCCGAGGTGAGTCTGAGAGACCAGTACGACCCCGAGGTGAGTCTCACACAGACTGAGGAGACACTTTCTAACACATGAAGATCTAGACATGTCCAAACTCAGGCCCGGGGGCGAGTTGTGGTCCTCAGTGTCATTGTATGTGGCCCTCTGCCTTTGCTAACCCAAGGTAGTCTTTGAGATCATCCAGCCAACTTCAGCTCAGACAATATAGACATGTTGTCCCTCGTTCTAAAGTCCAGTACGTCTGAGATTCAGTTACTTACTTCTCCCCCTCCTCTCTCTCCCCTCCTCCCCCTCCTCCCCCCTCCTCCCCCCTCAGCTGGTGGACATGGCTCAGAAGATGGCCGCCGCGCTGCAGGTGGGGGAGCCTCTGTTATGGACCAAACCTTCTAAAGAATCCAAGTCCAAGACCTCGTCCTCTGGATCCAAGACCGGGACCACGGTCCTGGGAACCAACCAGGCTCTGGGCCAGGCCATGTCCTCTGCTGCCAGCTACAAGAACCTGCATCTGCAACCAGGTGAGTGTGTGCTCTCTCTCTGTGTGCTCTCTCTCTGTGTGCTCTCTCTCTGTATGCTCTCTCTGTGCTTTCTCTGTGCTCTCTCTGTGTGCTCTCTCTGTGCTCTCTGTGTGCTCTCTCTGTGCTCTCTCTGTGTGCTCTCTCTCTGTGTGCTCTCTCTGTGCTCTCTGTGTGCTCTCTCTGTGCTCTCTCTGTGTGTGTGTGCTCTCTCTGTGCTCTCTCTGTGCTCTCTCTGCTCTCTCTCTGTGCTCTCTCTGTGCTCTCTCTCTGTGCTCTCTCTCTGTGCTCTCTCTCTGTGCTCTCTCTGTGCTCTCTCTCTGTGCTCTCTCTCTCTCTCTGTGTGCTCTCTCTCTGTGCTCTCTCTCTGTGCTCTCTCTGTGCTCTCTCTGTGCTCTCTCTCTGTGTGCTCTCTCTCTGTGCTCTCTCTATCCTCTCTCTCTGTGCTCTCTCTCTGTGCTCTCTCTCTGTGCTCTCTCTGTGTGCTCTCTCTGTGTCCTCTCTCTGTGTCCTCTCTCTGTGCTCTCTCTGTGCTCTCTCTCTGTGCTCTCTCTCTGTCCTCTCTCTGTGTGCTCTCTCTCTGTGCTCTCTCTCTGTGTGCTCTCTCTGTGTGCTCTCTCTGTGCTCTCTCTGTGCTCTCTCTCTGTGTGCTGTCTCTCTGTGCTCTCTCTCTATGCTCTCTCTGTGCTCTCTCTCTGTGCTCTCTCTCTGTGCTCTCTCTCTGTGCTCTCTCTCTGTGCTCTCTCTCTGTGCTCTCTCTCTGTGCTCTCTCTCTGTGCTCTCTCTGTGCTCTCTCTCTGTGCTCTCTCTCTGTGCTCTCTCTATCCTCTCTCTGTGCTCTCTCTGTGTGCTCTCTCTCTGTGCTCTCTCTGTGCTCTCTCTGTGCTCTCTCTCTGTGCTCAGAGAACTGAGAACGACGTTTGTTAAGGTCACATGGTAAGAGTCAAAAAACTGTAGCATAAAGAAAAACTACAGGTTTAGCAAAGAGTCGGTGTCAAATGAATCTGACACAGAAGTCGGAGCCAAAGTGTCACTTATAATCTGAATAATCCTTGGGTTCCATCTGACGTCATACAGAGATATAGTAGAAGAAGAAGTGTTTATACAGAGATATAGTAGAAGAAGAAGTGTTTATACAGAGATATAGTAGAAGAAGAAGTGTTTATACAGAGATATAGTAGAAGAAGTGTTTATACAGAGATATAGTAGAAGTGTTTATACAGAGATATAGTAGAAGAAGTGTTTATACAGAGATATAGTAGAAGAAGAAGTGTTTATACAGAGATATAGTAGAAGAAGAAGTGTTTATACAGAGATATAGTAGAAGAAGTGTTTATACAGAGATATAGTAGAAGAAGAAGTGTTTATACAGAGATATAGTAGAAGAAGTGTTTATACAGAGATATAGTAGAAGAAGTGTTTATACAGAGATATAGTAGAAGAAGTGTTTATACAGAGATATAGTAGAAGTGTTTATACAGAGATATAGTAGAAGAAGAAGTGTTTATACAGAGATATAGTAGAAGAAGAAGTGTTTATACAGAGATATAGTAGAAGAAGAAGTGTTTATACAGAGATATAGTAGAAGATAGAAGAAGTGTTTATACAGAGATATAGTAGAAGAAGTGTTTATACAGAGATATAGTAGAAGAAGAAGTGTTTATACAGAGATATAGTAGAAGAAGTGTTTATACAGAGATATAGTAGAAGAAGAAGTGTTTATACAGAGATATAGTAGAAGAAGAAGTGTTTATACAGAGATATAGTAGA
The DNA here is from genome assembly GCA_964034765.1 of Knipowitschia caucasica. NCBI lineage: Eukaryota > Metazoa > Chordata > Actinopteri > Gobiiformes > Gobiidae > Knipowitschia > Knipowitschia caucasica. Next base: position 4,337,807 of record OZ035841.1, read on the forward strand.
AGAAGAAGTGTTTATACAGAGATATAGTAGAAGAAGTGTTTATACAGAGATATAGTAGAAGAAGAAGTGTTTATACAGAGATATAGTAGAAGAAGTGTTTATACAGAGATATAGTAGAAGAAGTGTTTATACAGAGATATAGTAGAAGTGTTTATACAGAGATATAGTAGAAGAAGAAGTGTTTATACAGAGATATAGTAGAAGAAGTGTTTATACAGAGATATAGTAGAAGAAGTGTTTATACAGAGATATAGTAGAAGAAGTGTTTATACAGAGATATAGTAGAAGAAGTGTTTATACAGAGATATAGTAGAAGTGTTTATACAGAGATATAGTAGAAGAAGAAGTGTTTATACAGAGATATAGTAGAAGAAGAAGTGTTTATACAGAGATATAGTAGAAGAAGTGTTTATACAGAGATATAGTAGAAGAAGTGTTTATACAGAGATATAGTAGAAGAAGTGTTTATACAGAGATATAGTAGAAGAAGTGTTTATACAGAGATATAGTAGAAGAAGAAGTGTTTATACAGAGATATAGTAGAAGAAGTGTTTATACAGAGATATAGTAGAAGAAGAAGTGTTTATACAGAGATATAGTAGAAGAAGTGTTTATACAGAGATATAGTAGAAGAAGAAGTGTTTATACAGAGATATAGTAGAAGAAGAAGTGTTTATACAGAGATATAGTAGAAGAAGTGTTTATACAGAGATATAGTAGAAGAAGTGTTTATACAGAGATATAGTAGAAGAAGTGTTTATACAGAGATATAGTAGAAGAAGAAGTGTTTATACAGAGATATAGTAGAAGAAGAAGTGTTTATACAGAGATATAGTAGAAGAAGAAGTGTTTATACAGAGATATAGTAGAAGAAGAAGTGTTTATACAGAGATATAGTAGAAGAAGTGTTTATACAGAGATATAGAAGAAGAAGTGTTTATACAGAGATATAGTAGAAGAAGTGTTTATACAGAGATATAGTAGAAGTGTTTATACAGAGACATAGTAGAAGAAGAAGTGTTTATACAGAGATATAGTAGAAGAAGTGTTTATACAGAGATATAGTAGAAGAAGAAGTGTTTATACAGAGATATAGTAGAAGAAGAAGTGTTTATACAGAGATATAGTAGAAGAAGTGTTTATACAGAGATATAGTAGAAGTGTTTATACAGAGATATAGTAGAAGAAGAAGTGTTTATACAGAGATATAGTAGAAGAAGAAGTGTTTATACAGAGATATAGTAGAAGAAGTGTTTATACAGAGATATAGTAGAAGAAGAAGTGTTTATACAGAGATATAGTAGAAGAAGAAGTGTTTATACAGAGATATAGTAGAAGAAGAAGTGTTTATACAGAGATATAGTAGAAGAAGTGTTTATACAGAGATATAGTAGAAGAAGTGTTTATACAGAGATATAGTAGAAGAAGAAGTGTTTATACAGAGATATAGTAGAAGAAGTGTTTATACAGAGATATAGTAGAAGAAGTGTTTATACAGAGATATAGTAGAAGAAGAAGTGTTTATACAGAGATATAGTAGAAGAAGTGTTTATACAGAGATATAGTAGAAGTGTTTATACAGAGATATAGTAGAAGAAGAAGTGTTTATACAATGATATAGTAGAAGAAGAAGTGTTTATACAGAGATATAGTTAGAAGAAGAAGTGTTTATACAGAGATATAGTAGAAGAAGAAGTGTTGTATTTATACAGAGATGTTTATAGTAGAAGAAGTGATATTAAGTGTTTATACAGAGATATAGTAGAAGAAGTGTTTATACAAGATATAGTAGAAAAGTGTTTATACAGAGATATAGTAGAAGAAGAAGTGTTTATACAGAGATATAGTAGAAGAAGAAGTGTTTATACAGAGATATAGTAGAAGAAGAAGTGTTTATACAGAGATATAGTAGAAGAATACAGAGAATATACAGAAATATAGAAGAAGTGAAGAAGTGGTTCATACACGGAGATATAGTAGAAGAAGAAGAGGTTTATACACAGAGATATAGTAGAAGAAGAAGTGGTTTATACACAGAGATATAGTAGAAGAAGAAGTGGTTTATACACGGAGATATAGTAGAAGAAGAAGAGGTTTATACACAGAGATATAGTAGAAGAAGAAGTGGTTTATACACGGAGATGTAGTAGAAGAAGAAGTGGTTTATACACGGTGATATAGTAGAAGAAGAAGTGGCTTATACACGGAGATATAGTAGAAGAAGAAGTGGTTTATACACAGAGATATAGTAGAAGAAGAAGTGGTTTATACACGGAGATATAGTAGAAGAAGAAGAGGTTTATACACAGACATATAGTAGAAGAAGAAGTGGTTTATACACGGAGATATAGTAGAAGAAGAAGTGGTTTATACACAGAGATATACAGAGATATAGTAGAGAAGAAGAAGTGGTTCATACACGGTGATATAGTAGAAGAAGAAGAGGTTTATACACGGTGATATAGTAGAAGAAGAAGAGGTTTATACACAGACATATAGTAGAAGAAGAAGTGGTTTATACACGGAGATATAGTAGAAGAAGAAGAGGTTTATACACAGACTCGGGCCCCGTCCCAATACTCGCACTTCCACCCTCGCGCCCCTCATTTGCGCGTTCCCGATAAAGGGTGCGAGTGCGTAGGGTGTCCCAATTCTCCAGGGAGGTCTTTGGCCCCGCCCCCTTCGCGCCCCTGATCCACACTTCGCCGTAGCCTGCATCTATGCGCACTCTGGCGAAGGATATTGCCCATAATTCTTTGCGGTACACACCAAAACGTCGGGAAAATGCATTTAAATATAAATTTTGAAATATATATGCAGTATGTGTGTAAATAAGTTTTGCTATATTACTTGGAAAGAAGCATAAACGTTTGATGAAGAATTACGGACATTGTGTTTTAACAATTTAATAACTTTTTAAAGCAAGCATTCATATAACATTCAATTTAAACTTTACACTTAGTAACATAATCTTAGAATGTATAAAAACTGACCAGATAGTTAGTTACCCACATTTAACTTAAAATTATACAGCTATCTCTAATTAAAAACAACTAATATACATGTATTTTAACGTGTGTGAAGCAATTCATTTTGTTTCCCAAAGGGTCAGACAAAGTTACCTTTAATTTTTTATAAAGTTTAGGTCTGAAAATGACCATCTCTCGACGAGTCGATGACGTAACCTGCACTCAGTGTGCACTGTCCCAATTCCGCCTTTTTTGCACACTTGTAACCTGCGCACTCCAACCCTGGTGTGCACTTCGAACAAATGCACACTTCGAAGAGGTGTGTAGGGTGCAGTGTGAGTATTGGGACTGGGCCATATAGTAGAAGAAGAAGTGGTTTATACACGGAGATATAGTAGAAGAAGAAGAGGTTTATACACGGAGATATAGTAGAAGAAGAGGTTTATACACGGAGATATAGTAGAAGAAGAAGTGGTTTATACACGGAGATATAGTAGAAGAAGAAGTGGTTTATACACGGAGATATAGTAGAAGAAGAAGAGGTTTATACACGGAGATATAGTAGAAGAAGAAGAGGTTTATACACAGAGTTATAGTAGAAGAAGAAGTGGTTTATACACGGAGATATAGTAGAAGAAGAAGTGGTTTATACACGGAGATATAGTAGAAGAAGAAGTGGTTTATACACGGAGATATAGTAGAAGAAGAAGTGGTTTATACACAGAGATATAGTAGAAGAAGAAGTGGTTTATACACGGAGATATAGTAGAAGAAGAAGTGGTTTATACACAGAGATATAGTAGAAGAAGAAGCGGTTTATACACGGAGATATAGTAGAAGAAGAAGCGCTGTCAAAATGCCATCTTTGTGTGCGGTGTACACTTGTAGCAACCGCACAAACAGAGAGAAAGACCAGAGTTGGTTCATGTTCCAACTGTGTCTCATATAAAGGAGCACACTTTTAAACAATCACTGGAATGAGGCGGGCGAGGTGGATCAAGGCTTTCCCAGATAAGCGCCCCCTGCAGGCCACCCCAATGAAACGCAGCAATTTCTTCTGTTTTTCATTCCAAAATTGCCTGAAATCAAGACTCTTTTGAGAAATATTTGTCAGTTCTCCCTTAGATTTGAGTGTCCCTGATTAAGACTGTTCCAACAACCGTACACCGCACAGGAGGAGAGCCTTTGACTCCAAAACAGACTTTACATGGTTTTCAACAGGAGCAAAACTGAGCTGTCCCACCTTTGCTCATGCGCCCCCTACTGGCCAGGTTCATGAAATCCAAGAATACAAAAATGTAATGTATTGCCCAGAAAGATACCCAACCCAAGTCAAAATGGACCAAACCAACAACGATCACAGAAGCAGAACCTGTCGTGGCCTGTGCAGTTTGAGCGAATCAAAGTGAAAGCAAAGCAAAGATCGAGTTTTGAACCGACATCTGCAAACATCAGCTCGCGTCCCGGTCACCTGCAGCCAGTCCTCCTGAAGCCACGCCCTCCACCTTCTGTCCGGGCTTCCTCTTTCAGCCGACGGAAGGAAGGCTTTTGGCACACACTGCTGCAGCGTGAGGAGAGATGTGGGACTGGAGGAGGAAAGACGAGACCGAGCCCAGATCCCCGAGTTTGGATTACGACAGGAAAAGGCCAACAATGAGCCAGTGTGCGATCCACGAGGAGAGACAGAGTACCTCCACGAGTGACGCCGGAGAAAGACTATCTGAGCCCAGGAATGAGGATTAGACGAGAGAGCTCAGGGAGAAGACATTCATGGACATTGGTCATTCACCGCTTATGGACCCATGTGTTTTTATTGTTTTAACAGGTTGATTCTCTAATCTGGGTTCGGCGAATCGACAGCTCAATAACTGTATTTGTATCTACTGCTTTTTTTCTTTTTATGGTGTCAAAAAATGTCCATATATGGTGCTAATGTGGCGGCGGTTTGGGAATCTATATGGACCAATCATTACGTAATTGTATAAGTCCAGATCTGCCTAAATCCAGTCAGAACTGTTTTATAATCCTTGTCCTGGGGCTCATCTTGGTAATTCATTCACTACAAGACAAAATATGAAGGATTTATTGAGTCTGTCCTTTATGAAGTTGTACAGTTGTAAACCCTAACCCTTTCCCTCTGGTCTCTCTGGTTCTCACTATGATCCCTCTCTCTGATCTCTTCCTTCTCTCTCTCTCTGGGCTGTCTGCTCTCTCTCTGAGGTCTCTCTCTCTGCTCTCTCCCAGGTCTCTCTCTCTCTGGTCTCTCTCTCTCTGGTCTCTCTCTTTGATCTCTCTCTCTGGTCTGTCTTTTTCTGGTCTTTCTCTTGTTTCTCTCTCTGATCTCTCTCTCAGGTCTCTCTCTGGTCTTCCTCTGATCTCTCTCTGGTCTTCCTCTGATCTCTCTCTGGTCTTCCTCTGGTCTCTCTCTGGTCTCTCTCTCTGCTCTCTCCCAGGTCTCTCTCTTATCTCTCTTTCTCTCTGTTATCTCTCTCTCTTTCTCTCTGTTATCTCTCTCTCTGCTCGCTCTCTGGTCTCTCTCTCTCTCTCTCTCTGGTCTGTCTCTCTCTGATCTCTCTCTCAGGTCTCTCTCTGGTCTTCCTCTGGTCTCTCTCTGGTCTCTCTCTTGTTTCTCTCTCTCTCTGGTCTCTCTCTGGTCTGTCTCTCTCTGATCTCTCTCTCTTGTCTCTCTCTGGTCTTCCTCTGGTCTCTCTCTGGTCTCTCTCTTGTTTCTCTCTCTCTCTGGTCTCTCTCTGGTCTCTCTCTCTCTCTCTCTGATCTCTCTCTTGTCTCTCTCTCTCTCTCTCTGATCTCTCTCTGGTTTCTCTCTTGTTTCTCTCTCTCTCTGATCTCTCTCTCAGGTCTCTCTCTGGTCTGTCTCTCTCTGATCTCTCTCTAAAGTCTCTCTCTGGTCTTCCTCTGGTCTCTCTCTTGTTTCTCTCTCTCTCTGGTCTCTCTCTGGTCCTGTGTACTCTCGCCGTGACTGTAGAGAAGATTAGTTTGAAAGTGGGAAGCCGATGGGTCTCCACAACACACCAGACTTGTCACTGTGGTCCAGGGTGTGTCAGGTCAGAGAGAGAGACCTTCTGATGCAACTTTAGAGAGAAAATTAGACCTAAAATTACTTTAACTTTTAGGAACATCTCGCTGCACATTTCCCAGTCCCAGCTTAAGCACAGAACCTCACCGCACTGAGGCCTGAGCTCGTCCGGTTTAATAACGTGAGCCGGCGGAGGTCGGACGGACACATTTCACTGAACACAAGCAGCACTTTTGTGTGGGAATTCCTCCAGAGCTCATTTGAGGGGATTAGGAGACAGGAGAGCCGATCCGGAGCGCCCGGCCTGGGAACACGAGCCGGGACAGGGACCAAGGACGCCGCAAGAATCAACCGCTTCAGACGAAACTTTAGGAATTTGAGGATTTGTGTCTGAGATTATGTGGAAGTCCCTGAAAAGATCCATAAAAACCAGCAACGAGAGAGACCGAACACCACCTGAAGATGGAAACACAGTTCAATTCAGTTTGTGTACAGCCCTGAATCACAGTCGTTATCTGTGAGGACTTTACAAACTGTCGATTCACCAACACAGATCAGAGAATCAAACATTTACAACACAGGAAACACACAGAGCCATTGGTCGATAAGAGGCAGAGACCGATGTCCATAAAAATATCATATAACCTGAGTCCAACATAACAGTTACCTTTATTTAAAGTCAGAAGACAACTTTTGTCCAGTCTCTCTCTCTGTTCTCTCTCTCTCTCTGTGGTTTCTGTTTGGTCTCTCTCTCTGTTCTCTCTCTCTCTCTCTGTTATCTCTCTCTCTCTGTGGTTTCTGTTTGGTCTCTCTCTCTGTTCTCGCTCTCTCTCTCTGTTCTCTCTCTCTCTCTCTCTATGGTTTCTGTTTGGTCTCTCTCTCTGTTCTCTCTCTCTCTCTCTGTTCTCTCTCTCTGTGGTTTCTGTTTGGTCTCTCTCTCTGGTCTCTCTCTCCCTCTCTCTCGCGCTGGTCTCTCTCCCCGTCCTCTCTCTCTCTCCTCTCTCTCTGTGGTTTCTGTTTGGTCTCTCTCTCTCTCTCTCTCTCTCACTGGTCTCTCTCTCTTGCTGGTCTCTGTCCGGTCTCTCTCTCTCTAATCTCTTTCTGGTCTCTGTCCAGTCTCTCTCTCTGGTCTCTTTCTGGTCTCTTTCTGGTCTCTCTCTCTGTCCGGTCTCTCTCTCTCTGGTCTCTGTACGGTCTCTCTCTCTGTCCGGTCTCGATCTCTCTGGTCTCTTTCTGGTCTCTGTCCGGTCTCTCTCTGGTCTCTCTCTGGTCTCTGCAGCTGTATGCACAGCTTTTGACAGCTGCAGCAGCACTCACAGACCTACAATGAACAAGTTTGATATCTCCGTGATCGCACGCCAGCAGTGGTGAGTCCATGTGGTCAGAGAAGTGTATAGACTGTGTGTGTGTGTGTGTGTGTGAGAGAGAGGGGGTTTTACAGCCTTAAAACATACAGCTGCTTATATATATTATTTTTACAACACAACCCGCCGTGACCGAGGACCCACTGCAGACCTGGGGGATGGAGATTTCTGATCAGGGTCTGGGCTTCACCACCACGAACACCGAGAGAGAGAAAGGAAACACAGATCTGAGTAGGACTGCCACACAAATAAACAATGTGTTATTTCTCAGTAGGATCAGCAGAACCGGTGCAACTGGTGCTGATGGGAAAAACCTCAGACCAGGTGGACCTCTGCCAAAACCAGCAGAGAACCGGTCCGGCCGCATTCGTGCACGCGCAAACACAGACACACAACACGAGATAAATGTGCTGCGACAAACACTCGCATGAACCAGAATGGGTCTGATGTGTGTGTGCGTGTGCGTGTGTGTGTTTGTGTGTGTGTGTTTGTGTGTGTGTGTGTGTGTGTGTGTGTGTGTGTGTGTGGTGGAGGTCAAGGGGCAGATGGCACAGACTGGTGGCCTCGCTTCTGTCAGTGTGCCCCAGGGCAGCTGAGGCTACAGTAGTAATTTATTATTATATAATAAATTATAAATCATTTTAAAATAATGACATGTGAAGCGTCTTTGAGTGTCAGAGACTGGACCTTTGTTAAAGCTGGGGGATGTAACTTTCAGACCACAATAATAGAAGTCTGTGATAGAATCCATGTAGCGAGTTCCTGGCTCTAAAACAACAACTATCACTAGTTTTTGAGGATTATGTAACTTTCAGACAACAATGGTTGCTACTGCTACTGCTATTGCTACTACTACTACTACTACTACTGCTACTAATACTACTACTAGCTCATAACATATTACTTTCCTTCACAAGACTGTTTCTGACAAACTACAAGTGTTATTTATTAGGCTGAAGTTACACAGCCCAGCTTTAAACAATACTGTTGTCGACATGTTTCAAACTGTGAGAGAATGTGAGCGTAAACAAAACATGGTCTGATACTTAGAAGCACGGCTAACCACTGATACCTGTTTATATGTCGCATCACCATCTGCTCTGCGTCACTTTATAAGGAAGGGAAAGTGACAAAGTTCTGGATAATTAAGTAGTAAAGTAAAGTACTACTTAAAGCTGCGGTACCTGACAGAGCCCTGTGAGCCACTATTTGACTGCTTGGGCTGAGAGCTGATTGGCTGTCTGAAAAAGCTGATTCAAAGATGTGACAGAGGCCGAAAACACATGATGTGAAAACTGGTGATAGAAGCAACGGTTTTAGAGCCAGAGAGTTCTATTGTTGTGGTCTGAAAGTTACATAACCCAGCTTTAAAGTTACGTATACCGTTCATTCACATATATGTTCATTATCGTTATGTCCCAAGGGTGGAAACGGACTCAGACCAATGGAAACTTGTGGATACGTTGAAATCAAAGGCGGCGAATAGCGTAGCTTGTTAGAGAGAGAGAGAGAGAGAGAGAGAGAGAAACACTGGCAGTAATAGAGTGCTACTACTACTACGACTACTACTAATAGCCCCGTAGAGCTCCTGATCTCAGCCTGGACGGGGCTAAAACCCTCTGCAGGTCTGATGTGCAGAGCGGCTGTGATCCTGTCTCCTTCTTTCATGACTTCATTGTTTCTCTTTCTTCACCCGCTCTGTCGTCGCCGAGGGAAACGCTTTTCAAATAAATCTCATTTGTGTTTGGCAGAATTGGAGCCAAAACCTGAACATTACACAGAGTCACAGGTCTCAGCACGAGCCAAAAGAAACCGCCGACTCCAGGGGCCTCTGTGGGGCCGAACACAAGTGGATTTAGCATCAGGAATTAGCCCAGCACCGGCCTTAAAGCTGGGGGACGTAACTTTCAGACCTCAACAATAGAACTCTGTAGAAAAAAATCCACCCTCCCTCGGCCAATCAGCTCTCAGCCCAGAGTAAAACAGTGTCTCACAGGGACTTTCTTAAAGGGTACAAGCTGTGGAGCCACCTGCAGGTGAAAGCCAGATCCTGTCAGACCCATGAAGCTAAGCAGGGCAGGGCCTGATTAGTACTGTGATGGGAGACCTCTGGGAACTCCAGGTGCCACTACAGCTGTAAATGTCCAAACCTGCCTCTCATAATGATATGATACATCTGTGGTTGTTACTCACTATAACGTTATACATTATCTAAAGGGAGGAGACCAGAGGGAAATTAATCTTGGGATTCCCCCAAGTGAGCCTGAGGAGGTCTGGGTGTCTCTGCTTAGACTGCTGCCCTTGCGACCCGGCACCGGATGAAGAAAATAGATGGATGGATATTGATTGAAGTCAATTTGATCTAATTTTGTAAAGCGCTAAATCACAACAACAGTCGTCTCAAAGGGTTTTATATGAAGGTTATTTTGTGTTTTTATTATCAACACTTTTTTTTGCTTTTTGAATTATATAAACTATAACAAAACGGTAATCAGTGTAAATAAATTCAATGTTTAAAAATTCAGTGTCAAAATATTTAATGTTTTATAATTCAGTATAATTTTTTTTTATGTTTTTAAATTCTGTGTCAAAATATTCAATGTTGGAAAAAATTCAGTGTCCAAAAATGCAATGTATTAAAATTCAGTATAAAAAAAATTCAACGTTTTTAAATTCTGTGTCAAAATATTCAATGTTGGAAAAAAGTCAGTGTCCAAAAATTCTATGCATTTTTTTTTTGCTGGTTGAAATGTCATGCTTAATTTCCTGGTAAATCAAGACAGAAGCAATCGATCAGCCAATCCTCTATAGATGTAGGCGGGACCAGAACACGACTTTGGCTTTATCTGAATGTCCACACTATACCCTACTCACTCACTCACTCACACCCGGGCCCTCCACACTGTCCTTAGACCCTCCTGCATCAACGAAGAACTACTCAAAACAAAACAAATAAATCGCTGCGAAACCCGGGAGGCCCCATCGCAGCGCTGTTATCTCTCCGTCTCGCCTGGTGAAGACAGGAGCTTGGGGCGAGGACAGCAACTGAACCATTTATTTGATAATTAGCCACAAGGGTCAGAGATTAGAACACTATCGAGAGAACAGCATCAGGTCGCGTCTCCTTTAAAATGAGGCAGAGGATTCTATGGTGGATTTGAAAAGAGGAAGAGACGTGAGTTTGGTTCTGACTTCTGCAGACGGAGCGCTCTGTTTGAACACGGGAACTGGACAAACACAAGTATTTCTCTATTAAATCCTCACTTTATGAGATGTTAAACTTTATATTGTGTGTGATTATTTTACAATCTCCCACAAAAGACGTTCTCCTCTTTCAGCCCGACTGCGAACGAGCCAAACACAACTACGATTTTAAGCCGAGATCTGAACAGAAGTGACAACAGCAGGAAACTTCAGGGACTTCAGAGCCAGAGGAAGAATGAGACCGAACCTCTCTGCTTTCTCCTCGCACGATTTCATTTAAAGCTGGGGAATGTAACTTTCAAACCACAAGAACTGTCTAATAAAAGCCTTGTCACCAGCTCCTTTCTCTAAAACAGTTTACACATCTTCTTGCACAAAAGAAAACAGGTCTGATCAGGGCTGGACTGGGACCAAAAAACGGCCTTCTTGACGGCCCAGGCGTTTTTTTACAGTTTGTTTCTACAGTTTGCGGAAGCACATACTGCAGAGGATCAGGATGTCTGTGGTTTCAACAATAAAATAAAGTGCAATAGTCTACATTAAAGAGAGAAATAAACATGTCTCAGAGTGAGGGAGGTGTTTGTTACAGGGAGAATTGGTCAAAAAAGTCTGAAATGCATAATGTCAGCCATTGGCTGTCACTAAATCTGTTTGATTTGTTCACATTTTACTTTTGGACACAACCAACATGACCTCTTAATGCAATGGAAAATGTAGGTACCCGAGCTTTAATTTAGAGAGTTTAGTTGCGCTTCAAGAGGAGAGGCGAGACGCGGACTGTTTCTGCAGCGGTGTGTTTATTGCGTGCACAGATTACGCAAAGACACACACACAACAAGCAGAGAATGGTCTTGTGAGCGTTTATGGTCTTGGGTACATGGTGACGTTGCGGCTGCGCGCTGGTGAGGCCCTGGACTCGGGAACTGCTGATTACAAAGCGGCTGCAGCTGCCCGGGCACTGCGGCCGCTGAGGTGGCGGAATCCCGTTCGAGTACATGCAGCAGGTGCCCTCGAACATTTCTCAACGGATTTACACTTTTCACAAATATAGTTTTTGTATGAGGCAGACAGGCCGGCCCAAATATGGGCATCGGCCTTTCGGGCATTGCCCGGTACGCCCGATGGCCAGTCCTGGGTCTGATTCGCTCTCAACATTTTACTTTTACAACTTACAAGACTGTTTTTGTCGGGCAAACAACATGTGTTATTTATGAGGCTAAAGTTAGGAATCCCAGCATTAACTTGGACTCCCAGGATTCTGAAACTACGAGAACTCCCAGAACAGTCGTTTTGATGGCTCCTTTTCATATCAAATGAATTCTGAAAATCTACGGGTCCTCTCTCTGGTCTCTCTCTCTCTCTCTGGTCCTCTCTCTGGTCTCTCTCTCTCTCTCTGGTCTCTCTCTCTCTCTGGTCTCTCTCTCTCTCTCTGGTCTCTCTCTCTCTCTGGTCTCTCTCTGGTCCTCTCTCTCTCTCTGGTCCTCTCTCTGGGTCCTCTCTGGGTCCTCTCTCTGGTCTCTCTCTGGTCTCTCTCTGGTCCTCTCTCTCTCTCTGGATCCTCTCTCTGGGTCCTCTCTCTGGATCCTCTCTCTGGATCCTCTCTCTGGATCCTCTCTCTGGATCCTCTCTCTGGATCCTCTCTCTGGGTCTTCTCTCTGGATCCTCTTTCTGGCTCTTCTCTCTTGGTTCAAAACTAAAAGCCGTCAAATTGACTGCTGTGGGAGTTCCAGTGTTCATACGTGAAGTGTATTCGCAGGTATCAGATTGTAATGAAAGCAGCACAATTACAGAACCACATTCTTGGCTCGGACTCGGCTTCCTCCTCTTCACACGAACCTCTCTCTCTCTCACACTCTGACCTCTCTCTGTCTCTCTCTCAGGCCTCTCTCCAGCCTCCCTCTCTCTGTCTCTCTCTTTCCCACTCCCTCTTTATCTCTCTTTCTCTCGCTCTCTCTCTTTCTTTCTCGCTCTCTCTCAAACATCTAAAGTCCTTTGCGCTCGGGTCGTTCTGGAAGCGCGCCAGAGCAAACAGCGCCGTGCAAAGACGCGAACAATGAGCGCTGGGGTTTGAGAGAGTAGATAAAGAGCGAGGCATTCGACGGCGTTTGTTTTCGCTGCTGTTATCTGCGGCAACCTGGAACGCAACAATGCAAGGAGTGTGAGAAGCAGAGTCTGAGGGGAGAGAACGAGGGGAGAGACCGAGGGGAGAGGCCGAGGGGAGAGGCCGAGGGGAGAGGCCGAAGGGAGAGACCGAGGGGAGAGACCGAGGGGAGAGACCGAGGGGAGAGACCGAGGGGGGAGGCCGAGGGGAGAGACCGAGGGGAGAGACCGAAGGGAGAGACCGAAGGGAGAGACCGAAGGGAGAGACCGAAGGGAGAGACCGAAGGGAGAGGCCGAGTGGAGAGGCCGAGTGGAGAGGCCGAGTGGAGAGGCCGAAGGGAGAGACAGAGGGGAGAGACCAAGAGGGGAGACCGAGGGGAGAGGCCGAGGGGAGAGATCGAAGGGAGAGGCCGAGGGGAGAGATCGAAGGGAGAGACAGAGGGGAGAGACCGAGGGGAGAGACCGAAGGGAGAGACCGAGGGGAGAGACCGAAGGGAGAGGCCGAGGGGAGAGACCGAAGGGAGAGGCCGAGGGGAGAGACCGAAGGGAGAGGCCGAGGGGAAAGACCAAGGGGGGAGACTGAGGGGAGAGACCGAAGGGAGAGACAAAGGGGAGCGACCAAGGGGGGAGACCGAGGGGAGAGACCGAAGGGAGAGACCGAGGGGGGAGGCCGAGGGGAGAGGCCGAGGGGAGAGACCGAAGGGAGAGACCGAGGGGAGAGATCGAAGGGAGAGGCCGAGGGGAGAGATCGAAGGGAGAGACCGAGGGGAGAGACCGAAGGGAGAGACAGAGGGGAAAGACCAAGGGGGTATACCGAGGGGAGAGACCGAAGGGAGAGACAAAGGGGAGCGACCAAGGGGGGAGACCGAGGGGAGAGACCGAGGGGGGAGGCCGAGGGGAGAGGCCGAGGGGGGAGGCCGAGGGGAGAGGCCGAGGGGAGAGATCGAAGGGAGAGGCCGAGGGGAGAGATCGAAGGGAGAGACAGAGGGGAGAGACCGAGGGGAGAGGCCGAGGGGAGAGATCGAAGGGAGAGGCCGAGGGGAGAGATCGAAGGGAGAGACAGAGGGGAGAGACCGAGGGGGGAGGCCGAGGGGAGAGACCGAAGGGAGAGACAGAGGGGAGAGACCGAAGGGAGAGACCGAAGGGAGAGACCGAGGTGAGAGACAGAGGTGAGAGGCCGAGGGGAGAGGCCGAGGGGAGAGACCGAAGGGAAAGACCGAGGGGAGAGACCGAGGGGAGATACAGAGGGGAGTGACCAGAGAGACTAGAGAAACCAGAGAGAGTCTCTCTTCTGTCTAAAAGCCCAAGTCTCAGTCCTGTGATAGTGTGATGTCATTGTGCATCTATGACATCACACCCAGAGCCTTTTAAAACAAAACAACATTTTTACAATCACATGTCTGTGTTTGCGACTGGGATTTTTAGAATTTGGAATAAAATAATTAAAACACAACAAATTCTCCTCCTCCCTCTGGTCCCACACGGAGTTACAGACACAGAACATGTTTATTCTGCATACACTGAGAGAGAGAGAGAGAGAGAGAGAGAGAGAGAGAGAGATGGATGGATACATACTTTGTTTTTCAACTAAAGACATTTCACATTCAACATGAAATGACAAAGTAAACAGTCTCCTTGTAATGTGTCATATTTCTTCTTTAAAGCTGGGGTACGTAACTTTCAACCCACAACATTAAAACTCTGTATTATAATTCCTGGCTCTAAAACAGTTTTCACAAGCAAGTGTTTTTGGATTTTCGGCTTTTTCAGACAGAAAAGAGACAAAGAGAGGACCACCCACACTCGGCCAATCAGCTCTCAGCCCAAAGAGTCAGACAGTGACTCACAGGGCTCTGTATCACACAAAAGACACATGGTCACAACGTTTCTCAACTTTTCTCTGTCGGACAAACTACATGTGTTGTTGTTGAGACTAAAGTTACATCTCCCGGCTTTAAAGTAGCAATATGTAAGATTATCATGTCAAGTCATCATTAAAGGGCCCTAATCTGTCATCATTAAAGAGCCCTAATCTGTCATCATTAAAGAGCCCTAATCTGTCATAATGAAAGGGCCCTAATTTGTCATCATTAAAGGGCCCTAATCTGTCATAATTAAAGGGCCCTAATCTGTCATCATTAAAGGGCCCTAATCTGTCATAATCAAAGGGCCCTAATCTGTCATCATTAAAGAGCCCTAATCTGTCATAATTAAAGGGCCCTAATCTGTCATCATTAAAGGGCCCTAATCTGTCATAATCAAAGAGCCATAATCTGTCATCATTAAAGGGCCCTAATCTGTCATAATTAAAGGGCCCTAATCCGTCATCATTAAAGGGCCCTAATCTGTCATCATTAAAGGGCCATAATCTGTCATCATTAAAGAGCCCTAATCCGTCATCATTAAAGAGCCCTAATCTGTCAACATTAAAGAGCCCTAATCTGTCATCATTAAAGAGCCCTAATCTGTCATCATTAAAGGGCCCTAATCTGTCATCATTAAAGAGCCCTAATCTGTCATCATTAAAGAGCCCTAATCCGTCATCATTAAAGAGCCCTAATCTGTCATAATTAAAGGGCCCTAATCTGTCATAATTAAAGGGCCCTAATCCGTCATCATTAAAGGGCCATAATCTGTCATCATTAAAGGGCCATAATCTGTCATCATTAAAGAGCCCTAATCTGTCATAATTAAAGGGCCCTAATCCGTCATCATTAAAGGGCCCTAATCTGTCATAATAATAAACTGCTCTTTTCCAATACTTCTTTAACTGATAACAATAGTTCAGAGATATTTGAATTTCTAAATTACTAAATCTTGTTATTGTTTTCATTGCGATGTCCCGCCCTCCAACCAATCAGAAAGTCTGTGATACGGGCGCCAGAACTCACCGCGTGGAGCTAATCTCACTGGTAAAGTACCATGTGGCGCAGAACTAAAAAAGGTCTTGGATTTGTTGTTGACAAAACTCTTGTCTATTCAGCTGTTATGGTCCCAGCTGGATTCGTCTGCATATCTGGCAACCTGAGTCAGGGAGAGTGGGAGAGGCTGCAGTACCACTTTTGGCCACATTGTTCCGTACTGCTCCTTTAAATGTCTGTGGATGGTTCTCAGCCGTTGGTTCTGGTCCTCGATGACGCCACACGGAGCTGAGACGGAAAGGCCCGAGGTCACGACGGGATTCAAAGATCCACGTCATCGCTCCGGTCTCGCGTTTCAGAAGGGCCCTAAAGCTCAGCTACGTAACTTCAGTCTCATAAGTAACACGTGTGGAGAGAGAGAGTCTTGTAAATGTAAAATGGGGTGAACTTGTCTTTTGTGAGCCCTGTGAGTCACTGTTTGACTCTTTGGGCTGAATACTGTGTCATATTAAAGCTGGGGTCCCTGACTTTAGCCTCATCAAAAACACACGCAGTTTTTTCAGCAATTATTACGTCATGTTTTATTTTATCACTATAGTGATGTGGATGTTATTGCATAGTTCTGTTGTTGTGGCCTATTGGGTCTTGCTCTGGTCTCTCTCTCTGGTCTCTCCCTCGGGTCTCTCTTGGGTCTCACTCTGGTCTCTCTCTGGTGTCTCTCTTGTCTCAGTCTGGTCTCACTCTGGTCTCTCTCTGGTCTCTCTCTGGTCTCTCTCTCTGGTGTCACTCTGGTCTCTCTCTGGTCTCTCTCTGGACTCTCTTTGGTCAAATTGGAGCCGTCTCTGACACTTTTGCCTGTACCTCATAATTACTCAGAGTGTAATGTCTCCACATTTAAGTGTTTTGCGATGGTCCTCCACATGGTTGAACGCTCCTCCTCTGGTCCTCCACATGGTTGAACGCTCCTCCGCTGGTCCTCCACATGGTTGAACGCTCCTCCTCTGGTCCTCCACATGGTTGGACGCTCCTTCTCTGGTCCTCCACATGGTTTGACGCTCCTCCTCTGGTCCTCCACATGGTTGAACGCTCCTCCTCTGGTCCTCCACATGGTTGGACGCTCCTCCTCTGGTCCTCCACATGGTTGGACGCTCCTCCTCTGGTCTGGGAGGATTTAAAGTCTTCATCCATCTTCCTGCGGTCTCTGTGAGCACTAATGTTATGTTTAGAGCTGCAGCGACAGTGTTTTCTCTGGTTTGAAGTCATTTCTCTGACGGCTCCGTGTGCAGCAGGAGAGAGAGGAGGGGAGAGGGGGGGGGAGGGAGAGAGGAGAGAGGAGGGGGAGATGAGGGAGGGAGAGAGGAGAGAGAGAGGAGCGAGAGAGGAGGGGGAGAGAGGGGAGAGGAGGAGAGAAGGGGGAGAAGGGAGAGAGAGGAGGGGGAGATGAGGGAGGGAGAGAGGAGAGAGAGGAGGGGGAGAGAGGGGAGAGGAGGGGGAGAGGAGGGGGAGAGGGGGGGGAGAGGGGAGAGGGGGGAGAGAGGAGGAGAGAGGAGAGAGAGAGAAGGGGGAGAGGAGAGAGAGGAGGGAGAGAGGAGAGAGACAGGTGGGAGAGAGGAGGGAAGAGGAGGGAGAGAGGAGAGAGAGAGAAGGGGAGAGGAGGGAGAGAAGAGAGAGGAGGGTTACAGGAGGGAGAGAGGAGGGTGAGAGGAGGGAGAGAGAGGAGAGAGTTGAGAGAGAGGGAGGGAGAGGTGTGAGAGAGAGGAGGGTAGAGGAGGGAGAGAGGAAGGAGAGAGAGACAAGACAGACGGGGAGAGAGGAGGTAGAGGGGAGGGAGAGAGGAGGGAGAGAAGGGGGAGAGAGGGGAGAGAGAGGAGGGAGAGAGGAGGGAGAGAAGGGGGAGAGAGGGGAGAGAGAGGAGGGAGAGAGGGGAGCAGCAGCTGGGGCCTATTATCCTGAGTCTGGAGCTGTTTGAGGCTGAACTCAGAACAAGAGCGTTTATCAGCACAGGACTGTAATGTTTGTGATAAAGAGGAAAGAGCGAATGTAAACACGGAGTTAATGGAGTCTGGAGGGAGAGAGGGGGGAGAGAGGGGGGGAGAGAGAGGAAGGGGAGAGGAGGGGAAGAGGAGGGAGAGGAGAGAGGAAAGGAGACTGAGACTGAGAGAGAGAGAGGAGGGTGAGAAAGAAGAGAGAGAGAGAGAGGGGGGAGATGAGAAGGAGGGAGGGGGAGAGAGGAGTGAGAAGTCAGAAAGAGGAGGGAGGGAGGAGGGAGAGAGGAGAGGAGAGGAGAGAGACTAGAGAAGAGAAGGAGAGAAAGGAGGGCGAAACTGGATATAGAGAGAGGAGGGGGAGAAAGCAGAGCAAGAGAGCAGGAGAAATGAGAGAGAGAGAAGAGGGAGAGAGGAAAGCGAGGTAGAGAGGAGGGGGATGGATATAAGGGAGAGAGGAGGGGGAAAGAAGAGAGAAAGGAAAGGGAGGTAGAGAGGAGAGAGAGAGAGAGAGAGAGAGGAGTGAGAGAGCCACACATCACTTTTACGACAGACTTTTTGCCTAAAATCCAAACTCATTTCTCGTTTACATTTGACTCAAACAAAGAAGGTTCTGAAACTACAGAGAAGTGGAACGAAGGAAACTTTGCACAATCAAAGAATAAAAACCAGTGACCTGAGCTCATCTGGTGTCAACTGTGCAATATGTGCAATATAGAACCATGTGTGGGACCAGGAAAGGATCTCTGCATCTTCATCCGTTGTTTTTTTCACTTTGACAAACTATACTTGTCATTTATGAGGCTGAAGTTACCATCCTGAGCTTTAGTCAGAGAGACCAGAAAGAGACCAGAGAGAGAGAGACCAGAGAGACCAAAAATAGACCAGAGACAGACCAGAGAGAGACCAGAGAGAGAGAGACCAGAGAGAGACCAAAAAGAGACCAGAGAGAGACCAAAAAGAGACCATAGAGAGAGAGAGACCAGAGAGAGACCAGAGAGAGAGAGAGCTCGGAGAGTGAGACCAGAGAGAGACCAAAGAGAGACCAGAGAAAGACGAGAGATAGAGTAGACCAGAAAGAGAGACCAGAGAGAGACTGGGGAGAATGACCAGAGGGAGAGCCAAGAGAGACCAGAGAGAAAGACCAGAGAGAGGGACCAGAGAGAGGGACCAGAGAGAGACCAGAGCAACCCCAGAGCGAGAGACCAGAGAGAGACCAGAGGAAGTGACCAGAGAGAGACCAGAGGAAGAGACCAGAGAGAGACCAGAGAGAGACCAGAGAGAGACCAGAGGAAGAGACCAGGGAGAGAGACCAGAGAAAGAGATCAGAGAGTGAGACCAGAGAGAGACCAAAGAGAGAGACCAGAGCGAGAGCAGAGAGAGAGCAGAGAGAGACAAGAGAGAGACTAGAGACAGACCAGAGAGAGACCAGAAGAAGAGACCAGAGAGAGATCAATGAGAGACCAGAGAGAGAAACTCTGAATATGAGGCTCATTCCGTGTTTTCCCAGAGTCCTTTGCCAGTTTTGTTGCAGGTAGCGGTGGATTCCACAGATGTCGAGTCTTTCTTTGAGTAACTTTCTTTGAGGCGATAAAGCCGTTGGCGCTGGTCCCATTTGGAAGACGGATCTGCCTCTTATCGCCGCCGCAGTTTAAACATTGTCTTAAAACACGGAGATAAGTGCGAATCCTCGTGGGAACAGAGGATTCTGGGAGCGGAGGTCACGGCGAGAAACACCATGTGCGCTAACGAGCCCGAGGCACGTCCAGACGGTGGAGATGGATCTGCGACTATCACCTTTAATGTAGACCAAAGGGAGAAGGCTCAAACACACGTGGACCAGAAGGACTGCCTTGGATCGGTCCTCCTCAGTGGGGGCGGGTCCTGGTCTATGGTCTATGGTCCTCCTCAGTGGGGGCGGGTGCCGTTTACAGTCTATGGTCCTCCTGCAGAGAGTCTTTAGTGTGTACCTTTACAAGAACGCTACACTGGACAATACGTCAATCTCTTCAAGAGGCAATAAAATAAATGTATGACCAGAGAGACCAGAGAAAGACCAGAGAGAGAGCAGAGAAAGACCAGAGAGACCAGAGAGGGAGCAGAGCGGGAGCAGAGAGAGAGCAGAGAGAGACCAGAGAAAGACCAGAGAGAGAGAGCAGAGAAAGACCAGAGAGACCAGAGAGGGAGCAGAGCGGGAGCAGAGAGAGAGCAGAGAGAGACCAGAGAAAGACCAGAGAGAGAGAGCAGAGAAAGACCAGAGAGACCAGAGAGAGACCAGAGAGAGACCAGAGAGAGACCAGAGAGACCAGAGAGAGAGACCAGAGAGAGACCAGAGAGAGAGACCAGAGAGAGACCAGAGAGGGACCAGAGAGAGACCCTAGAGACCAGAGAGAGACCATGGAGGGAGCAGAGAGGGAGCAGAGCGGGCGCAGAGAGAGAGCAGAGAGGGACCAGAGAGGGACCAGAGAGAGACCAGAGAGAGACCATAGAGAGACCATAGAGAGACCAGAGAGAGACCATAGAGAGACCAGAGAGAGACCAGAGAGAGAGCAGGGAGAGAGCAGAGAGGGAGCAGAGAGGGATGAGAGAGACCCTAGAGAGACCAGAGAGAGACCATGGAGGGAGCAGAGCGGGGGCAGAGAGTGAGCAGAGAGAGACCCTAGAGAGACCAGAAAGAGACCATACAGAGACCAGAGAGAGAGCAAAGAGAGACCAGAGAGAGAGACCATAGAGAGACCATAGAGAGACCAGAGAGAGACCAGAGAGAGCGCAGTGAGAGCAGGGAGAGAGACCAGAAAGAGACCATAGAGAGACCAGAGAGCGACCATAGAGAGACCCTAGAGAGACCAGAGAGAGACCCTAGAGAGACCGGAGAGAGACCAGAGAGAGAGCAGAGAGAGACCAGAGAGAGAGACCATAGAGAGACCAGAGAGACCATAGAGAGACCAGAGAGGGACCAGAGAGAGAGCAGAGGGAGATACCATAGAGAGACCAGAAAGAGAGCAGAGAGAGACCAGAGAGAGAGGCCATAGAGAGACCAGAGAGAGACCATAGTGAGACCAGAGAGAGAGGCCATAGAGAGACCATAGACCAAGGCAAAGCAACAAAATGCTTGCTGAGGGACTGTGTTCCTAATCCCAATGATCAACTTGAGGGTGTGGCCTAAATCATGACATTTCTAGTAGAAACATAACTTTTCACCTGTGCTCTTAAACGCATCTGTGTCAAAATGGCCGCTATATTTGGCAAAATAACTAGGTCGCAAGGCGGGTTGGAGGCCCATTTGTTTCTGACACAGCAGCTCAAACCAGGGTTCAGTGGGAATGTGTTCATAGACAGAGCTCCACTAAATCCGTTTGGACGCTGGTATCGGGCTGTCACCATAATTCCAAGAGAAAAAACACACTGACCACTTGACACGCCATAACTTTCTCTTCTGTCGACCTTTATCACAGCAGTTTTCCTTGGTGGAGCCGCAGATGACGGCGCAGTCCATTTGTTTCTGGTTTGTGTTCCGAGCTGCAGTCGTAGCTCACGCTCTGACCTCCTCCGCTTCTCAAATTGAGTTAGCATTCTGGAGAGAGGTTTGGGTGACGTTAGCATAGCGCCGGGGCTTCGCAACAATCGCCCTTTGTTTTTTCCCTCCAGAAGAGTCCAAGACGCCCACACTGTATTTTTAAGACTCCTGTTTGAAAATGTCAAAATTGAGATCGTTTTACTTGTTCTAAGTTTCCACCACATCGTTTTCAAACAAGAAACTCCCATTTCACAGGACATGTAATATTCACTCTGCATTTAAATCAATTCAATATATGTTTGTATTGCCCTAAATCACTTCCACACAACCAAATCTAGCGGCTTCAGCTCGTGCAGCCGCCCTCCTCCTCCCCAACACCTCCAACAGAGGGGCTTTTGTCTGTGTTATCAGCTCATCGCTTGCGTAGGTCAAATATTAGTCGCTCTCTACACAGATCTGGTGTTTATGAACGAGTGGGAGAGGGAAGTGTTGGGAGAAAGACAGGATCCTGTTTTTGCAGTTGGAAGTCGTACAGAGGACAAAGACAACACTGACACTTCTGATCAGCTTCAGTGCTCTGTCCCCAGAGTCAAATGTGGGGGGAGCATCATGCTGTGGAACTATTGCCACCACTGCCAGGGTTCATAGTTGGAATCAAACTATTTGTTCTTTACAAAGAAAAGAATAACTAAAGAAAAGCAAAACACCAGTTGAATTTGGTCTCTCTCTAGTCTTTCTCTAGTCTCTCTCTAGTCTCACTCGGGCATCTCTCTGGTCTCTCTCTGGTCTCTCTCTGGTGTCTCTCTAGTCTCTCTCTGGTCTCTCTCTAGTCTCACTTGGGCATCTCTCTGGTCTCTCTCTGGTGTCTCTTTGGTTGCTCTCTGGTCTCTCTCTGGTCTCTTTCTAGTCTCTCTCTAGTTTCTCTCTAGTTTCTCTCTAGTCTCTCTCTAGTTTCTCTCTAGTCTCTCCCTAGTCTCTCTCTAGTCTCTCCCTAGCCTCTCTCTGGTCTCTCTCTAGTCTCTCTCTAGTCTCTCCCTAGCCTCTCTCTGGTCTCTCTCTAGTCTCTCTCTGGTCTCTCTCTAGTATCAACAGAACGACGTCGGAACATTGGATAAAACAAACGTTCCAACTCTGACAAAGTGCATCGTACTTTCATTGAACCCCTTCCTTCGCAAACTCTTTTTTTCCATAAACCATTTGTCTTTTCCCTGAAGCCTTTACGGAGCGTTCTCTTGGCCTAGAAACGCCTGAGCCCACTTCACTTTGACCACGGCACAGAGAAAAAACTCAAGAAATCTGGCCCTCGTCGCCAAAGTGGTTTTAGTGCGATCGGCGGAGACGGCGTGAGTCATGGTTTGGCCTTTTACAGCTGTCCTGAAAGTTTACTGCTCTAATTCAATAACACGAGCAGAACTCAGCAGCCAAAGAGTACAATTGCTTTGGAGAGATTAAATGAAATACAAGCACTTTTGATCGGCTCCTGCGTCGCTTCAGGGTTTTATAGGAAAAAGGGGGAAAAAACTCACGGATTAAGATAAGACAGTCTTATTGGTTCCACATTACCAGACTTTAGGAATGAAAAATATCATTCAAACCAAGGGAATAAAACAGATGCAGAAGCAGAGAAAGGACTTAAAGTAGCAATATGTAAGATTATCATGTCCAGTCGTCATTAAAGAGCCCTAATCTGTCGTCATTAAAGAGCCCTAATATGTCGTCATTAAAGGGTCCTAATCTGTTGTCATTAAAGGGCCCTAATCTGTCATCATTAAAGGTCCCTAATCTGTCATCATTAAAGGGCCCTAATCTGTCATCCTTAAAGGGCCCTAATCTGTCATCATTACAGGGCCCTAATCTGTCATTTTACAGGGCCCTAATCTGTCATCATTACAGGGCCCTAATCTGTCATTTTACAGGGCCCTAATCTGTCATCATTAAAGGGCCCTAATCTGTCATCATTAAAGGACCCTAATCTGTCATCATTAAAGGGCCCTAATCTGTCATCATTAAAGGGCCCTTCTCTGTCATAATAATAAACTGATATTTTCCTGCTTTAACTGATAACAGTAGCTCAGAAATATTTGAATTTCCAAATTACTTTTCCAGCCCCTAAATCTTTTTATTGTTTTCATTTCGATGTCCCGCCCTCCACCGTTTCACCAATCAGAAAGTCTGTGATCCGGGCGCCACAACTCACCGTGTAGAGCTAATCTCACTGGTAAAGTACAGAACGCGCAGAACAAATAAAGGTCTCGTTATGATTCTCAAATTATTAACGAGAAAAAAAAGAATAAAACCAGGATTTCTATCTTTGTGAAAAAGGTGTTGGTTATAGATTTGTTGTTGACAAAACTCTTGTCTATTCAGATGTTATGGTCCCAGCTGGATTCGTCTGCATATCTGGCAACCTGAGTCAGGGAGAGTGGGAGAGGTTGCAGTACCATTTTTGGCCAGAAGGAGACATATGGTTCACATGAGATTGAGCTAAAAAGGATGTTATAGAAGAAAGGAGTCAAGTTTCATCCATCCATCCATTTTCTTCCCTGTGTGCATTTACTTTTTTACTGCTCTAAATCACAAAAGTAGTTTTCTCAAAGGACATTTCAAAGCTGTCGATTCGCAAACACAGATCAGAGAATCAAACAGTTCAAACACAGGAAATGGGTCCTCATTATGAGTTGAAGAGAGAAAACATATTTATTTGGATAGAACTGCTGCGAGAGACTGAGAGCTGCTGCGTCTCATTCACAGTTATGACATCACAAACTGGAGTCGTCGCCGTGTGTCAGGGTTCAAACTGGGTCCAAATGTTCCACTTCTTCTCTATGATCCATGCCACATGTGGGAGACCAGAGCGAGACTGACCCAGGACTGGACCCGGTCTGGACCAGGACTGGCAACAATTCCATCAGTCAAAAGGTTTGCGTTAACGTTAGATTGGCACACTCCAAATAACCTAAAGTTATGGTAACTATGGTAAACGTGGTAACTATGGAAACTATGGAAACTATGGTAACTATGGTAACAGTAGTAACTGTGTATGGTAACTGTGGTAACTGTGGTAACTGTGGTAACTGTGGTAACTATGGTAACTACGGAAACTATGGTCACATGGAAACTATGGTAGTATGGAAACTATGGTAGCGATGGTAACGATAGCAACTATAGAAACTATGTAAACTGTGGTAACTGTGGTAACTATGGTAATTATGGGAACTATGGAAACTAGGGTAAGTAGGGTAACTATGGTAACTGTGGTACCTATGGTAACTATGGTATAGACGGAAACTAGGGTAACTATGGAAACTAAGGTAACATGGAAACTATGGTAACTATGGAAACTATGGTAACTATCAATCAATCAATCAATCAAAGTTTATTTGTAGAGCGCCTTTCATACACAGGGCAACACAAAGCGCTTCACAGTCCACATCACAAATCATCACATAAAACAAACACCAGAATCACAATTAAAACATTAGAATCACACAAAAGATTAAAACACAATTAAAACATTAAAATCACACAAAAGATTAAAACACAATTAAAACATTAAAATCACACAAAAGAATAAAACCATTAAAACTTTCAAAATTACACAAGAAATTAAAAAAAAAAAAAAAAATGACAACAGTGCATTAGAAATGCAGATAAAATCCTTCAGTTGTATGCACAGGCAAACAGAACAGTCTTTAACCTGGATTTGTACATTGACAGAGTAGACGCCTCCCTCACATTTTCAGGGAGATTGTTCCAGATCTTAGCTGCATGGATCTGAAACGCAGCCTCCCCATGTTTGGTTCTCACTCTGGGCACCAGCAGGAGGCCAGTCCCTGTGCTCCTCAGAGTCCGGGCTGGTTCATATGACACCAACATGTCACTAATGTATTTTGGTGCAAGGCCATGGAGAGACTTGTAACAAGCAGAGCTGTTTTAAAATCTATTCTCTGAGCCACAGGAAGCCAGTGCAGTGACCTGAGGACCGGACTAATGTGGTCATACTTCCTGGTTCCTGTCAGGACTCTAGCTGCTGCATTTTGGATGTACTGCAGCTGCTTACAGGTCTGTTTGGACAGACCTGTAAGCAGGCCATTGCAGTAGTCTAGCCTACTGGAGACAAATGCATGGACAAGAATCTCCAAGTCTGCCCTGGACACTATATTTCTAACTTTGGCAATGTTCTTCAGATGGTAAAAAGCTGTTGATGTTATTGATTTTATGTGGCTATTGAAGTTTAGGTCTGAGTCCAGTATTACCCCCAAATTTCTGACCTTGTCTGAAGGAAGTAGGGAGAGAGACTGAAGTTGACAAATGACGCCCTCTCTTTGTTTCTGGGGACCAAAGACAATGATTTCGGTTTTGTCTGCATTTAGCTGGAGGAAGTTGTTTTGCATCCACTCACTGATCTGTTGGATACAGTGAAGGAGTGAGTCCACTGGTCCATGTTCTCCTGCAGTCAGTGAGACATAGATCTGAGTGTCGTCGGCGTAATTGTGGTAGGACACTTTGTTTCTTTGTATTAACTGACCTAACGGCAGCATGTAGAGATTAAATAGGAGAGGTCCCAGGATCGACCCTTGTGGTACTCCACAGGTCAGGGCCACATGATCTGAGACGCAGTCTCCAATCTCCACAAAGTACTTCCTATCCTCCAGGTAAGACCTAAACCAGTCTAGGGCTGTGCCAGTGACACCAACCCAGTCCTCCAGTCTCTGCATGAGGATCTCATGGTCGACAGTGTCGAACGCGGCACTAAGATCTAACATGACCAAAACTGTGACTTTACCTGCATCAGTGTGAAGAACTATGGTAACTATGTAAAACTATGGTAACTACGGAAACCGTGGTAACTATGGTAACTATGTAAAACTATGGTAACTATGAAAACTATGTAAAGGTAACTATGGTAACTGTGGTAAGTATTGACACTGTGGTAACTATGATAACTGTGGTAACTGTGGCACGTATTGACATTGTGGTAACTATGGTAACTGTGGTAACTGTGGCAAGTATTGACACTGTGGTAACTATAGTAAGTGTGAAAAGTCTGATTCCAGTCCTAGTTTAGAGATGATTTCTGTGTCCCAGATGAAACCAAAGTGGATCCTGGTGCGGTGAACTCTGATAAACTCTCTGCTCTGATAACATCCAGGAACCGCAGAGTTTTCATTCATAAAAACAGAGTCTGAAGAGCAAATAAATGAGAGATGAGTGAAAACAGAAGGAGTCCGACCACAGGAGACGCAGAGGCGAGAAACTCAGACACGCTCACAGGACACAGGTCTCTCTCTGGTCTCTCTCTCTGGTCTCTCTCTGGTCTCTCTCTCTGGTCTCTCTCTCTGGTCTCTCTCTCTGGTCTCTCTCTCTGGTCTCTCTCTCTGGTCTCTCTCTCTGGTCTCTCTCTCTGGTCTCTCTCTGGTCTCTCTCTCTGGTCTCTCTCTCTGGTCTCTCTCTCTGGTCTCTCTCTGGTTCTTTCTCTGTTTTTTTTCTCTGGTCTTTGTCTCGTCTTTGGCCTCCCTTTGCTCTCTGGTATCTGTCTCTCTCTGGTCCCTCTTTGGTCTCTCTGGTCTTCCTCTTTGATCTTCTCTGGTCTCTCTCTCTCTTTGGTCTCTCTCTGGTGTCTCTCTGGTCCCTCTCTGGTCTCTCTCTGATCTCTCTCTGGTCTCTCTCTGGTCTCTCTCTCTGGTCTCTCTCTCTCTGGTCTCTCTCTCTCTGGTCTCTCTCTGGTCTCTCTCTCTGGTCTCCCTCTGGTCTCTCTCTGATCTCTCTCTAGTCTCTCTCTCTGGTCTCTCTCTCTGGTCTCTCTCTGGTCTCTCTCTGGTCTCCTTCTGGTCTCTCTCTGATCTCTCTCTAGTCTCTCTCTGGTCTCTCTCTCTGGTCTCCCTATCTGGTCTCTCTCTCTGGTTTCTCTCTGGTCTCTCTCTCTGGTCTCTCTCTCTGGTCTCTCTCTCTGGTCTCTCTGGTCTCTCTCTCTGGTCTCTCTCTCTGGTCTCTCTCTCTGGTCTCTCTGGTCTCTCTCTGTTGTTGTCAGTAAACACTTGGACACAACTCAAACCTCAGCGGACACACAACAACATGACAACGCAAATAAAACATCTTTTCACAGTGTTGTCCCAAAGCAAACGGCTCCACACATCGACCAATCAGGCGAGAGTTTAGAGGCCGGGCTCTAACAGACCTAAAGGGACTGAGGGGACTGAGAAGACTGAGGCGACTGAGGGGACTGAGAAGACTGAGGGGACTGAGAAGACTGAGGGGACTGAGAAGACTGAGGGGACTGAGAAGACTGAGGGGACTGAGAAGACTGAGGGGACTGAGAAGACTGAGGGGACTGAGAAGACTGAGGAGACTGAGAAGACTGAGGGGACTGAGGGGACTGAGGCGATTGAGGGGACTGAGGCGACTGAGGTGACTGAGGGGACTGAGGAGACTGAGAAGACTGAGAAGACTGAGGGGACTGAGAAGACTGAGGCGACTGAGGGGACTGAGGGGACTGAGGGGACTGAAGC
This sequence comes from Knipowitschia caucasica, assembly GCA_964034765.1. NCBI lineage: Eukaryota > Metazoa > Chordata > Actinopteri > Gobiiformes > Gobiidae > Knipowitschia > Knipowitschia caucasica. The sequence continues at coordinate 4,365,353 of OZ035841.1, forward strand.
GACTGAGGAGACTGAGAAGACTGAGAAGACTGAGGGGACTGAGGCGACTGAGGGGACTGAGAAGACTGAGGGAACTCAGGCGACTGAGGCGACTGAGGGGACTGAGGGGACTGAGAAGACTGAGGCGACTTTTTTAACCAGGAAAGTCCCAGTGAGATTAAGAACCTCTTTTTCATGCACAGAGTTCATAAATCTTAAAACATCCCAAAAAAAACACAGATTATCAGTGGAGACCCCTGCTGGAGAAGGATGGTAACTACAGCCATATCCTCTGCTCTCATTCATTACTATTCACCCACTGTCCCTTTGTATGTTTCATTATGTGATGTTGGGACCCCTGACCCCTGGACCCTGGACCCTGGCCCCTAGACCCGGCCTCTGCGGGGTCTGTCTGTACAAATGAACTCTTTAAATCAGCCACAAACGCCCGACTCTGCTGCACTGCAAAAAATGATCCAAGAATCCACTGTTTTTGTCTAAATCTGAGGTTATTGTGACGTAAAAACAAAGTCATTTAGGTTTTTATCAAGAACTGTTACTCTTTCTGGACTCTCTCTTGGGTCTCTCTCGGGTCTCTCTCTCGGGTGTCTCTCTGGTCTCTCTCTCTGGTCAGATGTGCTCAAATCAAGACACATTTTTGCCAAATTAGCATATTTTTTAACTTATTTTTGTCACTTGTTGCAGTGTGTGAAAGAGTTAAAAAAACTGCAGAAACATAATGACGCCGTGATTTACGACCTGCAAGTTTCATTCTGAACGCAGGAGGAATGAGGTCTGTTTGGAGCCCTTGAAAGAGCCTGTCAGACCTCTGAAGCTAAGCAGTGCAGGGCTCGGGTTAGTACTGTGATGGGAGACCTCTGGGAACACCAGGTGCCACAGTGGGGCGGCTGTTAAGTGCCAAACTGTGGCTGTGTCCTTAGGCAAGACACTTCCCCCACATTAGAATGAGTCTGGTGTGTGTGTGAATGGTTGGTCTCCTTCTCTCTCCTTCTCCTCTCTTCTCCTCTCTTCTCCTCTCTCCTGCTCTCTCCTCCTCTTTCCTGCTCCTCCTCTCTGCTCCTCCTGCTCTCTCCTGCTCCTTCTCCTCCTCCTCCTCCTGCTCCTCCTCCTCCTGCTCCTCCTCCTCTCTCCTCCTCCTCCTGCTCCTCCTCCTCTCCCCTCCTCCTCCTCTCTCCTGCTCCTCCTCCTCCTCTCTCCTCCTCCTGCTCCTCCTCCTCCTCTCTCCTCCTCCTGCTCCTCCCCCCTCCTCTCTCCTCCTGCTCCTCCTCCTCTCTCCTGCTCCTCCTCCTCTCTCCTCCTCCTCCTCTCTCCTCCTCCTCCTGCTCCTCCTCCTCTCTCCTGCTCCTCCTCCTCTCCTGCTCCTCCTCCTCTCTCCTCCTCCTCCTCTCTCCTGCTCCTCCTCCTCCTCTCTCCTCCTCCTCTCTCCTCCTCCTCCTCTCTCCTGCTCCTCCTCCTCCTCCTCTCTCCTCCTCCTGCTCCTCCTCCTCCTCTCTCCTCCTCCTCCTGCTCCTCCTCCTCCTCTCTCCTCCTCCTCCTCCTGCTCCTCCTCCTCTCTCCTGCTCCTCCTCCTCTCTCCTCCTCCTCCTGCTCCTCCTCCTGCTCTCTCCTGCTCCTGCTCCTCCTCCTCTCTCCTCCTCCTCCTCTCTCCTGCTCCTCCTCCTCTCTCCTCCTCCTCCTCCTCCTCTCTCCTGCTCCTCCTCCTGCTCTCTCCTGCTCCTGCTCCTCCTCCTCTCTCCTCCTCCTCCTGCTCCTCCTCCTCTCTCCTCCTCCTCCTCCTGCTCCTCCTCCTCTCCCCTGACACATTCTCTGCAGCAGATTGAGTTTCAGGCTTCAGGCTGAGGTGAATTCTTGAGCAGTGACAGACACGAAGAGCTGTTTTTATGAGACTCTGCTTTGACTGAAAAAAAAAAAAATACGGAAAAAACAAACAGTTTAAAGCTCGGCTACGTAACTTTCAAACCTCAACAATTCAACTTTAATAAAATCCATGTCACGAGCAGTGTTGGCAAGTTACTTCAAAAATACATCATGTACTTGTTACTGTTGTTTCAAAGTACTGTGTTACTGCCATATTACTGTCTCTGAATTATAAAGCATTACTCTACTACTGCAGTACTTTCACCAAATACATGAAAACAAACTACATGTAGCTTATGATGCTAGCATGAGGCTGACAGAACTTTTTGTTTGAACATAAACTTAACTCTCTCTCTCTGGTCTCTCTCTGGTCTCTCTCTGGTCTCTCTCTGGTCTATCTCTGGTCTATCTCTGGTCTATCTCTGGTCTCTCTCTCTGGTCTATCTCTGGTCTCTCTCTGGTCTCTCCCTGGTCTCTCTCTGGTCTATCTCTGGTCTCTCCCTGGTCTCTCCCTCTGGTCTCCCCCTGGTCTCTCCCTCTGGTCTCTCTCTCTGGTCTCTCTCTCTGGTGTCTCACATGGTCTCACTGAAAACCAGAGACCAAGTAAATACCAGGGAGGGGAGGGTGATGATTTGATCCGGGGCCATGTTGGGATATCGCTGCATTCTGGTCTGGACTCGTTTTCATGCGGTTTTATTTTTAATTTAGTTTTCAGAACAACATGAGTGAAGCTAAGCAGGGGCAGGGCCTGGTTAGTGATGTGATGGGAGACCTCTGGCAACTACAGGGGCCACAGTGGGGCGGCTGCGAAATGACAAACTGTTGTGTCCTTACGCAAGACACTTTCATTTTCATTTCGTGCTTATGATGCTAGCATTTGTTCAGATATAAAAAAAAAAAACACTCTTAAAACATGAGTGTGTGTTTTGGTTCTGATAAAAGTTTTATTTGGAGTCAGCCTTTAACTCAAAGTGAAACGTCTTCGGTCTCTTTCCCTTTCGCTGCAGAGACGTGACTCAGACCCAGACCAGACCCAGACCAGACTCAAACTGTCCAGAAACTCACTGAAAAACCTCACACTCAGCTTTTTACAAAACGTAAACATCTGAGTCACTCTGATCTCTCTGGTGTCTCTCTCTGATCTCTCTCTTTGGTCTCTCTCTCTTGTCTCTCTCTCTGGTCTCTCTCTGGTGTCTCTCTCTGGTGTCTCTCTTTGATCTCTCTCTCTGGTCTCTCTCTCTGGTCTCTCCCTCTGGTCTCTCTCTGGTGTATCTCTCTCTGGTCTCTCCCTCTGGTCTCTCTCTCTTGTCTCTCTCTCTGGTCTCTCTCTGGTGTCTCTCTCTCTGGTCTCTCTCTCTGGTCTCTCTCTGGTGTCTCTCTCTCTGGTCTCTCTCTGGTATCTCTCTTTGATCTCTCTCTCTGGTCTCTCTCTCTGGTCTCTCCCTCTGGTCTCTCTCTGGTGTATCTCTCTCTGGTCTCTCCCTCTGGTCTCTCTCTCTTGTCTCTCTCTCTGGTCTCTCTCTGGTGTCTCTCTCTCTGGTCTCTCCCTCTGGTCTCTCTCTCTGGTCTCTCTCTGGTGTCTCTCTCTCTGGTCTCTCTCTTTGATCTCTCTCTCTGGTCTCTCCCTCTGGTCTCTCTCTGGTCTCTCTCTCTTTGGTCTCTCTCTCCCCCTGGTCTCTCTCTGGTCTTTCTCTCTGGTCTCTCTCTTTGATCTCTCTCCCTGGTCTCTCCATCTGGTCTCTCTCTGGTCTCTCTCTCTTTGGTCTCTCTCTCCCCCTGGTCTCTCTCTGGTCTTTCTCTTGTCTCTCTCTCTGGTCTCTCTCTCTGGTCTCTCCCTCTGGTGTCTCACATGGTCTCACTGAAAACCAGAGACCAAGTAAATACCAGGGAGGGGAGGGTGATGATTTGATCCGGGGCCATGTTGGGATATCGCTGCATTCTGGTCTGGACTCGTTTTCTTGCGGTTTTATTTTTTATTTAGTTTCAGAACAACATGAGTGAAGCTAAGCGGGGCAGGGCCTGGTTAGTGCTGTGATGGGAGACCTCTGGGAACAACAGGGGCCACAGTGGGGCGGTTATCAAGTGACTGTTGTGTCCTTGAGAAAGACACTTTCAATTTCATTTGGTAAAGGAGGAGTTACAAAACGAAACCAAAACAAGATACTGAAAAACAAATGTATAAATAAACACAAAACAAAAGCATAATTAAAAATAAATAATATAAAATTGAACATAGATCAGAATTATCCCTAAATGAAATAATAATAATAATTTCCCCACATTAGAGTCTGGTGTGTGTGTGAATGGTTGGTGGTGGTGGGAGGGGCCGATGGCACAGACTGGTTGCCTCGCATCTGTCCGTGTGCCCCAGGGCAGCTGTGGCTACTGAGGGATTTTATATTTTTATTTTTATTGCATGGGGTTATTTATGATTTCAAAGCCTTCTGTGACTGTTACTACCTTGTTTTGTTCAGCACTTTGAGTTGCCTTGTATATGAATTGTGCTATACAAAAAAACTCACCATTGTGTTTGGAGTAAAAGAATAATGACATGTGACGCATCTTTGAGCGTCCAAAAAAATAGCACTATATAAAACCGATACATTATTATTATCATTATTATTATTATCATTATTAATATTATTATAATTATTAATATTAATATTATTATCATTATTAATATTATTATTATCATTATTATTATTATTATCATTATTATTATTATTATCATTATTAATATTATTATCCTTATTATTGTTATTATTATTATTATCATTATTTATTTAGAAACACATTGGCTCTGGAAGATCCCAGCTCCTGTTACAAACGCTGCTGCTGCATGTGACTATAGGTACAATTATTATAAAAACTGTTATTCATTATTGAGAAAAATCCCTGTGAGTCATTATTCGACCCTTTGAGCTGAGAGCTGATTGGCCGAGAGAGGCTGGTCCTGTCTTCTTCACCTTTCTGTCTGAAAAATCTGATCTAAAAACACAAAACTGTTTTAGAGCCGGGAACTAGTGACACGGGTTTTACTTCACCGTCCTATTGTTGAGGTGTGAAAGTTACATTCCCCAACTTTAAAAACAAAAAAACACAAAAAAAGACACACTTCACAGTATTCTCATCCAGTTGGAGTGATCATGAGACAGTTTCCTTTGTCGTTTCATGTGTTAATGCCAGGAACTCGTGACGTGGGTTTGATTACACAGATGTGGCTTGAAAAGTTGCGTACCCCAGCTTTAGCTCCTGGTATTTCCTGCCAGAATAACCTTTTCTCTCTCTGCGTCTGTGGGCTGGGGAATCCCCGACTGCAGCCAAGGACCAAGAGGCTATTTTTACTCAACAGGCCTTTAGCTCCCGGACCACAGAACAATACCACTATACTGACCCCGCTAACCTTAGCATAATAAAGAAGCTAGTATGAAATCTCTAGCTTTAGCATAATAAAGAAGCTAGTATAAAATCTCTAGCTTTAGCATAATAAAGAAGCTAGTATAAAATCTCTAGCTTTAGCATAATAAAGAAGCTAGTATAAAATCTCTTACTTTAGCATAATAAAGAAGCTAGTATGAAATCTCTAGCTTTAGCATAATAAAGAAGCTAGTATAAAATCTCTAACATTAGCATAATAAAGGAGCTAGTATGAAATCTCTTACTTTAGCATAATAAAGAAGCTAGTATAAAATCTCTAACTTTAGCATAATAAAGAAGCTAGTATAAAATCTCTAGCTTTAGCATAATAAAGAAGCTAGTATAAAATCTCTAGCTTTAGCATAATAAAGAAGCTAGTATAAAATCTCTAGCTTTAGCATAATAAAGAAGCTAGTATAAAATCTCTAGCTTTAGCATAATAAAGAAGCTAGTATAAAATGTCTAACTTTAGCATAATAAAGAAGCTAGTATAAAATCTCTAACATTAGCATAATAAAGAAGCTAGTATAAAATCTCTAGCTTTAGCATAATAAAGAAGCTAGTATAAAATCTCTAGCTTTAGCATAATAAAGAAGCTAGTATAAAATCTCTAGCTTTAGCATAATAAAGAAGCTAGTATAAAATCTCTAACATTAGCATAATAAAGAAGCTAGTATAAAATCTCTAGCTTTAGCATAATAAAGAAGCTAGTATAAAATCTCTAGCTTTAGCATAATAAAGAAGCTAGTATAAAATCTCTAACTTTAGCATAATAAAGAAGCTAGTATAAAATCTCTAACATTAGCATAATAAAGAAGCTAGTATAAAATCTCTAGCTTTAGCATAATAAAGAAGCTAGTATAAAATCTCTAACATTAGCATAATAAAGAAGCTAGTATAAAATCTCTAGCTTTAGCATAATAAAGAAGCTAGTATAAAATCTCTAACATTAGCATAATAAAGAAGCTAGTATAAAATCTCTAACTTTAGCATAATAAAGAAGCTAGTATAAAATCTCTAACTTTAGCATAATAAAGAAGCTAGTATAAAATCTCTAACATTAGCATAATAAAGAAGCTAGTATAAAATCTCTAGCTTTAGCATAATAAAGAAGCTAGTAGGGCTGTATGATATTGGAAATTGGAGCGATATTCGACATGAGTGTTTAGTATTGCGATAACAATATTATTGCGATATTTGTTGTTTCACCTAAAATTGCAATCTGCATGAAACGCAAGAGACAAATAACTAAAACACTAATGCATTCAAATGCATATATTTATATACTTTTTTGTTTGTTGTATTTGTTGAATGTTGAAAAAAATATATATATATGGCAAATATTTTTTATATGGATATTGCACGCACCAATATCGCGATAAGGATATTTTTACGATATATTGTGCAGCCCTAGAAGCTAGTATAAAATCTCTTACTTTAGCATAATAAAGAAGCTAGTATAAAATCTCTAGCTTTAGCATAATAAAGAAGCTAGTATAAAATCTCTAACTTTAGCATAATAAAGAAGCTAGTATAAAATCTCTAACTTTAGCATAATAAAGAAGCTAGTCTAAAATCTCTAACTTTAGCATAATAAAGAAGCTAGTATAAAATCTCTAACTTTAGCATAATAAAGAAGCTAGTATAAAATCTCTAACATTAGCATAATAAAGAAGCTAGTATAAAATCTCTAACATTAGCATAATAAAGAAGCTAGTATAAAATCTCTAACTTTAGCATAATAAAGAAGCTAGTATAAAATCTCTAACTTTAGCATAATAAAGAAGCTAGTATAAAATCTCTAACTTTAGCATAATAAAGAAGCTAGTATAAAATCTCTAACTTTAGCATAATAAAGAAGCTAGTATAAAATCTCTAACATTAGCATAATAAAGAAGCTAGTATAAAATGTCTTAATGGTACCCCAGCTTTAGATCCAGTGTTTTCACATTACTCAGTTCAGGACAAACAGGTGTCGCACAAAGCAGAGAGCACAGGGACAAAGCAGAAAGCACAGGGACAAAGCAGAAAGCACAGGGACAAAGCAGAAAGCACAGGGACAAAGCAGAAAGCACAGGGACAAAGCAGAAAGCACAGGGACAAAGCAGAGAGCACAGGGACAAAGCAGAAAGCACAGGGACAAAGCAGAGAGCACAGGGACAAAGCAGAAAGCACAGGGACAAAGCAGAAAGCACAGGGACAAAGCAGAAAGCACAGGGACAAAGCAGAGAGCACAGGGACAAAGCAGAAAGCACAGGGACAAAGCAGAAAGCACAGGGACAAAGCAGAGAGCACAGGGACAAAGCAGAAAGCACAGGGACAAAGCAGAAAGCACAGGGACAAAGCAGAGAGCACAGGGACAAAGCAGAAAGCACAGGGACAAAGCAGAAAGCACAGGGACAAAGCAGAAAGCACAGGGACAAAGCAGAAAGCACAGGGACAAAGCAGAGAGCACAGGGACAAAGCAGAAAGCACAGGGACAAAGCAGAAAGCACAGGGACAAAGCAGAGAGCACAGGGACAAAGCAGAAAGCACAGGGACAAAGCAGAAAGCACAGGGACAAAGCAGAGAGCACAGGGACAAAGCAGAAAGCACAGGGACAAAGCAGAAAGCACAGGGACAAAGCAGAGGTCAGCAGTATTCATTGTAGCCACATTTTAACTGCGACCACCGCATTTTTACATGAAAACGCTCAGAGCAGTCAATTTGACGGCTTTTAGTGAGACCTACATCACGACTCCCACTGATGTCTACTGTCGTTGTGTCCTTGGGCAAGACACTTAACCCCACTTTGCCCGAAGCCCCCGCTGAAAGACCAAGGCCATGCTCTCACAGACAGAGCAGACTCCTGTGGACTCAGCACCTGCAGAGGGTCAGGGGCTGGTGCTCTGACTGCCACCCCCACCCAGACATGGGTTAAGGGGAAGAACATGGATGGATGGATGGCTGTTAATAAATGAGGGCTAATATAAAGTCTTACCAAATGTGCTATAAATATAAACTGGATCGAATGGAAGAATACAAGACTGCTGTTCTACATCTCAGAGTTTCTCTCAACCTTTGACAAAACAGAAATGGTAAAGTTATGTTTCTCAGTCCTCACTGGACCTCACACCTCTGCAACGAATGTGTGTGTGTGTGTGTCTGTCTCTGTGTGTGTGTGTGTGTGTGTCTCTGTGTGTGTGTGTGTGTGTGTGTGTGTGTGTCTGTCTCTCTGTGTGTGTGTGTGTGTGTGTCTGCGTGTGTGTGTGTGGGTGCATCTATGTCTGTCTATATGTAGTGTGTGTGTGTGTGTGTGTGTGTATGTCAATTTATGTGCATCTGCTTGTGTGTGTGTGTCTGTCTACATAAATGTGTGTGTGTGCGTCTGCGTGTGTGTGTGCATCTATGTCTGTCTATATGTAGTGTGTGTGTGTTTATGTGTGTGTGTGCATCTGTGTGTGTCAATCTATGTGCATCTGTCTGTATGTGTGTGTGTATGTGTGTGTGTGTGTGTGTGTGTGTGTGTGTGTGTGGTCCACTGCTCCTAATGAAAACCAGTCTGGAGCAGGGGCCAGTACTAACCACAGAGCCTACGGTAACACACATTTTCCTGGTAACTCTGGTAAGTGTCAAAAGTCAGATTCTAGCCTGAGTTTTTAGACCAAACGTCTGTCGTCCCTGGAATAATCCACAAGAAACAAAAACAATCACAAAGTTCCACATTTTCAACTTTGTTCTCATTATATTTTCTCATGAAGGTTAGAACACTGCAAAAATGTGGCCAAATACGTCTTAATTTGAGCACCTTCTGACTGAGCCTTAAAACCAGATTCTCCAACGGGACAAAGCAAAATGATCTTGTTTTTAAAAGACACAGAATTGTCTCTTGGAATGAGGAGATAAAGCAACAGAGTGTCGGATTAAGATTTTTTTTACTATTACCTCATATTTAATAATTTTTTGCAGTGAAGTAGCAACAATATCTAAAAGCATGGAGGATGTTGGTCAGGAGAAAGGACTTAGAATCTCCTCACAGTCAAATCTGATGAATCTCTACAACCTGAACTCTAACTGTTTGGACATTTGAGACGTTACATGAATGTGAGGAGGAAACACAGATATCCATGTTCTAGTCTCTCTCTCTGGTCTCTCTCTCTGGTCTCTCTCTGGTCTCTGCCTGGTCTCTCTCTTGTCTCTCTCCCTGGTCTCTCTCTGGTCTCTCTCTGGTGTCTCTCTCTCTGGTGTCTCTCTCCCTGGTCTCTCTCCCTGGTCTCTCCCTCTGGTCTCTCCCTCTGGTCTCTCCCTCTGGTCTCTCCCTCTGGTCTCTCTCTCTGGTCTCTCTCTGGTCTGTCTCTCTGGTCTGTCTCTCTGGTCCCTCTCTCTGGTCTCTCTCTCTGGTCTCTCTCTTGTCTCTCTCCCTGGTCTCTCTCTCTGGTGTCTATTTTTCTGGTGTCTCTCTCCCTGGTCTCTCTCTCTGGTCTCTCTCTCTCTGGTCTCTCTCTCTCTGGTCTCTCTCTCCCTGGTCTCTCTCTCTTGTCTCTCCCTCTGGTCTCTCCCTCTGGTCTCTCCCTCTGGTCTCTCCCTCTGGTCTCTCCCCCTGGTCTCTCTCTCTGGTCTCTCTCTCTGGTATCTCCCTCTGGTCTCTCTCTCTCTGGTCTCCCTCTGGTCTCTCTCTCTCTGGTCTCTCTCTGGTGTCTCTCTCTGGTCTCCCTCTGGTCTCTCTCTCTCTGGTCTCTCTCTGGTGTCTCTCTCTGGTCTCCCTCTGGTCTCTCTCTCTGGTCTCTCTCTGGTCTCTCTCTGGTCTCTCTCTGGTCTCTCTCTCTGGTCTCTCTCTGGTCTCTCTCTGGTCTCTCTCTGGTGTCTCTCTCTCTGGTCTCCCTCTGGTCTCTCTCTGGTCTCTCTCTGGTGTCTCTCTCTGGTCTCCCTCTGGTCTCTCTCTGGTGTCTCTCTCTCTGGTCTCCCTCTGGTCTCTCTCTGGTCTCTCCCTCTGGTGTCTCACATGGTCTCACTGAAAACCAGAGACCAAGTAAATACCAGGGAGGGGAGGGTGATGATTTGATCCGGGGCCATGTTGGGATATCGCTGCATTCTGGTCTGGACTCGTTTTCATGCGGTTTTATTTTTAATTTAGTTTTCAGAACAACATGAGTGAAGCTAAGCAGGGCAGGGCCTGGTTAGTGATGTGATGGGAGACCTCTGGGAACACCAGGGGCCACAGTGGGGCGGCTGCGAAATGACAAACTGTTGTGTTTCAAGCAGCTATTACCTCATATTTATCATTTTTTTGCAGTGAAGTAGCAACAATATCTAAAAACACGGAGGATGTCGGTCAGAAGAAAGGACATTTGAGACGTTACATAAATGTGAGGAGGAAACACAGATATCCATTTCTTATCTGGCGGTTTGTTCACGGTTCATCTCCTTAACACTATTGTGACAAAATTTATACTGTTATTACCATTACATTGTTTGGGGTTGGAAGTTTCTCTGAGATTTTCACAAAACAAATCCAAAGCCCAAAACGGTGAGTGTGAAACAAACGCTGACTGAGCTAGAGGAGTTCACATGGAAGTCAATAGGAGCCAAACTTCACCATGAGCACTTCCCCACTGAGCAGGGTGGGTCTTTCTTTCCCTCTGAGATATCGGTACAGGGTGAGGGACCAGACTCGTTTTCACGTGGTTACCGTTTAATTTGACTTGGAACAACATATTTCAGAGTTAGCTAGTTCCGGTAAAAGTGTAGCTAACATGTATTTGATGAACGAAAGTATTCACAAAAGAGAAAGAAGAAAGAGAAACCTGAAGAATCCAATGTTTTCTTTACGTTTGTGCAGCTGATCTTTTGCATCTGCAGCTGTATTTTGTTTTAACCTTTTATAATTTGCGACAACATCATGATTTTTATAGAATATGGATCATTTTTTTCTTGTTGTCTTTAGATTTCCATTCTTGCTTGGACTGAGACAAAGCTGGACTAAAGCTAACGACGGCTAAGTTTAGTATAATTATTATGAGAATGCCTTTATAGCACTCATGAAGTTACTAACATTCAGAGTGACACTGATTCATTTCAATAGGGGCCACATAGAAACGTGAATGGGGCCGCAGGTGGTCCAGGGTCCGGGTCTGAGCCAGAGTCCAGGTCTGAGCCAGAGTCCAGGTCTGAGCGAGAGTCCAGGTGAGAGCGAGAGTCCAGGTCTGAGCGAGAGTCCCGGTCTGAGCCAGAGTCCAGGTCTGAGCCAGAGTCCAGGTGTGAGCGAGAGTCCAGTCTGAGCCAGAGTCCAGGTCTGAGCGGGAGTCCAGGTCTGAGCGAGAGTCCAGGTCTGAGCCAGAGTCTAGGTCTGAGCGAGAGTCCAGGTCTGAGCGAGAGTCCAGGTCTGAGCCAGAGTCCAGGTGTGAGTGAGAGTCCAGGTCTGAGCCAGAGTCCAGGTCTGAGCGAGAGTCCAGTCTGAGCCAGAGTCCAGGTCTGAGCGGGAGTCCAGGTCTGAGCGGGAGTCCAGGTCTGAGCCAGAGTCTAGGTCTGAGCGAGAGTCCAGGTCTGAGCGAGAGTCCAGGTCTGAGCCAGAGTCCAGGTCTGAGCGAGAGTCCAGGTGTGAGCGAGAGTCCAGGTCTGAGCGAGAGTCCAGGTCTGAGCCAGAGTCCAGGTCTGAGCCAGACTCCAGGTGTGAGCGAGAGTCCAGGTCTGAGCGAGAGTCCAGGTCTGAGCCAGAGTCCAGGTCTGAGCGAGAGTCCAGTCTGAGCCAGAGTCCAGGTCTGAGCGGGAGTCCAGGTCTGAGCGGGAGTCCAGGTCTGAGCGAGAGTCCAGGTCTGAGCCAGAGTCTAGGTCTGAGCGAGAGTCCAGGTCTGAGCGAGAGTCCAGGTCTGAGCGAGAGTCCAGGTCTGAGCGAGAGTCCAGGTCTGAGCGAGAGTCCAGGTCTGAGCCAGAGTCTAGGTCTGAGTGAGAGTCCAGGTCTGAGCCAGAGTCCGGTCTGAGCGAGAGTCCAGGTCTGAGCGGGAGTCCAGGTCTGAGCGAGAGTCCAGGTCTGAGCCAGAGTCTAGGTCTGAGTGAGAGTCCAGGTCTGAGCGAGAGTCCAGGTCTGAGCGAGAGTCCAGGTCTGAGCCAGAGTCTAGGTCTGAGCGAGAGTCCAGGTCTGAGCCAGAGTCTAGGTCTGAGCGAGAGTCCAGGTCTGAGCCAGAGTCTAGGTCTGAGTGAGAGTCCAGGTCTGAGCGAGAGTCCAGGTCTGAGCCAGAGTCCAGGTCTGAGCCAGAGTCCAGGTCTGAGCCACCGTGGGCGGCACGGTGGCTGAGTGGATAGCACTCTCGCCTCTCAGCAAGAAGGTCCTGGGTTCGAATCCCGGTCGGACCAGGGCCTTTCTGAGTGGAGTTTGCATGTTCTCCCCGTGTCTGCGTAGGTTTCCTCCGGGTACTCCGGTTTCCCCTACCACTAAAAATATGTCCAATAGTTCTGGCATGCGCCTCCTGTACTGGCGACCCCATCTCTGTGTGGAGTGAGAGACAAATGCCCAAAAATTAACAATTGTAAACCGCTTTGAGACTCAGATCTGCAGTGAAAAGGCGGTATATAAATAAAAACTTACTTACTTACTTACAGAGTCCAGGTCTGACCGAGATTCCAGGTCTGAGCCAGAGTCCAGGTCTGAGTGAGAGTCCAGGTCTGAGCGAGAGTCCAGGTCAGAGCCAGAGTCCAGGTCTGAGCGAGAGTCCAGGTCTGACCGAGAGTCCAGGTCAGAGCCAGAGTCTAGGTCTGAGTGAGAGTCCAGGTCTGAGCGAGAGTCCAGGTCTGAGCCAGAGTCTAGGTCTGAGCGAGAGTCCAGGTCTGAGCCAGAGTCCAGGTCTGAGCGAGAGTCCAGGTCTGACCGAGAGTCCAGGTCAGAGCCAGAGTCCAGGTCTGAACGAGAGTCCAGGTCTGAGCGAGAGTCCAGGTCTGAGCCAGAGTCCAGGTCAGAGCCAGAGTCCAGGTCTGAACGAGAGTCCAGGTCTGAGCCAGAGTCCAGGTCTGAGCCAGAGTCCAGGTCAGAGCCAGAGTCCAGGTCTGAGCCAGAGTCCAGGTCTGTGCACAGAGTTTGGGGTGAAGCGGGGGTCAGGTCTCGTCACTCTCTCTTTAACGTTCCTCTCGTGGCCGCAGCTGCCTCTCACATGAACTGTACGTTTCATATGTCCATGCGTCACGCTGAGCCGAGCGAGGCGGCTGCAGCTGAGCCAACAGCAGCAGGGTCTGGGTCTGGGGTCGGAGGGTCTGAGGGTATTGGGGTCTGAGGGTCTGAGGGTCTGAGGGCCTCGGGGTCTCGGGGTCTGAGGGTCTTGGGTCCCGAGCGCAGGACTGGAGCAAAAAATAAACCTCAGACCAGAGCTGAGGATCCACACTAAACTACAAACTAAAACATCTTCTACAACAGCTGTGTTTCAAGTTTCCAATGTGAATAATAAAGAACAGCAGCGGCTCTACTCCGAGCTCCTCTCAGACAGCAGCAGACAAACTACACGTAAACATACGACTGTGAATGAGTATTATGTCATGGGTCACTTTTTGAAGACAAGAAAACCAGGTCTAAAGCAGGACTAAAGAAAATCTAAAGCTGGTCTAAAGCAGGACTAAAACTGGACTAAAGCTGGTCTAGAGCAGGACTAAAACTAGCCTAGAGCAGGACTAAAACTGGACTAAAGCTGGTCTAGAGCAGGACTAAAACTGGACTAAAGCTGGTCTAGAGCAGGACTAAAACTGGACTAAAGCTGGTCTAGAGCAGGACTAAAACTGGACTAAAACAGGTCAAAGACAGGACTAAAACAGGTCTAAAACAGGACTAAAACAAGTGAAAGACAGGACTATAGCCGGACTAAAACAGGACTAAAGCTGGTCTAAAACAGGACTAAAGCTGGTCTAAAACAGGACTAAAACAGATCAATGACAGGACTAAAACAGGTCAAAGACAGGACTAAAGCTGGTCTAAAACAGGACTAAAGCTGGTCTAAAACAGGACTATAGCCGGACTAAAACAGGACTAAAGCTGGTCTAAAACAGGACTATAGCTGGTCTAAAACAGGACTAAAGCTGGTCTAAAACAGGACTAAAGCTGGTCTAAAACAGGACTAAAGCTGGTCTAAAACAGGACTAAAGCTGGTCTAAAACAGGACTATAGCTGGTCTAAAACAGGACTATAGCTGGTCTAAAACAGGACTATAGCTGGTCTAAAACAGGACTAAAGCTGGTCTAAAACAGGACTATAGCTGGTCTAAAACAGGACTAAAGCTGGTCTAAAACAGGACTAAAGCTGGTCTAAAACAGGACTATAGCTGGTCTAAAACAGGACTATAGCTGGTCTAAAACAGGACTAAAGCTGGTGTAAAACAGGACTATAGCTGGTCTAAAACAGGACTATAGCTGGTCTAAAACAGGACTAAAGCTGGTCTAAAACAGGACTATAGCTGGTCTAAAACAGGACTATAGCTGGTCTAAAACAGGACTAAAGCTTGTCTAAAACAGGACTAAAGCTGGTCTAAAACAGGACTATAGCTGGTCTAAAACAGGACTATAGCTGGTCTAAAACAGGACTATAGCTGGTCTAAAACAGGACTAAAGCTGGTGTAAAACAGGACTATAGCTGGTCTAAAACAGGACTATAGCTGGTCTAAAACAGGACTAAAGCTGGTCTAAAACAGGACTATAGCTGGTCTAAAACAGGACTAAAGCTTGTCTAAAACAGGACTAAAGCTGGTCTAAAACAGGACTATAGCTGGTCTAAAACAGGACTATAGCTGGTCTAAAACAGGACTAAAGCTGGTCTAAAACAGGACTAAAGCTGGTCTAAAACAGGACTAAAACAGATCAATGACAGGTCTAAGACAGCCCTTGGACTCACCTGGGAGATGGACATGTTGAGGTACACGAACAGTCCGGTAGTGGAGGCCACCTGGAGCACCACCACCACGACCACCACCAGGGCCACCCAGGCGCGAGACACGGGGGCCTCTCTGGAGCCCCTGACCCGGGCCGGACCCCCAGAGACTCCCGCTGGAGCTGGGACCATCATGTAAGCCGTGGACTCACTGCTCACGGACCTGAAGTAATCCTGGGGCAGGTGTGGCTGCTGCTGCTGCTGAGCGCTGGGAATGTGCGCCATGGCCTCCAGAGAAGCATGAGAGACCAGAGCAGCTGAGGCGACGCGTAAAACCACTCCAATTTACACTTTGGATCAAGTTTACGGCAAAACTCTGCGTGATTGTGTGGACAAAGGCGACGTCATTGAGCCATAAATCGATTCTTGGTGCGTAAAATCCACTCCGATTCACAGTTTGGCTCGTGCTTGGTCCAGTTCTCTCAATTCAAGTCACATTTCTTTGGCTTTAAGTGGTGAGAAAAGCAACCCCACTGTTTAAAAAGTATATTGTGAAGCAGCGTTCAGCTCCAAACACGCCTGTATAGATGTGTAATAACAGCTGGATCCGGGGGTTTCGGATGTAAATGAAGGAGTTTAACAAAAGACGAGCTCTTTGGTCAGGAATGTCTCCACAGCAACTTAAAACTCCACAACAAGCGCTCGCGGATACGTGAAAAAAACTCTTCTTTATGCGCAAATGCTTTGTGTCCTGGGAAGATTCATTGCATCGCTGCTAAACTTAAGCCACAACTCTGCGCCAAAAGTGGGAGAAAAGCTGGTTATTCCCCGAACAGGCTCGACATCTCTGCTGGAGGCGCAGATTTCACCCAAACGTGGACTTTCCTGGTTCATTTAAATCGCTTTGGGAAGTTGTTGTCACAGTTTACAGCGTAGATCCATTCAAGCAGACGCAGGAACAACACAACCCCGATTCCTGATGCTTTTATTCGACTTTAATTCAAGTTTGCGTTTGTTGTATGCGTTCTTGCGTTTGTTTGAGATCCATTTCAAAGCGTGGCTCTTCAAAAGTAGTCCCCAGAGCTGGAAGAAAGAGGAAAGAATTGAATCACGCCTCGCCACAACAGTTTTGAAGCGTATGGGGCTGTTGGAGGTGGTTCCAGCCCCAGTGCGCGGCTCTCAGTCCCGGGGCGGTTCCGTAGGCTGCCGTGGGGGACTTCAAGTGTCAGATTGCTGGTGGGAGTCCCGGGCGTAACGGTGGAACAGGGCCCCGTGTCCGTGCGTAAAGACGGCGCGCGCGAATTGAGGAGAGACGCACGTTTGGCACAGTTCTGGACGTGTTGTCCTCTGCGCGGAGCGGAGGACTGCGGTGTGGAGCGGAGAGGAGGCGCAGAGGCTGAGGGGGAGGAGTGTGGAGGGAGGGGGGTTCGAGGGGGGTGCCAGGTTTGAGGAGAGCAACAAGTGATGAGGCCCGGGGATGGTTGGACACAGCAGAAAGGGGATTGGCTACGGAGCAAGGGATTTATTGACAATTTCTTTCGGGATGAATAAAGGATCAATTTATCTATTTTTCTCTCAAACACCAATTGTTCACACACGCAGCAGACGCCTTTTGGCCTGGGATGTCAAAGTCAAATACATCAGAGGCCAAGAAAACGAATTTGCTACAAGCCGAGAGCTGGACTGGTTCAATGTTTATTAAAACATATGAAATCGATGCAGAAAACCTGTTGAACCAAGACACAGGACCGTATCCAATATTTTTTCATGCCTCTGTCAGTCATTTCCTGTTAAAACATTTCCAACAGCTCACAGACAAACCAGACTTCCTTCAAAGAGAAAACACACGTCCTGAACATTAAATTAAAAATCTATTTTTTTAATGTTTCAGTGCGGCTGCTTCTAATACTAATCGAATATCATCCTGGGGCCAAATAGCTGACCGGATTTAGCCCCCAGGCCCTGACTTTGACACCCATGTTCTAGGCAACGTGGGTGAAGTGTCTTGCCTAAGGACACAACCTTTATAGCCACAACCGCACAACTGTGAAGTTAACAGAGGTCTCCCTTCACAGTACTAACCAAACCCTATCCTGCTTAGCTTCAGAGGTCTGACAGGATCTGGCTTTCACCTGCAGGTACCGTATGGCTACAATTTGAAAACAATTCAAGTGTGTTCCAGGCCACAGCTCACAAGTGTTTCTGGGGAAGGTTCTAAAACTACACACACATCACACAGGGGACGATACTTTGCATAATGAGAGCGTAACGAGCCGTGGAGCCGTGTTTGGGTGAGTGAAGCTATCACAGTTAAAGTTTGGGCTGTTGCACGAGCTGCTCTTTCCTTATAAAAGTATCAACGAACATGTCACAAATATGTTGGAAAGTGTCTTTGCTTCATGTAGATGAGAAACCTACAGTAGTCCAAAATATTGTGTCTACATTTAGAGCCCCCAAATCCAGGACTGAGGCTGTAGATCATAGACTGAGGCTGTAGACCCAGGACTGAGGCTGTAGACCCAGGACTGAGGCTGTAGATCCAGGACTGAAGCTGTAGATCCAGGACTGAGGCTGTAGATCCAGGACTGAAGCTGTAGACCCAAGACTTGGGCTGTAGACCCAGGACTGAGGCTGAAGATCCAAGACTGAGGCTGTAGATCCAGGACTGAGGCTGTAGATCCAGGACTGAGGCTGTAGATCCAGGTCTGAGGCTGTAGACCCAGGACTGATTTCTTTACAAAGTTCCATCATTGTGGTTAACACCAGGAGCGGGCCCGCGGAGGCTGAAAACCCCCAGACCTGGCAGCCCGCGGGACAGGGCGGCCTCACCTCTGCCTCACCCCAGAGAGAAGCTCCGTCCAAACAATCAGAGTCCAGGACCAAGCAATAAACACGTTAACACCATCGCACGCACTCTGCAGGACCGCCTCATTTCAGAGAGCTGCAGAACGAATGCACTGTTATTAAAGCTGGGGTGCGTAACTTTAAAGCTGCCGTACGTAACTGGTGTGTAACCTTCACACAACAACATTGGATCTCTGTCATAAAAATCCATGTCTCTAGTTCTTGGCTCTATAACATTTTGCTTCTATTACTAGCTTTCACTTGTTTTTGTTTTTGACCTTTGACAAAAAAGTGAAAAAAAGCGGACCCCCCTCTCTCAGCCAATCAGCTCTCAGCCCAAAGAGTCAAATAGCGACTCACTGGACATGTTTTCCAACATAACATATTTTACTTTTAAACGACTCACTCTGTTTGAAAATCTATTCGTGTTGTTTGTAAGACTAAAGTTACGTACGCCAGCTTCAAGACCGGAACCTGATCATAAAAATTGACGTAAGAATTCTATACAATACGTACAACATTTTGACTCTTAAACTGGTAATAAACTGGTAATAAACACATTCCAATGCGCTTAATTTTGAATAAACTTGTCTTTTTCATTGATTGAAGTTGTTTAAATCTCTTGTCATCTCTGTCAGCTCCTGTGAGAACAGTAACAAAGCTGGCACTGGCTGGGGTACCACAAGGGTGCGTATTGGGCCCATTGATATTTCAGTACATTGCTGAGGAGCTATGTCAGACCCTTTAAAGTCACGTTTCTTTCACTTAAATGCATGTTTTCTGTATTTATCCACTTATTTTTCTCCGTTCTCTCAGTCTTCTGTCTAATCTCGACCTCAGATAATTCTCGGTTTTCCCTTTTTTCTGAACGGCGGAGGATTTGAAGACTTTCGCTGCTGGAGTCGACCGTCGCCGATAAAACACGGCTGAAGCTTTGTTATGTTTTGGAAAAGTGAAGTTCAAATATTTAAGTGACTCTGGGCAAATGTTTATGCTCCAGACTGTGTTCGGGGTTTGAAATCTGGGATTAGAGCAGAGACCAAACCTCCGACTGTAAATAAATGAACGTTTCACGAAGCGACTGGAAACGACATCAGAGAGAGACCAGAGACTTCTGCACCTTCACAAACACATCCGTCCTCGCCAGTATCAGGGACTGGTTTAGTCTTATCTTTATTTTACCCAGGAACAGGCATAAAACACAAAGATCCAAATCAAATCAATTTTTATTTCCTCCCAAAGACAGACTGGAGATGAGTCCTGCGGTCCAGGGAGACCCGGGTTTCAGACTGAAGACTACACTGCAAAAAGTTATGAAAAATAAGTCAAAAATGACTCAAATTTGGCAAAATGTATTTTCATTTGCGCACATTCTGAATGAGCCTTAGAACAAGATTTGCCAACGGGACGAGAAAAATTATCTTGATTTAAAAAGATAAAAGAATTTGCCAAGAAACACAAGAATATGGTTTTTTTAAGAGTCAAAATGTGGGCGACAGTAGCTCAGTTGGTAGAGCATTGAAGGTTGTGGGTTCAATTCCCACCTCGATATCTTCTCCACCGATTCCCACTGATGTCCGATCACACACTATGCTCACACTGACAGAGCAGCCGTCCTCCTGTGGACTCACCACCTGCAGAGGATCAGTGAGGGGCTGGTGCTCTGTGACTTGGGTGGCATCTCTGACTGCCAGCCCCCTGATCCAGAAATGGATTAAGGGGAAGAAAATGGATGGATGGACGGATGGAGTCAGAATGTGTCAGATTAAGATAACAACCATTCGCTTCAAGCAATTATTACTTATCATCCTCAAGTCCAATGAGTTCAGGGCTTTGAGTCCCACCAGTGTGCTCGTGGATCAGACAGAGGGATAACAGGTGAATAGCAATGCACAGACCACATTTAAGCATCAAGTCAGATTTGGTGGTGACCTGTGGATGTGATGGATTAAAAACAGTTTAAACGGACAGTTGGAAAAAATACATATACTGTATACAGGTTTGAGTCTGGTGCATCAGGAAGTTCTTTAAGGTCCTTTCACAGCAGACGTGGACGTGTGTGGGGCAATAAAAACTGTTGTGTATCTCTGGTGCATCGTGTTCATTGCTATTCACCCGTTGTCCCATTGTCTGTTTCATGGTACGATGACGGGATCTCTGAGCCTGGCCTCCTCCATCTGCACCTGCGGACTGCCCCGCCCGACCCGCCTGGGAGTGCTTCAGTCCTGCACCGGACCTGTCCACGTTCAGCGGCCACTGGTCCACGTCCTGTAGCTAGCTTAGGTCCTAGATCATTAGCCTGTCCGTCCGGAGGAGCGGATCCCTTTCTCAAATGGGTCTCCCTCCCTGTGGGTTTCCCTAGGTCTCCCCAAGGTTTCTCACTTTTTCCCACTGGGTTTTTTAAGAGTTTTTCCTTGTCGATGCAGGAGAGTCTTGTTGGACAGTTAGTGTCCAACAGAAAGGATTGGTGATGATCAGGACACTTTAGCATTCTACAACATGTATGGACATTTTCTTCTGTGTGTGCTTTATATTCTTCATGTGTTTTGGCTGTTGATTCTCTGACCTGTGTTGGTGATTTCAATGGTTTTGTTAAGTCTCTGAGATGATTTCTGTTGTGACCTAGGGCTATACAAGAATACATTGTATTGTATTGTAAATTGTGTACTGAAGTCCTCTCACATTAGTCCTGGTCTCAGGTCTCAGTCCTGTGGTCCTCTCACATTAGTCCTGGTCTCAGGTCTCTGCACCTGTGGCTCAGAGACTTTAAAACACATGTGTCAAAGTCAAGGCCCGCGGGCCAAATCCGGCCCGCAAATGAATTTTACATGGCCCGTTGCCAGCCATTGACGCACTATTACGTCAATTACGTTTTCCGCAATTTTCATGTTCGCAGATGTCTATTATATCTAATATGTTTGGGGATAAGCTTGAGAGCATATTGAATCGAGCCAGCAGGTGGCAGCAGCGCTCTCTGAATGGTTTGGAAACAGCTAGATGCACTTGTTGTGCATCCTCTTTTTTCTCAGCTTTTTGGTGATTTCAGTAAAACTTCCCTCTACTCAACTGGGGATTACAAGCTAGAATCAAAATTATTTTTGCTGATGAAAGTAGACAGTCTATTCTTTCAGAATCTGGTTTCAGATTTCAGATAGTCATAGTACACAATATTCTGTGGGTCTTGAAAAATCTATAAAAATCATCAGAAACTGCTGGCAATATGGGAGTACCTGTTCTGAAATAGGCTGGCAGGCAATGAGTTAATAAACATTGAACCAGTCCGGCCCTCGGCTCGCAGCAAATTTGTTTTTTTGGCCCTCTGATGTATTTGACTTTGACATGCCTGCTTTAAAACATCTGTTTGTTACAGTCTCTCCAGGTCTCGAACCAAAGTACATCTGTGACATGTTACACTGCAAATATAAATGCTTGAATCATGGGTTTTTATGTTCATTTGTAGATTTTCTGGCTGTCTTAAAACAGGATTTGCAGATGGAACACAAGTTCAGTCTTAAGTGCTGCTGCAATTGTTTCTCATTCCAAGGAAGACATTTCTTGCTTGGCCTATTGGCAAGTCCTGTTTTTAGATAGTCAAGATGTGCTCAAATTAATATAAAAACACTTGATTCAAGCAGTTATTACCTTATACTTTTTGTTATTTTTGCAGTGTTGTGCAATATGAATCAACTGGGACTCTGAGGAGCACAGGGACTGGCCCCCTGCTGGGTCTCTGAGGAGCACAGGGACTGGCCCCCTGCTGGGACTCTGAGGAGCACAGGGACAGGCCCCCTGCTGGGTCTCAGAGGAGCACAGGGACTGGCCTCCTGCTGGGACTCTGAGGAGCACAGGGACTGGCCCCCTGCTGGGTCTCTGAGGAGCACAGGGACTGGCCTCCTGCTGGGACTCTGAGGAGCACAGGGACTGGCCTCCTGCTGGTCCCAGAGTCAGGACTAATGGTCACTAAATGCTGCTTCATCATCATTTCAGATTTATGCAGCTAAAATCTGGAAAATTCTTCCTGAAAACCTGAGCCAGGCTTCTACACTGACAATGTTCAAATGTAAACGTTAAAACAGATCTGTTGAGTGGTGCTGTTTTGAATGCTCTGTGATTATTAACGATGTGAGAGTAAAAAACACCAGACCCACAGTGGGAAAGCGCTGCCAGTTCTTATTTTTCTGTTTTTGTGGAGATTTTGGTCAAATTCTCCAGACTTCATAAAACACTCGTCGTAAACGTCGGCAGCGGAATTCGACTCAGGAATCAGACTGTTAAACTGAGCTTTTCCCTTTTACAAACTCAGAGATGAAAGTCTTGGCTCCACCTTCAGTCTGTTCAAATCCGTCTGAAACAGGAAAGTCTGCAGGAAAAATCTGTAACTTTATTCCCCCCCTTGAAAGATCCCCCATCGCAAGAATGGACTAAAAAAGGGGATTAAAAAGACATGACATAAACATTTTGGTCTTCATAACTTTGTGGCTTTTTCTGTCTCTATGTTCAGTTTCTTTCTATGTCATTATTCTTATGAAACTCTATCAATAACAAAAATAGAATTTTAGCTATTTACAGTTGGTTCTGGTCCTGGACTGGTTCTTGTTCTGGTTCTGGTCCTGGACTGGTTCTGGTTCTGGTTCTGGTCCTGGACTGGTTCTGGTTCTGGTCCTGGACTGGTTCTTGTTCTGTTTCTGGTCCTGGACTGGTTCTTGTTCTGTGTGGTTTTCCAGCAGAAAAGAGTAAGTGTTAGCTACTATACTAGCCTGGTCGTACCACACCATAGTACAAATTTCATTTCATACTAAGGTCTGGATTTGCTCCAATGACTCCGTGAACAGGTGGGAGGGGTTAACTTCTTTTACAGATTGAAACGATTGGTTCTGAGTTTACCGTGACGTATGTAATGCGCCCGAGTCTGTTGTTAGCTTTTAGCATTTAGCCTAGCTTTAGCCATCTCCTTTGCCGCTAACGGAGCCCGTGGGGAGTAGCGCCACAATCTTGACCAGCGATTACATTTGCTAAACATTCCTCTTGCTCCTGCCTCAATTTCTTGATAGAACCAGACCGGAACACTTTACTATCGCATTCTCCCAGACGTTACATGCAGTGAAATGATGATTGAGCGGAGTGTACGGATGGCTAGGCCAGGCTAGCTACTATACTGACAAATGGTTTACTGTCAGCAGTTAGCATTTAGCCTTCACTGTTTTAGCTGATATATTTATCAGTTTTGGCTCGTACCCTATAACTAGGGCTGTCAAACAATTAAACATTTTAATCGTGTTATTTACAGCATAAAAATGTATTAATCGTAATGAATTGCATTTTGAAATATTGGCAAAATGATGCCATAATTTTCTGTAAATGGTTGTTTGAATGGAAAGAAAAACAACAACATAGTGAACATATGTACTGTATGTTTATTATAACATATAAAATCCATATAAAATGGCATTAACATTATTAACATTCTGTCTTTCTGTTTAGACTCAAACCAAAACTATTGTTTGTTACAGATGAGGAACATTTCAAAATAGTCTGAGGCAGAATGTCATTAAATCTGTCATGAACTGGTAGTGAAAGGGAAAATTAGGTACCCCAGCTTTAATTTAGCGAGTTTAGTTGCGCTTCGGGAGAAGACACGGAGGAGACAGAGGCTCCATAAGCGCTGTATATATTGCGTGCACCAGTTACACAAAGACACGCACACAACATGCAGAGTATAGTTCTGTGCGTGTCTGGTCTTGGATATGACCACGTTACAGCGGCGCCGTTCACCGTGTCATTGTCAAAGCAGCTCACAGCCGCTGGAGGTGGGAACCACTGTCCAGAGCGGCCACAGCTGCCCCGGGTCAGAACGCTGTGGCCACAGAGGAGGCAGACTCCATACAGTTCATACAACAAACAACAGCAAGTGCCCCGCGTTCACGCGTGTATTATTTTAAAACTTGAATTCCCAGAGACCTGCTCTGTCCCCATCTCACACACGCATGTGTCCGCAGCATTCTGAGTGTTATTATGGGATGCATGGGCGGGTCATTCTGTACATGCGTCAAATGCGTTATCTTTTTTAACACGATTAATGGGGAAAAAAATTATGTGCATTAACGCGATAACTTTGACAGCGCTACTTATGATAAATAAATACTTTGAATATATTTGGACACCAACTGAAAATGTTTTGGGGCGATTTCTAATTTGTAAACATCACTGGGTAGCTCTGGTGAGGTCTCAGGAAGTAAAAGAATTGGCAGCTTTACCATCAGAAAGGACATCAGAGACCACCACTACGAGAGAGAGACCAGAGAGAGACCAGAGAGAGACCAGAGAGACCATAGAGAGACCAGAGAGAGACCAGAGAGACCAGAGAGAGACCAGAGAGAGACCAGAGAGAGAGACCAGAGAGAGACCAGAGAGACCAGAGAGAGACCAGAGAGAGACCAGAGAGAGACCAGAGAGAGACCAGAGAGAGACTAGAGAGACCAGAGAGAGACCAGAGAGACCAGAGAGAGACCAGAGAGACCAGAGAGAGACCAGAGAGAGACCACAGAGACCAGAGAGAGACTAGAGAGACCAGAGAGAGACCAGAGAGACCAGAGAGAGATCACAGAGACCAGAGAGAGACTAGAGAGACTAGAGAGACCAGAGAGAGACCACAGAGAGACCACAGAGACCAGAGAGAGACTAGAGAGACCAGAGAGAGACCAGAGAGAGACCAGAGAGACCAGAGAGAGACCAGAGAGAGACCACAGAGACCAGAGAGAGACTAGAGAGACCAGAGAGAGACCAGAGAGACCAGAGAGAGACCAGAGAGAGACCAGGGAGAGACCAGAGAGAGACCACAGAGAGACCACAGAGACCAGAGAGACTAGAGAGACCAGAGAGAGACCAGAGAGAGACCAGAGAGACCAGAGAGAGACCAGAGAGAGACCAGAGAGAGAGACCAGAAAGAGACCAGAGAGACCAGAGAGACCAGAGAGAGACCAGCGAGAGACCAGAGAGACCAGAGAGAGACCAGAGAGAGACCAGAGAGAGACTAGAGAGACCAGAGAGAGACCAGAGAGACCAGAGAGAGACCAGAGAGACCAGAGAGACCAGAGAGAGACCAGAGAGAGACCACAGAGACCAGAGAGAGACTAGAGAGACCAGAGAGAGACCAGAGAGACCAGAGAGAGATCACAGAGACCAGAGAGAGACTAGAGAGACTAGAGAGACCAGAGAGAGACCACAGAGAGACCACAGAGACCAGAGAGAGACTAGAGAGACCAGAGAGAGACCAGAGAGAGACCAGAGAGAGACTAGAGAGACCAGAGAGAGACCAGAGAGACCAGAGAGAGACCAGAGAGACCAGAGAGAGACCAGAGACAGACCACAGAGACCAGAGAGAGACTAGAGAGACCAGAGAGAGACCAGAGAGACCAGAGAGAGACCAGGGAGAGACCAGAGAGAGACCACAGAGAGACCACAGAGACCAGAGAGAGACTAGAGAGACCAGAGAGAGACCAGAGAGAGACCAGAGAGAGACGATAGGGACCAGGGAGAGAACAGAGGGAGACCAGAGAGAGACCGGAGTGAGACCGGAGGGAGGCCAGAGGGACTAAAGAGAGACCAGATAGAGACCAGAGAAAGACCAGAAAGAGACCAGAGGGACCAGAGAGAAACCAAAGACAGACCAGAGTAATCGTGGACCTTTCAAACATGTATATTTTGCCGAAGCGTGTAGAATTACAAAGACTTCTCTCTCGGTAACGCTTCGATGCTAACTGCCCTCTGCGTCCCAATAAACTGCCCTCTGCGTCCCAATAAACTGCCCTCTGCGTCCTAATAAACTGCCCTCTGCGTCCCAATAAACTGCCCTCTGCGTCCCAATAAACTGCCCTCTGCGTCCTTATAAACTGCCATTTGTGAGGAGTTTATCAGCGTTTGGGCCGTTCCACAAACACGAGCCATGTGCAGAGGCCCGGTCAAAAGGACAGAGCGGAAGAAGCCGGTTTCAGTCCGTAAATAACACACAGGCCAAAGGATTGAACTGATATGTGTTAAAGATGAAGAGATCCTCTGTTTGTCCGTGTGGGAAATGTCAGTGTTGCATCAGCGGTTACACAACAGCAGTAATGAGGAACATACACGAACAATAACTACATTCAACACGAACATACTCTCATTTACATTCAGACCTATTGTGCATGTTTTTAGTGGTAGGGGAAACCGGAGCACCCGGAGGAAACCAACGCAGACACAGGGAGAGCATTCAAACTCCACTCAGACCGGGATTCGAACCCAGGACCTTCTTGCTGAGAAGCAAGAGTGCTAACCAGCCACCGTGCCGCCACCAGGTAGATCGCAAACCTCCCCGACGTAGCTCCCTAAAGCACACTACACAACACATTGTCCCAAAAAAGATTTTCCACTAAAACAAGAAATACTTTGGACGTATCTGTGCTTCAAATAAGACTAAAGCTGGTTCAATCAATCAATCAATCAAAGTTTATTTGTAGAGCGCCTTTCATACACAGGGCAACACAAAGCGCTTCACAGTCCACATCACAAATCATCACATAAAACAAACACCAGAAGCACAATTAAAACATTAAAATCACACAAAAGATTAAAACACAATTAAAACATTAAAATCACACAAAAGAATAAAACCATTAAAACTTCCAAAATTACACAAGAAATTAAAAAAAAAAAAAAAAAAAAATGACAACAGTGCATTAGAAATGGAGATAAAATCCTTCAGTTGTATGCACAGGCAAACAGAACAGTCTTTAACCCCTTAAGGATCACCTAATTTCGCCTGCTCCTTCTCGAATTATGATACCCAAATGGAAATGCTTATTGTGTGGACATCTTGTGTCTGATGTTGTGTTATGAGGCCTCATTTGAAAGGTAACACCTTCTAGTTTCTGAAAATGTATGTTACAGTTTGTTAGGAAGGACCCAGTCTGCACTACACCTTCTCAAACATGAGTCAAAGTTAGTTTTTTTTGTCAAAAAAAAAGAAGGCAATTTCAAAAGGTTCTCCTGAAGACATACTTTATGGTATGATGTTCAAACTCACCAGAGCAGATGTTTGTGGTGTTGGAAACACCTGTATGAAATTTTAGACCTTTAGGTGGAACTATTTTGATGCTGGGGGCTTTTTTGTAACTAATGGGCACATTCGGCACAAGTGGTCCATTTTTGTGCCAACTGTGCCAAAGTGTTTTACATGCAAATTATCAATGTTTTTACACCAAAAATCCATTTATATAATTTTTTGGCTATTACTCTTGCTATAAATAGCATTTTTTCCAGATATTGAAATGTTTTCAGAAAAGCTATTATTTATATAGTTATAGCGCGTGTTCTCCGTGAAAAAGGCTCCGTCTTCCTCTTTACGCATTCAAATATGACGGGAACAGTGGGAGGAAACTAGAAGTCCGACACATCGCCTGAAACCTGAGATTATTGGCTACAAGATGATTTGATTGACATCCAAATCGGCCAATGGTAGTCAAGACAATGCTGTCTTGACGCGCAGATATCTATGTGAATGGAGCGCTAAAGCTAGGTGCGCTTGTTTTACTCAACTTACTCTACCTTCCAAACCATAGCACTGAAAAGTCCGGGAATGGGCTTGTTTTGAAGGGGAGGCTTAGGGGAAGACGAACATACCCAGTGACGCTAGCTAAACAGTAAAATGTCCTCTTCATACAGTGCGCAAAGAACAGGTTTTGTTTTTGTTTGTGCAACTTTCAATACTCAAATATATTGTTGCAAGTGGATATCTACTATAAGGATGACTTTGAAGAAAAAACAACTGGATATAATTATTCTCTAGACCCTAACGAACAAAACGAATTCACACATGTGTGGATTAGACGTGATTTGCCCCAGAATATTAGCATGACAAGGTAAGAAAGGACAATATATATTTTAAATATATATACAGTTTGACTACTTATTCTTACTTTTGGTTATATTTAATGTTTATTTGAACATAATACGTGTATAGAGGTGGGAATAACCTTTCAAAAGAGATATAGCTTGACTATATTGACACAAGTGAATTCTAATACTGATGCTGTTAAATGAAAAATAACTGAATCCTCCCTGTACAGGGAGGGTGATCCTTAAGGGGTTAAAGAAGCTATACCCGATTTTTTTTCTAAGTAGTTCATAAAAATGGTTTTTACTACATACATAGTTGTATCATAATACATAATTTAATTGAAAACTTGAGGTCATTGATTCCACTGTGTATGAAATTCAAGCAGTGAAAAGTGCTGAGTAGAGTCTGAGCGGGCCGCTCTTTCTCCTCCACTCACAGAACGAGCAGCGACCAGCCTGCGTCCTCTAGCCTCTACAGCGCTGCTCAACACCAGGGCTTCGACTTCAAAATTCGAATATAATTCTAAAATAAAAAATATATACATATTTGAACAAATATTAGACAACCCTTATAATTAGAAATGTATTTAATGACTGCAAATAAAATAGTTAGCTCCCAAAGGTTTCACCGGGACGTGCTAGGCAGGTAACAGCTAAGCTAGCTAGTTGTTTCATGGTAACTTCCGGGTTTTTCGCGATCGCTTTTTGTCACTTTAAAACAGTATTTTTGTCATGAAAACGTTGACTGCTAATTCTGAAATCGTCCGTGCATGTGTGTTAAGGATGTATATGTATACTGTATTGTCCGATTGACGTTTAATGGTGTTGATTGATAGATATGTATTTGTTTATTAAGCGTGGCTAGCTCCGCTAGCTTCTCTACACAGACAAGTGTGTAGTGACAGGTGCTGATAGCTTGTTGTAAGTAATGGCAGTATTTTACACACCTGAATTACAAACAGAGATTGCATTGGGGCTGCGGTCATTATTGGTTTGAGAGTTCTGTTATCAAGAAAAAATGATCGGAAGAATTGCTGCTGCTGCTGTGAGGAGCTCTATAACAAATTATAATTAAATATTAGAATATATTCTAATGTTTAAATTAATACATTCGGACGCGAAACTAATGGTATTCTTTTACTTATATATTGTGTTAGCAGTGCATTGCTTTAGTACCATTTCATCAGTGATTGTTGCACAGCTTACAAGTTGTGCTAATGCTAATGTTAGCATACATATCAGATCGCAAATAAAACTAGGTGGCTCTGCGTTATGAGAGCGTAGGGGAAATGAGAAGCCTGTGAGCGAGTTGGGGGGCGGTGCTAAACATTCAAACATTGCAGAAACGGGTATAGCGCCTTTAAACTGGATTTGAACATTGACAGAGTAGACGCCTCCCTCACATTTTCAGGGAGATTGTTCCAGATCTTGGACGAGGACGCCATACAGGATTACCGTGGAGCGCTTCACCAGAGTTCATCGTGCGCACCAGAGGCCGCTAGACCGAGTGTCCGGGTTTCGCCTGTCGCTGTCACAAGATCCAGCAAGGTGAAGCCTAGCGATTCCATCTGCGGGTCTGCTGAAACAGCTGAGGCTACTACCTCTATGATGAACCGGCGGCTAACGGAGCCACAAAGAACATCGGACACCATTTGTCTCGCTACGGCGGTGAGTTGTAATCCATCCAACCACCAAGTACTCGAGAATCAAACATCTTCCAATGCTGCTATGACAGATGCAGAAAGTAAACAAAGACGGTGTCCTGCAAGGGTCAAAACTTCAAATCGCGCAACAACGAAGCAGAGGCAGCTCAAGTTTTTCCAGACTGTAAATCATGCGCAAGTTATATGGAATCCGCAAACGAAACCCAAAGGAATACTAGGTGGACATCTCAATGTTAGAAGTATTTTACCAAAAATAGACCAAATACATAACCTGTTAACTGACTCGAATTTGGACTTTTTGTGCGTTTCTGAAAGCTGGCTAAATCAGTGTACTCCAACAAATCTAATTAACATACTAGGCTATAAGTGCTTTAGAAGAGACCGGGAAAAGGGAAGGGGCGGGGGGGTGTTAATATACATTAGAGATCAGTTTCAGTGTGAAGATGTTGCAATTAATGTGAAGTTGGAGTGCCTTGCACTCAGAGTTACTTTGTCTACAACCATGAAATTTAACTTATGTGTTCTTTACAATCCACCTTCACACAATGTACACTTTTACAATGAATTCAAGAGTTTCCTTTCTAACATGGATTGCTCTGAAAGCATAATATTGGGCGACTTCAATATAAACTGGCTGGAAAAAAGTAGCAAAATGAAATTAAAAGTCCTAGTAGATAAATTTAAATATAAACAGCTGATAGACAAACCTACCAGAGTCACTAGAAGTAGTAAAACGCTGATTGACCTCATTCTCACAAATAGGCCAGAAAGAATAACAAAAACGTATAACCTCATTACTGGGCTCTCCGATCATAACATGACCGTAATTGTTAGGAAATTGGGTAATAAACAATTGACCTATCATAACCAAGAAACAAAAATACAGAATCAGAATCAGAATCAGAATCATTTTTATTGCCACGTAAGTAACAGGAGGTCACAGACTAGGAAATTGCTTTGGCTCAGTGCAACAGTCAAAAAGAGATAATAAAAATAAGAATAAAAAACTTCTGAAGAATAAATTTAAATTTAAAATAGAGTTACAGTTACTATTTACAATATACAAGTGCACATGGTGCACACAATGTAAGGTGACAGCAGTACAGTGAAGTAAAGTGACGTATGATGGGCAGTAAAGTGACTTTATAAAGGGCGGGGGGACAGGTTAAGAAGTGTTCAAGAGTCCAACAGCAGAGGGGAAGAAACTGTTCTTGTGGCGGGAGGTTCTAGTCCTGATGGACCGCATCAGGACTAGAAAACAGGAATTCCAAAAGCAAAACTAAACATCTTTGAAGAAGAACTGAACCAAATAAACTGGGATAATGTTATGAAAGAGTCCAATGTGAACGAAAGTGATAATATCTTTGTCTCTACTCTGAGTAAAATGGTAAAAAACTTTACTAAAACATGGACAAGTAAACCACAAAAGCATTCCCTCCCATGGTTTAACAGCGATATTTGGCATATTATGAAAAAACGTGACACTGCACGTAAAAAGTCTCTGAAGTCTAGAAACAGCATAGACTATCAAATCTATACTACACTTAGAAATCAAGTCACAAGCAATCTACGTAAAGCCAAAACCGACTACTTTACTAAAAAGATAGAAGAGGCTAACGGTTGTAGCTCTAAATTGTGGCAACACATAAACTACTTAACCAACCCTGCAAAAAAAGGTGCGTTAGGATAGATTCCATAAAAGTGGATGGCACTCTTGTCAATAACAATGAGTCAATGGCAAATGTTTTTAATAATTTTTTTATAGACTCTGTGCATGAATTAGCAAACAAATTTAAAAACAAGGTGACATGTGCTGAAGATGTTAACTTGGGTAACGCAAGCCTTTTTAAAATCCAAGAGGTCTCTTCTGATGAAGTTAAAAAGATAATAACAAATATGAACAACTCCGCGGCAAAAGACATCCATAACTTAAGTGTGACCTTGATTAAAAAACATCAGGACAGTCTACTACAACCAATTACATATCTAGTTAATCTCTCAATCAGGTCAAATACATTCCCACAGTGTTGGAAGCCTGCTGTAATAACACCGATCCACAAGTCAGGCGAAAAGGACACACCCAACAACTACAGGCCTATTGCCATTCTGCCTGTTGTGTCTAAAATCCTGGAAAAGGTAATTGCAGAACAACTCATTGAACATCTTGAGTCAAACCAGCTGCTGCATCCTCAACAATTTGGTTTTAGGCGTAAATACAGCACCGAAACAGCTAATTGTTTCTTGCTAGAGAAGATCAAAGGGCCTCTAGACAAAGGGCAAGTAGTTGGTGCAGTATTTCTAGACCTAAAAAAAGCCTTTGACACTGTGGATCACAGCGTGCTGTCTAACAAACTCAAGCTCTTTAAAATGTCACCAAGCTCTTTAGCATGGTTAAAATCGTATTTGGAGGGAAGACAGCAGTGTGTTAAGGTTAATGGGGTGATGTCGGCTCTCTTCCCTAACAATATGGGAGTTCCTCAAGGATCAGTACTGGGGCCATTGTTGTTCACAATGTACATCAATGACCTCCCTGATAGCTGCCAAGGTGTCAACTGCCAGCTGTACGCAGATGATACAGTAATTCATCTGTCTGCTAAAACTCCAGCTCTGGCAGCGCAGCAGTTGACACTTGCCCTAGTAAACATCTCAAAATGGCTCAAGTTGTCTCACCTAAGCTTAAACGTTAAGAAAACCGTCGCTGTCTGTTTCTCAATTAAAACAAGACCTTCTAACAGCACCTTTGAAGTACGCATAAACAATGAAATTATACAAGAAGTAAAAGAAACCACATATCTTGGAATTATCCTTGACAACAACCTTAAATTTCAAAGTCAAGTCAAAAATGTGTGTAAAAAGGTCAAATCCAACTTGAATTGTTTTCGTTTTATCAGGAGGGATCTGTCCTATCAGGCCGCCCTGTTATACATGCATGCCATGATTTTTTCACATCTGTCCTATTGCGTCACATCCTGGTCACAAACCTCCCCGTCCACACTCAAGCCGGTTGTTTCATTGTACAAACAGGCAGTCAAGGTATTTGACAGAAAACCTATGAAATGGCATCACTGTGACATCATCCATAGACATAATCTTTTTACTTTCGAAAACTTTATACATTTTAGTATTCTGAAATTGGTTTTTAAATGTTTGAACAGTCGTGTGTCGCCGCTGTTTTCCGCTCTCATTATTCGGCGTCAGGACTCCCGCAGACCCTCCACCAGAGCCTCGGTGAGTGGGGACTGTGTTCTCCCAAAATTTACAACATCTTTTGGACAGTCCAGTTTCTCTTTTAATGGATCCAGACTGTGGAACTCTCTGCCCACTGATTTAAAACTGCAGACTGACATGAACAGTTTTTACAGAGGTCTGAAACAATGGCTGAAGTCAAGTCAAAACTGCTCACATGGTAACACTGTATGAAATGTATACTGATGATGTGTAATTGTGTATTGTTTACCTTTTTAAATATTGTACTGTATTGTATTGTGTTTTTTGAAATGTGTAGCCTCCTATGGACAGGTGTTGCAAATTAGCAGTTTTGCTATAACACTGGAAACAATGTATCTGGTTTGTCCATTGCAGTTGATATGTCCATATCAAATAAACTAATAATAATCTTAGCTGCATGGATCTGAAACGCAGCCTCCCCATGTTTGGTTCTCACTCTGGGCACCAGCAGGAGGCCAGTCCCTGTGCTCCTCAGAGTCCGGGCTGGTTCATATGACACCAACATTGTTCCATTGTTTTAAGAAGTTTTTTAAAATCTGGATAAAATCGACTGAATCCACTGTGGCTCAACATTGTGTCAACTGTTTAAAATGAGTAGTGTGCTACTTTTCCCATGAAAAAGTAGCACATCTGGCAATACCAGCTGATCAGAGACGCCTCACACCATCACCTCTGACGAAGGGGGAAGTCGACCACCAAAACATGTGGTAATTAAAGTAGTACTAGAATTTACCATGCTGCTATCCAGAATACATAACTACAATATGTAAGGGATAATGTATAGCATACAGGTCCTTATCGGAAAATAAGTACGAACAGTGCAAAGCGGACCCCGACGCGCTTTGTACCAACTTAACACACAAAATAAACTTTAGGTCACTTTTATGAATGCCAAAAGTTTATTTCATGACAACAAATAAAGTAGTCCCAAAAGGTTTTCCCGTTGCTCGGCAACCGCGGGCAGGCAGTGTGGCTTTGCGTGTTATATCCAGCTACTTATTCACATTAAACTGGACATTCCCGTTGAAGGTGCAGTTGGAGATGAGGAATGGTGGTGTATCTCTGGCTAAGTTGAAAGCCTTACTCCCGTTAAACTCAGGAGCGATTCCCCCTGCTTCTCTTGCAGAGACAGAAGTAGTGGGCGCCTCTGGAAATAGATAACACTAGCGTAAATATGCTGAACAGGGCTTGCGGGATAGAAGGGAAAAATGTAATAAGGCAACTCACCAGAAAGGATCTGGCTCCACTTCTCCCGGTCAGATGTTGTGGGAGTCCAGTAGCTCAGAGTCCGGTAACCGTCATAATCTCCAGTGTTTGCAGGCCGGCTTTTGACAATAGCTGCACAGCTGTACTGCGCAGGCTATGGTTGGTGTAGCGCCTCGAAAGTGCCGCTGCCTTGCTAATATTTGGCATCATTTGTCCCAGTGCGTTATGCCCCATGGGCTCCCTGGAATACCAGATGTTCTGCTGGTTCAGGTCTTCCTGTGGCTTTCTAAGAGGGTGAAGGTAGAATGCAGGGGAATCCGGTGGGCAAAGGGAAAGATACAATTTAAAGCTTGCAACTGGACAATTTGGGTTTGTTGGCTCAGCAAAAATGCAGCCGCGATATATCTGTTGCATCGGATCCAAGGGGTTTTTGTGATTTTTTGTGTCAGCGTTGTGGGATAATGTGATAAATTCTTTTCCATTTTCATCTTGCTTGAATATAAACAACTCTCGTGTTAGGTCCCGGTTACCTTCTCTTCCCCTACGTGCAAGGTGTAACTGAACATCAAACCATACTTTTCTCAGAAGGCCAATCGCTGTGCATGAAGTGAGGACACCAGAATCCTTTATCTTCGTCAAATCAGTGCTGGAGATTGGCGGATGAGGCTGGCTGGCGTCTTTGCCACTCTTGCGATTTCCCTTTATGGCCGATTTATAAATATTGTTGCTGGAATTGAATAGTTGATTCTTTAGGATGTTATACTGGCTGTAATAACGGTTTATTCCGCTACGCAGAGCAGTGTAACTTGCCACAGAGTAGACATCTCCAGCGCTGGTACGCACGGATGGATAAAACATTCTCAAAAGTGTGTTCAACCCATCTGCATCATCCGCAACAGACGAATTGTTGGTCTCTTTTACCCCATCTTTGAATACTTTCATTGCCCAAATTGTGCTCTTCTTTGTGTTTGTCTCATGACGGTTTTCTTCTATTTCATTAATCTCGTCAGCCGTTAGGTGTTTATGCCTCTTGTTTGTCTTATCTAGCTCCTGTTGTTCTTGGTTGCTCTCCTCCTGTTCTTCTTGAGTTTTTCGTTTACGTTTGGGAGACGGCGGATTAGATTGTGCGTCCCACCAGTGATCAAAATCCCCATACTCCCCGTAAATATTAAAATCCACTTTAAACTCGCTCATGTTTTCGGCCAGACGGTGTCGCTCACAGCTCGTTGACGAAGTGCCAGGACCACTTGCGGAGTGATCTGATCAAGATCTTGCGTTGCCATGGGCAACGGTCATTATTATTTTGAGAGGTCCGTTATAAAAAATAATGACCGGTAGAACGTTTTGAAATTACATTCAAATCAATGGAGCGTTCTCCTGCTGCTGTGAGGAGCCGTATAATATGTGTTTGTAATATTTCGGGTGTTCATTTTGACATGTTCAGATGAATTATGTTAAAAAGTTGCACCTTTTCACTTCCGCATAGAAACGCTAGGGGGCAGCGATGACTTCTCACAGCAGCAGCAGCCGTCTGGGCTGAAACTGTAGGAGGTTTCACTGTCATCTGAACAAGGTATAAACATATTGTAACGTCCTGGCTCGAGGTAATGAATGAGACAGTGTTCTACTTGTTGCTTTAATACAAGATGGTTACTGTCGACCGTAACCACGCCAATACAAGTCCACAACTTAGCAGAACAACAGCCCGTTCGCAGTCCCGGGTAAAAAGACTGCGTTATATCAAAACAATCTTCTCTAACCCCCCCAGTAGGCCCGCCCCTCCATCCTCAGAACCAATCCTGTAAGTGCACTAAACCGTGAAGAATAACATGAAATAACAGCATTAACATAACATAAATGCAGGGTCGCTACAATATTTTAATCAGTTTTATACATAATAGTGTGCAACTCTTTTAACCTTTTAGCCTTATTTGTGAGATTCAAGCTAATCAGTGTTGGGCAAGTTAGCTAACTGTACTTGATATCATAAAACATGCTAACAAGGCTAATATTTGTTTTTACATTATGCCAGTCTCACTTTGGTTACCTTAGATTTATTTACCACAATGTACATTGTAATATCCATAAATTACTTGAATTAAATAAATATTTTACTTTTATGAACAAAAAGCTGCAGAAGTTGAAAACATAGACTACATGTGATGACATCATTGATAAAAATGCTAATTAAACCGTTAATAGGTGTTAGCATTTATGGATATTACAATGTACATTGTGGTAAATAAATCTAAAGTAACCAAAGTGAGACTGGCATAATGTAAAAACGAATATTAGCCTTGTTAGCATGTTTTATGATATCAAGTAGAGTTAGCTAACTTGCCCAACACTAATTAGCTTGAATCTCACAAATAAGGCTAAAAGGTTAAAAGAGTTGCACACTATTATGTACAAAACTGATGAAAATATGTTTATACCTTGTTCAGATGACAGTGAAACCTCCTACAGATTCAGCCCAGACTGCTGCTGCTGTGAGAGGTCATTCTCCTACGTCATCGCCGCCATTTTGGCGCCCCCCAGTGTTTGTGAAAAGGTGCCACTTCAAAGCCGTTTTTTTAACATAATTCATCTGAACATGTCAAAATGAACACCCGAAATATTATAAACACATATTGTAGTTATATATTCTGGATGGCAGCATATTAAATTCTCGTACTACTTTAAACAGTACTAGCTTCTTTACTTTCTTGTCTTATCAAAAAAAGAAGGTTAGAAGGTTCGTAGCCTAAAGAAAGACCTGGGTTCAAATCCTGGTCTGAGATAGGCCTTTCTGAATGCAGTCTTTTCCTTCGACTGCTCCAGTTTCTCCCACCCTTAAAAATCGGGGACTATAAAGTATAGAAGATGGTGTTGAAATTGGTTCCTCATTCCAAAGGGAAATGTCCATGAATGTTCTTGTCTCTTTTAAAAAACTTCACACACAGATCTGTCTCCATATTTCAGCCAAAGTGACGCTGTGGAATAACCGCCTCCCACTGTCTCACAAACAGGTTCGTAAATTAGAAAGCCGTGGTTCTTTATGGCCTTTCCGTCTGCTCTGGTCTAAAGTAACAACCTCCTCTTTTTAATCCACTCAAACTGTTTTTTCTCCAGTGGACAGCTTCATTGGACGCTCGTATTTCACGCCCGGATCTGAGCCCAAACCAGTTCATTCTCACACACCTCAGCGTCTTGTGTTGGTCCTGCGCTTCGCCAACGGGACCCGCTGTAAATCTTCAGCCGCCGCCTCCGACCTGTAGCTCCTGTCTCTGAGCCGCTCCCCAAAGGTTTGAGACATTTAAAATAATCTCAATATCGAAAATGTTATGCTTCCCAGGCCCATGACTATTGGGAATATTTAACTTTGTGAGTCCACAGTCCATGCCACGAATCCATTATGATAGATTGGGACAGTTAGATTCTCGTTTAGATATTTTTGAATCGCTTAAAACTTGATTCTAGATAGAAAACTAGACTCCCAGAATTTTGAAAGTAATACATGATAAAATAGGAGGTAATGATTGCTTGAAACGAGTGGTTTTTATTTAATTTGAGTATATTCTGACTGTTTTAAACAAAGATCAAATGGGACAAAGCCATTTAGTCGGCGGAGGCTGAGTGGTTAGCACTCTCGCGTCTCAGCCACAGCTGTAAATATTAACGGACGTAGTCACGGCTATCTCCGCTGTTCTAACTAATGGGCCAAAAACTGGGCTTTCATGGAGTGATTCAAAATGGCCGTGGGGGCTGGAAAATGTGAAAAAGCTCCATTCATTTAAACGAGAGACTTCTAAAACTCACAGTGACTAAACTAGACTGGTCCAGAATACCCCCCTCAGCATTGACACACATGTGGAACCGAGCTTTTGGCCAAGAGCCAACTTTTGGTCCATCCTGTAAAGACGTTTTCGAGAGGTAAGAAGACGCTATATGTTAGCATTGGCTAATTCTTATTCTGGGTCCACCCCCATTGGCCCGGGGTGGTATTGCCAAAATGACGTGCACTGACGTCATTTTGGCCATTTTTGAGCCGGGACCCGCCCCCACTGGTCTCAGCAAGAAGGTCCTGGGTTCGAATCCCGGTCGAAACAGGGCCTTTCTGAGTGGAGTTTGCGTGTTCTTCCTGTGTCTGCGTAGGTTTCCTCCGGTTTCCCCTACCACTAAAAACATCCACAATAGGTTTGAATGTAAATGAGTGGTGTTTGGTCGGAGGCTTTGATGGTCCAGTGTGTTCGACGTCTCGCTTCCATCATCACCGTGTGGAGAGAATGTAAAACTATCTGAACTCTGAACAACGTAAAGCGCTTTGGGTGACCTTGGTCTGTAAAATGTGCTATATAAATAAACATTACTTACTTACTCGTCTTACTGTTGCTTTATTCCTCATTCCAGGCGAGACATTTCTTGTATTTTTTAAAAACAAGATCATTTTGCTTTGTCCTGTCGTCAAATCTTGTTTTAAGGCTCAGTCAGAATGTGCTCAAAATAAAATACATTTCGCGAAATTTGAGCCGTTGTGGAGAACTAGAACCAGTCCAGGACCAGTACTGGGAATTGACAAGAAATTCATATAAAAAAACTACATATAGAAACTGAAAAAGTCGCAAATTTATGACGACCAAAAATGTACATGAAACAAGGAGAAAGTTAGTCTGGCCTCATCCATCCATACACTCCGGTCAATCATCATTTCCTGCACGTAACGTCTGGGTCTGGTCCCTGGGTTAGCGATTATAGCGGTTGAATTCCATCCGACCAATCAACGAGCGCGGGAGGCGGGTGTTGTAGTTTGATGTGGGTGACGTCAAGAGTTTGCGCCGAACGGGCAGGTTGTGGTTTGGCAATGGCGAAGAATGCGATAGTAAAGTAATCCGGTCTGGTTCTATCAAGAAATTGAAGCCGGAGCAAGGGTAATGTTTAGCAAATGTAAAAATTGTGGCGCTACTCCCTAGGGCTCCGTTAGCGGCAAAGGAGATGGCTAGGCTAAATGCTAAATGCTAACGACTCACTCGGGTGCATTACATACGTCACGGTAAACTCAGATGCCTTCACTCCTCCCACCTGTAAATGGAGTCAATGGAGCACCTCCAGACCTTAGTACGAAATGTAATTTGTACTGTGGTGTGGTACGACCAGGCTAGGACTCCATTTGAAGGACCACGGTTCTGGACCAGAGCATTTAGAGCTGCACCATGGTGGCAAAATATTGAATCGTTTGCATTTGTGTGACATCACCACGTTCAAGTCAGATTCTAGTCTACGATATTGTCTCTTTCTCTGGTCTCTCTTTTGTCTTTCTCTGGTCTCTCTCCTTGTGCTATCCGTGGTCTCTCAGTCTAGTCTCTCTCTCTGGTCCCTCTCTCTGGTCTCTCTCTAGTCTCTCTCTCTTGTCTCTCTCTCAGGTCTCTATCATATTGTAACTAATATCATTTTTGTGAGAAAAGCATTTTCATTAAAGGAACCAATGAATAAACAAATACAAATTATCTATGGTCTCATTATTTTATCAGAAACGTGTAAAAGTGTTATTTCAGTTTAAAGGGACACTGTAGTTTTTACTCCCATCTAGCGCTGAGATCATATATTGTAATTTACGGTCCTACAGTAGCTTCTCAGGACAATATGTGGTCTTTGACAGCCGTCCCCAACTCCCGCTCAAACTCCTTTTTGTCCCTTATCAACTACTGTATTTCAAGATGGCGGACTGACATGTAGAGTCCTCCGGCCCCACGGACATTTATTAGTCCAATTCTAAGCCTAAGACAAATATTCAAAAACATTGTGAAGGTAAATATTCTTTAAAAAGTCACATTTGTTATTGGTTAACACGTCTTTTCATTTTGAGCAAATGTAAAAAATGACACAGAGGACTTTTAATGTTCACGCCTTGAAGAAAGCAATGTTCATGTTCAGTTCCAAATGATTGAAGAAACTATTAAAGGCGAAAGTGTGTGTAGCCCGTGTGGACTCTAAGCTGGAAAGGGAGTCCTCCTGATGAGGTGGAAGTGTCTCGGGAGGGGAAGGTTTGGGCGTCTCTGTCCACGATCAAACACAGGAACACATGATCTTCTGCACACACACAGAGCTCTCTCTCACACACCCCCCCATACACACACACACACAGAGCTCTCTCACACACATAGAGACACACACAGAGCTCTCACACACACAGGTGGACTCAGCAGGGTCTGACCTGGACTTGGACTCAGCCTCAGACTTTGGACGGTCCCGCTGTGAGGTGACATGCTAAGCACCTCTAGAACACGCCTCCCATCAGCTGCAGCGCCTCGTAAATCACCTCCTGCTGAGAGGAGCTGCAGCAATACGCACACAGACACACACACACACACACACGCACACACACACACGCACATACACACACGCACACACTCTCACGCACACACTCACGCACACACTCTCAAACACACACACACTTTTACGCACACACACACACACTTCCCACTGAGAGGAGCTCCATGAAAACGAGATGTTGTGAAACTGGAGAGGAATGCAACTGACAACTCCCCACACTGAGGTCTGTGAAGGACCCAGGCTGACCCCCCCAAGAGACCGGCCAGGACCCAGGCTGACCCCACCAAGAGACCGGGCAGGACCCAGGCTGACCCCCCCAAGAAACCCCCCCCAAGAGAACGGCCAGGACCCAGGCTGACCCCTCCAAGAGACCCCCCCAAGAGACCGGGCAGGACCCAGGCTGACCCCTCCAAGAGACCGGGCAGGACCCAGGCTGACCCCCCCAAGAGACCGGGCAGGACCCAGGCTGACCCCTCCAAGAGACCGGGCAGGACCCAGGCTGACCCCACCAAGAGACCGGGCAGGACCCAGGCTGACCCCCCCAAAGAGACCGGGCAGGACCCAGGCTGACCCCCCCAAGAGACCGGGCAGGACCCAGGCTGACCCCCCCAAGAGACCGAGCAGGACTCTCAATTAATTCGGCAGGTGTCAATAAAACTCCGTGGGAAAGAAGAAAGTGTTCTTGTTTCATGTGGATTGTTCTAGAATTACAGAGAAATAGCTCTAAACCCTTATTTGTGCAGAATTACCAGGAGACTTGTCATTTTCAACTTTTCCAGCCCAAGTAAATGACTCTCTTTCCACTGATATCGCGTCCGAATAATCATAAAACCCAGCTTTGTAATGATGCATACATGTTTCTTACATGTCGTCTCTGATCT
Organism: Knipowitschia caucasica; assembly: GCA_964034765.1. Lineage (NCBI taxonomy): Eukaryota > Metazoa > Chordata > Actinopteri > Gobiiformes > Gobiidae > Knipowitschia > Knipowitschia caucasica. Next base: position 4,406,446 of record OZ035841.1, read on the forward strand.
CTTTTCGTTCCTGCAGATCTGTTTCCATATGGAGCCGGATTATAATTTGCTGCTAAAAAGTTGTAAAAACTGCAAATCAAAATGTCTACCGCGGCCTCCGTTGTTCAAACCTGAAGGGATAACGAAAGGTGCAAGATATCAACACAAAACATATTCAGATTGACAGAATCACACAGAATTAGTATCACCACCGTACGTCTGTGTTTGGACAAATACAGGAGGTCATTTAAGGTGGAATTTTTATTTAACAAATTACAAACACATTTGCACGGGACTAAGATCCTGTTTACACGGAGACGCCGTGGCAGGAAGACGATATCGTTGACAATCAGATCCGTTTGTTCACAATACACAAGCCTTTTATTTTACACAGGGTGAAAACGTAAGCTTTGAAAATCGACCTCCGGAGTCAGACAAACAAAAAAAGTGCAAACTCTTTGGCGTCTCTGTCATGCGTGTCATAATGTTCCACTGCCCTCTTCTGGCGACCGTTAGAACTACATCGTTTTCACTCGCTGCGCACCTCGAATCCAGAGTGGGGTAGTTTTTTTTTCAAATGGCTGCGTCTCCGTGTAAACAGGAACTAGGACCTAAGACAACCTCCGGAATGATCACAAATCGCCAAAAGTCTCCAGGTAACACTAATCTTGTGTGAATAGGACTTTTGGCACTAACCATAGCTACCAGGAAAGACTATAGACGAGTTTTTTGGGCATTTCCGGTTTACTTCCGGCTTTTGTGTTCTGTTGTAGAATTACATACCCCAATGAAGGAGAAAGCTCAAAGGTATTTGTCTTAATCAGGAGCGTAAGTTTATTGTACACACGTGCGGAGAGCTCACATACACAAAGCAGCGTCCATAAGCTCTGACGCGGAGAGCTCAGGTTCCTGTTTACATAGACAACACATGAAAAGACAGTCACGCCTACAAAAGATGGGAGGGGGTCACCAGTACAGGAGGCGCATCCGGAGACGGAGGCGCCATGCCCGTGGTGAGGCAATCAGACAGTGGCATGGAGGTGCAAACAGACAGACAATGGTCATGCAGGATGTAGAGATGCAGGCATACAGATGCAAGATGCGAAAGGGACAAGGGTGAGACAGTGATTTGCGTCATTGTCTGGCGGTGCGGGGAGCCTCGGCTCCTTCCTGCAGGTTAGCTGAATAGAGCAGCAGGGGGAGTGAGTTGGCGTCCCCGAGTCTAGGCAGATTGCCATCACACTCCTCTCCCGTGATAATGTAGAAACTCCAGTTTTACAGAGATCACATTCAGGTGGGTGAGTATTGACCTTGACCCCTGAGCAAAACAAGAGTTGTTGATGGGCAGGCTAGGCTGCCGTCACCCAAGCCTCTTGTATTACGAGGGTGTGGTCAAAGCTCTTCACTGTGATACCCTCCCCCTAAATTGTAGGCGAAACAAGTGGAAAAATAAAAACAAGGTAAACAAGAAAGAAAAATGTTAGACAAAGTCATCGTCCGAATCGCTGATATAATCAGGATCGGAGTTCAGTGGGACAGCGGCCAGGTCCGCCTCGGGATCTTTGTATTGAATGAACACAAAGTGAGTGGATATCATTTTACCAACGGCCCGAAACACCAAAGGTAATACACATGAAAATACAATCATAACAGTCAATAGGGCTAAACCAAGATTAATGAGCACACTCCGCCAGGAGGACAGGAGCCAGTCCAGACCGTGAGGAGTGTCCGTGACATTGTCCGCTTGCATGGCGTCCCGGAGTCTAGTCAGATTGGCTATGCCCTGTTGGATAAGACCTCCGTCCTCATCATTAGCCGGAATATATGTACAGCAGGATGACCCAATGATCGTGCATACGCCTCCCACAGACGCGGTCAGGTGGTCCAGGACCAGCCGGTCCTGAAGAACAACGGCACGTAGGTCGTGAAGTTCAACTCTGAACAGTGCCGTCTTGCAGTCAGTGGCACCGCTCCCTATGAGCGTGTGTGGAGCGTTAGTGGTCATGGCGATGTTTGGTCTTGGAGCGGCAAGACTCTAATCGCGTTGAAGCCTTGGCCTCAGCACTCGGTTGGGCAGAGTGCTCGGGGTTTGGGGTGTGGCCTTGGGGTCCGGGGGCTGGGGAGTTGGGCAAAGGGGGGTCGCCTCGGGAACGCTGGGATTCTCTGGGTGTTGTTGTTGGCCTGCTTCACCGACGGTGGCCGCACGCCGGCCGACCTCTTCAGCGTAGGGAGCCGCGGATGGGCCTGGTCCGTCCGCGCCCTCGGTGTCCTCGTCTATGGCCCTCAGTGGCAGCACCGCACGACAGTGGTTGGCGTGGATCCAAGTTGTCCTCTCCGCGACCTTAACGGCAGTGTCCGTCACCAGGAGGACGAGGAATGGGCCCAGCCAGCGCTTGGACCGCCAATGTTGTCGTCTCGTTTCCTTCACCAGGACTCAGTCGCCTGGCTTGATCTTGTGCGGAGCCGCCTGCGCAGCCTGTGGCAGGGCGCTCCTGACCTGGGCAGAAATAGAGGGCAAAAGTGCATTAATTTCCTTACAATAGGACAGCATGTCGTCACCACACAAAGAGGTGCTTGGCGGATCTCTGTTCGGGGGTCCCGCGCCCAAGTTGGGTGGTCTGGCAAAGAGGATTTCGAATGGGCTTAGGTTTGACCCTGACCTGACTCTCATGCGCATGTACATGAGGGCTAGCGGCAGAGCTTTGATCCAAGACAGGTCTGTCTGTTCGCAGATTTAACAAGTTTGTTTTTCAGAGTGTCATTCTCTCGCTTGCACGCGCCTCCGCTCCAGGGGGCGTAACTGCAGTGTTTACGTATATCAATGCCCAGAAATTCACCTACTTCCTCAATGACTTTTGCTACAAAGTGACTGCCATTGTCACTAGAGATTTTCTCTCGGGACACCCCATCGTGGCACAATTTCTGTGAGCAGAGCTTTCACCACCGCGTTGCTCGTGGCGTGTTTGCAGGCAAATACTTCAGTCCATTTGGGCCAGAGATCCACCAGACAGTATTTCTTACCTTGGCATGGTGTGAGTTCAACAAAGTCCCTTTGGACATGTTGAAATGGGCGCAGGGGCGGAGGATGAGCAGCCTGTTGGATAATTTGGGACTTACCTGGGTTGTGCGCGAGGCAGATAGCGCATGTTTGGCAGAATCTCTGTGCAAATGCCGTAAACCCCTTTGTATACCAATTTTGTGTGATTAAATCACACATCCCTCCTTTTGAGGCATGGTCTCGGCCATGTGCTAAAATTGCAAAATGTCTGAAGAAATGCCGTGGTAAGCACGGTTTTAGGTCTGGTCCCAGCCACACACCATGCCGTCGTTGAGCCCCATTTCCCTCCCACAGCATCGTCTCTGCTGTGCCTGCATTGTTGACAAAGAGGAGAAAATATCAACGTCTTGAGTGAGGTAGTGTGTGTGTGTGGGTAGAGGTGAGTATGCCGCTGCCTTGTCCGCGCGCCGATTCCCTGCAGAGATGGGATCAGTGGCATTAGTGTGGGCCTGGCATTTGCATACAGCGATCTCTAAGGGCAACATTACAGCTTTCAGCAGATGTTCAACCTGTGTGGAATTAAGAATTGGTTTACCATCAGATTTCATAAAATTGCGGTGTTTCCACAGTGCCCCCCAGTCGTGCACCACAGAGAAACCATAACGCTTATCACAGAATATGTTAACAGTTTTGCCCGCTGCCAGCTCACAAGCCCTGGTGAGCGCGATCAGTTCAGCGGTTTGTGCTGAATGGTGGTGGGGGCAAACTACCAGAGTCTATAGTATCAAAATCAGAGCACACAGCATAGCCGATTCGGTTCTTCCCAGTGTTGTCACGTGACGCGGCTCCATCTGTATATAAAAAATCAAGTCAGGATTAGTCAGAGGCACCTCTTTCAGGTCTGGCCTGGGAGTGCATATCTGTTCTATTGTGGCGATACAGCAGTGTGCCTCCCCTTCCTCTGGCGTGGGCAGCAGTGAGGAGGGGTTCAGCTGTGTGCATCTTTTCACCGTGACATTGGGGAGTTCAAAGAGCAAGAGTTGTATTTCAGCCAACGAGCCGCAGAAAGGTGAGAGGTTTTCTGCTCTAGCAGGATCAGGGAAACAGCATGGGGCACAAGCAAAGTTAGTTCAGTGTATCCCACAAGGTCACGTGATGCTAGGGCCGCTTTCTCAGCGGCAGCCACAGCCCGCAGGCAGCGAGGCAACCCTGCTGCCACGGGATCGAGTTTTGCTGAGAAGTAAGCAGTGGGTCTCAGTGGCCCTCCGTGAGACTGCAAAAGTACCGACACCATGCACCCACACCGCTCATCCACAGTCTGAGTGAATGGCCAGGTTGGGTCAGGGAGACCTAGTGTGTGTGTGTAGATTTACTGTTCCGTTCATCTCCAGTTGCTTTTCTCCCGGATCGTCCTCAATTCATATTGTGGGCTTTTGTGCCAAAGTGGAGGCTCATTTCCTCATGATCCATACTACTGTCATCCCTGAAGCAGGGGTAGTTTATCTCTCATCTGAAAAAGAAATATTAGAACACAAAAAACACAAAAAATGCCCACTTTCGCTTGTCAATCTTTTTTCCAATTGGGCAAAACATAACTGTATTGACAGACGGTGTGTGACATCAGGGCAGAGGCTGTAGCCAAATACAGACTTAACAAAATGTATGTTTCTAATTTTATACTCCCCTAAATGTGAGTTTACAAACCAAAGTTGTCCTTCAACCAACGACAGCTCACTGCGGTTGGACCGAATCACTGTCAGGACAAACAGCAGAGGGAGGGACTCCCAATATCTTCAGCAAGGCATTTCATCTCAGAGTACTTTCCGCAGAGTACTTTTCTCAGAGTACTCATCCCAGAGTACTCTCACTTTTACACCTGTTCAATAAAGCTTGTTATCTTTGAATCTCTAGTACTTACACCGTATGCTGTTGACAAAAAATAATTATTCCATGATCACATTAAAACATTACAGAAACATTTGTTATTCCATGATTCCGTTCAGCACTCCTCATTTCACATCACACTCGCATCACTCACACAGGCCGACTCCCCACGTTAGTATATTTGTCCAGAGTTTGTTAAGGTCATCGTAGTGTACTTGACATGACGCACAAACATATAACATACACAAACATATAAACAACACAGAAGGCCTGTAATTTTAACTTTGTTATATTTTTCCATGTCCAATTACAATTGTCTCATGAGCTATTTCTATTGTTGCAACTTTCAGAGCCTGCAGAACATGCAGAGCTTTAAGAGATTTTTCCTAAAAGGATCCATTTCCAACTTTAGTGTTTACCACGTGGTCTGTACTCGGGCTTATCACAGATGGTGTCCCCTATATTTCTAATGAGCTCTTGTTACTTTAAAATGTTTTTTTTTTCCTTTTTTTTCTTTTTCAATAAAGCCAGGTCGGATTCATTAAAAATGTAAATTAGTCTCAAACTTTAATACTTCACCTTTGTTTCACGATAAAATGTTTTTGTTGCTCATTAAGTAGCACAGATACCATGGAGTAGTGCCTATCCCAATAAACATACTCCGTTTGTAGCCTATCTTCACTACACTGAAGCCATGAATTTTCAAACTCCAAGTTATTGTCTGGGAACGACCGGAGAGAGCAGCTTAGGTCGTTCGCGTGGTTGACCTCCAAATTTTGTGCGGGCGTAACTCTATCCACTGTTGTGGCTAATAACTTAGAAACGAATGTTTAAGCTGGTTGCCCTGAGAATCAAAACACGTTAGCGGTGACGTAAATTGCTCTTTAGTCGTCTCTCCCGACGCTGCTAATGAGAATGTGAAGCGGCCACTCATTTTAGGGGAGACAGAAAGGCTGTCACTTTTTAGCACAGAATTTGTTGCCCCGGAGTCAACTAGAAAAGTAACATTTTCGCCACAAATTGTTAGCGTATGTTCTGGAAATTTAGCATGAATTTTCTCAAAAAAAAAAAAATGTGTACGTGCCGATTGCAGTTGGTTCAAACTTACGTGAAAGATGAGTGATCGCTTCGGTGACGTGTATGTGTGCGTTACCCGGTAGATGAGTCTCCCGTACGGTTTCCTTCGTGGCACCCCTGTGTTCACCGTCAGCCCGCTGTCTGTCCCCGCCTGGTCAGTCCGCCTCGTGGCGCATCTGGTGGTTGCCGTGTTGTGAGCCTTCATAGCGGTGCTGTTGTCCGTGTTGTTGTGCCTGGTGCTGGTACTGGTCCGGCTCTCGGTTGTGGTTTTGTTGCCACTCCTGCGGGACGTTCTGGTTCTGCTGCCACTGCTGCTGGCCGCCCTGCCGCGGCTGCCACTGGTGCTGGCCGCTCTGCCGCGGCTGCCACTGGCCGCTCTGCTGCGGCTGCCAGTGCTGCTGGCCGCCCTGCTGCTGGCCGCCCTGCCGCGGCTGCCACTGCTGCTGGCCGCTCTGCCGCGGATTGCGACACTGTCTTGCTCTGTGGCCAACTTTTCCACAGTTCCAGCATATCCATGGTCCGTTGTTTTTCTCCCATCCCTTTTTGTCCTTTTTGGAAATGTCATTGGGGTTTAAGGAATTAGGGGCTTGGACCGACAGCAGTGTAGCCTGAGTTTTAAATGTTTCCAAACAGAAAATTGCATGTTTGGCGTGCATAAGTAGTTCCGTCATCAAATGAAACTCGCTCGGCCCCCAGGGTCTGAAGACCAGCGCCGGTCCTTCTCGGCCCACCATATTTGTGGGCCTTGGTTCCCGCCGGAGCGTTTCCCTGCTCCATCGCGGCTCTGCTTCTGGTGCTTCTCCTTCTGCTGCTGGCAGCGCGGAGGCCACTTCCTGTGGGGCGTCAGCAGATGCGAGAGGCTTTGGGAGGCACTGACGTGGTTGGCTCTGGCGCGGCGGTGTTTCAGGCGTAGGACAGGGGCCGGTTTCATACAGCGGGGCCACGGAGGAAAGCGTAGACAGATCTGGGTAGAGAGAGAAAGAGGGCACAACAGTAGTCTGCACATTTTTTAACACAGCGCTTTGCTTGGGCGCGTACTTAGCATGGAGTTCTGCTCCTTCTGTGAATGGGTTAGTAGGTGAGAAGGGGCGGTAGGGTGGGGGGTGTGTGGGATGTGTGTGTGTGTGTGTGTGTGTGTCTGCCTGTGTGTCTGCCTGTGCGTCCCCTCCTTCCGTGGAAGGCGGAGCAGCTATGGCTTTATTCGTCTCTTTGCGGTCCCGTTCTGTAGCTAAATCCTCCCACATGGCAAGACAGGTCTGGTGTTTCAGTATAGCCCTAACATCTTCTGCTGTAATTTTCTTAAAACCAAGTATTTTTTCCCTTTCTTCTTCTAAATTATCACGCAAAATGCGTAATTGATTTAGAGACATAGAGCCTCCGTCGGGAAAACCAAATGAACTACACCATATAGGCAAGCACTCCATAGCTTTAGATCCGAACCGTTTTTCCATTGCCATTGTAACGGGGGACGTCAACATTCCCCTCGGTGTGGCATCTCTAGATTGATTTTTCCCCATTTTCTCGTACAGAACAATGGACCTAACCCGTTTAGTCTCTCCCTGCTCTTACCCACTTTGGGGCGCTCCGTTCCCCCCCCGTGGGTTCTATATACCCAACGAGCGCGCGTTCTTGAAACGGAGCGGGCCTGGCTGAAGGCACTAGAGATAATCTTCAGGGTCGCTTACTGAGCGATACTAACACGCAGCCGCCAGCTTCAATCTAGAACAAAATACCCCAAAAAATCCCGCACACAGTCTATGCTGTGGCAATGAATGAAATACCCCAAAAAATACGTAAATAAATCAAAACCCCGTGTACACTTAAGTGCTGCCCTGGGCTTGTTACGCAAATGAAAAGACAAAACTCACCAAATCAGGTTCTTTTTGGTCTTGTGTGGCCAAAGATTCTGTTCACGCGCAGGACGAGCGCGCCCTCCCTTTGTCTCCAAATAGAGCAGAGGCTGGTGTTGTTCCAGGTCGGCCAAACGCAGCCGCTCGTCCCCGCCGAAAAGATCCCATGCCAAGACATGCCAGCAACGCCAAATTGTTGTAGAATTACATACCCCAATGAAGGAGAAAGCTCAAAGGTATTTGTCTTAATCAGGAGCGTAAGTTTATTGTACACACGTGCGGAGAGCTCACATACACAAAGCAGCGTCCATAAGCTCTGACGCGGAGAGCTCAGGTTCCTGTTTACATAGACAACACATGAAAAGACAGTCACGCCCACAAAAGATGGGAGGGGGTCACCAGTACAGGAGGCGCATCCGGAGACGGAGGCGCCATGCCCGTGGTGAGGCAATCAGACAGTGGCATGGAGGTGCAAACAGAGAGACAATGGACATGCAGGATGTAGAGATGCAGGCATACAGATGCAAGATGCGAAAGGGACAAGGGTGAGACAGTGATTTGCGTCATTGTCTGGCGGTGCGGGGAGCCTCGGCTCCTTCCTGCAGGTTAGCTGAATAGAGCAGCAGGGGGAGTGAGTTGGCGTCCCCGAGTCTAGGCAGATTGCCATCACAGTTCTCATTTCCGGTTACGCTCTTTTACTGTTTAAAAACGTGTTTTTCCTTCGTGAATTATGTCTCTTAAATGGAGACATTCGGCGACATTTCTCACGAAAGATGGAGTTTGTACAATTCCCCATCCATCCATGATAACGACTTGGGATGACAACATGTCTAAATGGCCGAAAATCACCACAACAAAAATATTTTCGTACACTTCGTTGACTCCATGGCTGTGGATGGAAATGCGATCAACAACCTGAAGAGCTCGGAGGCATATCAGTACCTTCATACACACATGCTGCCAAAAATTGTGGATGAATTTGATGAGGGAAGGCTAGAGTTGTGCTCCAGATATCTAGCTGTTGTAAATTCACCATGACCTGCTCCTACTCGATGTCCTTTGTCATTACTTTCACAAACACGGACTCATTCACCCCCACTGTGTGAAGGAGAGGTTCTGCAGGTCTTTCCTTCCTGCTCCTGTCAAACAGCACAATGAGCTGCACATGTCATTCATCTGTAAATATTGAATACTAAAACATGTGCAATACTGAATTTCAGTATGCCCACTTAATGTCACTTTATTATCCTGCGTGTATATAACTTTATATATATAAATATGTACATAATAATTAAACATTTACAGCTAGCTAAGAAATGTAACAGCTATTTCTTTTGTATTTTGTGTGCCCTGTGTGTGCTCTTACTACTGTCTTACTGTTAGGACATGTCAGCTGCAAAGTGCTATTTTTAAAGATAAAGGTTCTCTTATCCCACCCAAGTTCTCTTGTTCATTACTGGACATACTGTAAGACATTTTGACGTTTTCAACATTTTAATTGTTTGAGGAAATGTATACATACAATACAAAGCTGTGGATGGGCTCTCAAACATTTGCTTGGATGCCATCTGATGCCATTTACAAAATGGGATGGGACATGGAATAAAAACAGTTTATAATTTTTTCAGTACAATAGCTACTGCCATAAAGAAAATCAAGTAAGCTTTCAAAAGACGAGAGCGCAGTTACACTTCATGTGGCAGTCTAATCAGTCTAGACTTCATATTAACCAAGGCTGCACAGATTATTAGAATTTTGTCCAACTTCGGAACCATGGTGATGGGGACAGTTTGAGATAAGATTTTAAAAACTTTCAGCCTTCGGATTGCTCGCTCCACATGTATACGGACATTGGCCACTCGTCTCGTACGTGTCACCTCCTCATTAGTCAATTGGCCACGCTTGTGGGTAAAGGCTGGAATATTCAACTTTACCCTCCTCTCATGCAGCAGGTCTCGAATAGTGAAACCCCGGTCAGCCATCACCTCATCACCTGGCCTCAGGGCCTCCAAAAACCCACTATTCATGGTGATGTACTTGTCACTGCTTCTACCTGCATAACCTTCAGATATAAACATGATCAGCCCATGAGGGGAAACAGCAACTAGATATTTCACAGTATTGGTTCCTTTGTAGTGACTAAATGTGGAACTCCTGGAGTTGAGGTTTGTAGCTCTCTGAATAGCTGTTTCAGCACAATCAATGATGCAAGTTGTATTGGGGTAGTTTTCTCTAAAAGATGGAGGCATATTGGCACGAATTACACTTCTCGGGAGCCAGGCAACCATAGGCACAAGCTGGTCCCCCATCGTGTCAATCCAGTCAGAAATCACTGTACTTGCCTTGCTTTTGGACACATTGAAACGGTAAGCCACATCTCCTAACACAAGGTTAAGTTTCAATTTCATGAGGGTCATCAGTATTTGATCAACAACAGGAATATTACACGTTGGTTTTCTAAATGGCAACATTGTTTCCACCAATGTAAAGAAATGAGTCCGAATCATTCCTGTGTACAGCAGCGACGAGTGGTCATCTACTAGCACAAATTCGGCCACGGTCTGAGCCTTTACAGTCTCGGTCTGCGTTTCTTTGTTTCCAATGTCTGCCTTTGCTGATGCGTAGCTGTGGTCGACCATTGACATTTCTTCCCACTGTGTCGCAGCGTCTTTACACTTAGGCTCGTTGACAATCTGGTCCACTAGCAGCACAGATTCAGTGCTCATTTCAGCCGTTTCTGAAAGACAGAAGCATCATGTTATTATGTACTACACATACAACACACACACAACAAAAATATAATCACGGGAAGCGTTTACACTAGATAACCATTTAACATTTAAGTTGTGTTCGGGTCAAATTAGACCGATATGCACATTTAAACACTCATAAAACATTCTTGTTACATCTCATTGCCAAGACTTTATGATATCCGCCACACTTTGCACCTGAATATACAAAATTGATGAGCATCACTTTACTGGAATTTTGAGTCTTTTAGTTAACCTTGTTACATCTGTTGTGTTCCGGTCAAAAGTGACCACCATAGAAATGTATGTGTAAACAGATATATTTATCCAGACAACACACACACAGACAGCACACACAGACACAGACAGCACACACAGACACAACACACACACACAGACACAATACACACACACAACACACACACAGACACAACACACACAACACACACCAAATTAAGGGGCGAGAAACGAACATGACTTAAAGGTTAAAAGTAAAAGACTTATCGTGAGAACTTGAGGCTCTATGAAAGCCGGGGTTCCTCTCAAGTTTACGTCTCTTGCGCTGGGGAGGACGCTCGTATCCCAGGAAAAGTTCCGGGAAAGGATTTTCCTCAGTGGGCTTCTTGTCCACAAAGTGATAGGAGCAAACATACACTCTTTTAGGGGGTTTCTTCAACTTTAAAGCAGCTAGCCACATCCTGGACTCGTTGTCAGCTGTTGGCTTCAAAAACAAAGCAAACGGTGGAGCACATCCACATCGGCGTCTTGTAGCTGGTCGATGATCATAACATTCTCCTTCCAGCCATATATTCAAGCGTTTCCACGAATTCGTACAACCACGGACCGCACAGTATGATCCACAACCCAGTTTGCGTTTTCCTATATCCATTTTAAAATCCGCAGAACTTGGAATGATCCTCCATCTTCGGTCTAAACTGCAGTTGTGTAAGCTGCGCCAAGCGCAAACCGGAAGTGAAAAAAAGCATAGCGCTTCAATGGCTGCGCCCATGGTTACGCCCAAAAAACTCGTCTATAGGCTCTATGGAACATGCTGATGTCACATAACTGCAACCTACGAAAGATACTAAACCTACGGCGGCCATTTTGTGTGAATAGAGAAAACTGCTGCAGAGATTTTGGGCTGTGCAATATTAAATAGTTTGGAATGTTTAGACTGAAACAGGAGAAACCAGCTGTGACCATGATGCAATGCTTTCATCTCGGAGCTGCTGCAGTCCCAGTTCAGAGCTGTTGTCGATATGTGACATCAATGCCAGAGACGTATGAAGTCATTATCCACTGAACACACTGCAAACACAGGTCTATAAGGACAGACTACACGAGTACGCTTTGGAAAAGGTTTAAGATGTTTATGAAGAGTTCCTTTGCAAATATAGATAAATGGCATTGGGAAAACATTGGACAGGCTTACAGCTGCTCTCTACCAAGTAGTCTGGTAAAAAGCCAAATCTATTTCAGTGCCAAAATAATAATTTTTCAAGAAGGAGTTTCTCTCCTTCTTGAGCAAATCCCTTCAAATGTGGCCAATAACATTTTGAAGATTGTAACTAGACGACTTAAACGTGTAAAGGCACCATTAAAGACCTTATGACGGGTTTGATTTATTTAGAAATACAGTTTTAATACCATTTTATATTAGAAGAGAACTACTAAAGGTTTCAAAATCAGTTGTTGTTTTTTTTGTCTGATCCCCCCAAATCGAAATAACCCCATAGCAACGCCCTTAGAAACGAAAAAACTTCACAGCCCTTGGTGACGTCAGAACGGGTACGTTTCAACGCTGTAAGTTGTTTACAATTTGGTATTCGTTCTTTTTTCGCGGATATTCAAGATGACAAGGCCGTGTACAGCGAGTATGAAATAACTACTAGAATAAAACATTTCGTTGTCACTGAGATAGTCCAGTGGTTGTGTTGATTGACTGCCAATCCAGATACTGGGGTTCAAATCCCACCTCGGGCCCTTTTTCACACTCAAAACGGCAATTTATGTGTAGTGAGCAATTGTCACCTGTAGAGTGCAGTATTGTGTTGGGCATCAGTGGAGAGAAGAGAGAAAAGGCAGTCCTGTGGCATAGATCCATGGTTTTCAATGCATGGGCGTAACCCGCTATGACGTCACACACAGGTTAGAGCATAGACAACTTAAATTCATGAAAAACACGTTCTTTTTATAAAATATAGGATTTTTTTTGCCGGAATCTCTTTCAAATTGACATTGTCATGCAATTTTGATATCCACAATTTAAAAAAAAAAAACCCGTCATAAGGTCTTTAAGATTTATATGGCTGTATTTTATGATGATGGACACTAAGTTTCAGTCGGTAGCTTAGCAATGTTATTTTTTTAGGATTGTACATTATTGTATCCTTGTATTTTATTGATGTAACCAGGGACTGCAGATGGAAACAGCTGTTTAGCTACAATCTGGTGCAGAACATACCTGTCTTTGAGCTTAATGTCTCTGTACACTGTCCCTTCAAATAAAGACTAAACTAGTACTACTTTAACAACATCCTGAGTTGTTAGGCTGTGTGTGTGTGTGTGTGTGTCTGTGTGTGTGTGGGTTGTGTGTGTGTGTGTGTGTGTGTGTGTGTCTGTGTTTGTCTGTGTGTGTAAACCCCTTTTTTATTATTGTATTTATTCCCCGTGTGAAGCGTCTTTGAGTGTCCAAAAAAGCGCTATACAAGTTTGATGTATTATTATCATTATTATTATTATTATAAAAGAAATGTGGCTAGTCGAGGCGGCTACACGCTCCAAAAATAATAACTAATTAAATCAAAGAAAGAAAAAGACCAACGACGCCAGGGCAAGGGTTCCCAAAATAAATACAAAGCTCACTAAGGCGCAGAGGTTAAATCAAATTGAGGCATAGAAAGACATTTACTTGGATTTATTATGTTTTGTCTAGTTTAATCTTCAGGTTTCACAATTCAGTCACATTTCCTGTTGCGATGGACTCAGGATCAACACGGGAGATGTGAAAGAAACACAGGGAGAATATGGAGGAATAACAGGAGAAACAGCGGTGGGCCGCGATGTTGCCAGTCCCCAGCCTATGGATTACAGTTAAGTTAGATAATGATCAACCACTATACTGTCAGCGTGTGCAGCTAAAAACCTACTTCTCTACGGTAAATGCTGAGTGCGCAGCCTTGACGGGTGATAGTTTAAAGGCCCAGACCCACAGCCGGCTACGACACGCTCGGACCCCGTCGAGGGCGGCCAGACGCCAAAGCGACAGGACAGCATGGCCGTATAAAAGCAGGACTCGCAGGACAACAGGGCCTCACAGCGGCACTACAACAACGATTAACTTATTAGTGGCTGCAACTTACAAATATTATCATGAACACTAAAGATCTCTACTACCTGGAGCAGGAGGAGGCAGGCGCGACCAAACACAGGAGACAGAAGTGCCGACGTGAAGTCGAGGCTGTTTATACCTCTGGTGGACACAAATATGGTGGCCAAGTCAAGCTTGACACACGCAGAAAGTCAGAACAGAGAAAGAATAACGATGAAAGTACACATTGTTATTGTCAATATGTGGGAAAACCAACACAACTGATATTATTATTGTCCTCTGCATTTGACCCATGCTTCTCTCCAGATTTGGATGCTCCTCAGGACAAGAGCTAGTGCATGTTTTGGGTCTCTAAATTAGTTAAAAGAATAAATGCACCGAATAAAATGATAAAATAATCGAGTGCTTGAATCTTAAAGCAGGATTTACAAATGGGACGAAGCCATTCAGTCTTATTTGAAAAACTGCTGCTTTATTGTCCCATGTTTTGTTTCTTTGTAATTGCATCAGACATTTCTTAATTCTTAAACAAGATAATTTTGCTTTGTCCCGTTCATTGGTGAATCATGTGAGAATGTGCTCAAATGAATTTACATTTTACCAGACTTCTAGCTATTTTCACTTATTCTTCATCACTTTTTGCAGTGTGGTACTAATCGATTATTGAGATAGTTGTTTGCTAACTCAGTCATAGGAGCAAAGATGGAACATGAAGAAAGCTCAGGAAATATGATTTGACAAAATGTCTCCTTTAATTACAGCTCAAACACTTTTCTTCACAAACTCCACACTGGGCATTAATTGTTTAAACAAATGTATGTTTTTGTCCATACTTTCAGCGGCTAAAGCTTTACACTGCCCATTACTATAAAACATTACAAACCACAGAAGCAGACACTCCATAGAGGCAGGTTTTCGCTCATTCCTTGACTTGGGCAATGGAACTTTGCACGACAGCGTTTGCCGACTGCGACGCCAACAGCTCTAGGTAGACTCTATGTGTCCCACCTTTAAGAACGTCCAGAGTTAGCGCTTCTGCAAACTCCCTCAGCCTCTCATCGTCTTCAGACAGCCCATGCATCAGGTCTGGTTCCAGCTCCAAAGGTTTGTCCGAACATTCATCCAAACTGTTGTGGTTTTCCATTTTTTCGTCATCCCTCAACCTCTGATCTCCCAGAACATCCCGCATCACGCCATGACTGAGCGCTTCTGCAAACCGCTTCATTCGTTCATCTACGTGGAATGCAGACGGAGCTAAAATCTCACGTTTTTTCATAGCCTCATTCTCCGTCTTCCTCTCAATCTCTTCTCGTACGCGTTTCATAACCTCCAGACTTACTGCTTCTGCAAACTCCTTCATTCTGTCTTCATCCTTCACCCCCACCTTATCTTTGGACATCAGCTCTGGCTCCGTTCTTTCATCTAAACTCTCCCAATGTTTCATCTTTTGGTCCTCCCTCACCCTGTCATCTCCTAGAGCTCCCTTGATCACATTCTGACTGAGTCTTTCTGCAAACGCTTTCAACTCTTTCAACGAGTCTTCCTTCACTCTAGGACTTTTCAGTGCCTCCTTCTCCATCTCCAACTCAATCTCCTCTCTAACGTGCTTCATCACCTTCAAACTTAACTTTTCTGCAAACTCCCTCATTCCCTCGTTACCATCTTTGGACATCAGCTCTGGTTCCAGCTCTACTCTTTCGTGAAAACTTTTGTCCTTTGGCGTTGGAGCAGAGGAATCATTCTTCATGTTACTCCAAGTTTTTATTCTCTCATTGTGTTCTTTGGTCATCCCAGAGAAAGCAAACTCCTCAAACAATCCTTCTTTCAGGTCTTGACAGAAACTCTTTTGACTTTTCATTCCCTGGTTGTCTTTCTTGGACATCTCAGTCGTCATCTCTGAGACCAACTCCTTTGACGTAGACGGAGCTGAGGCCAGGTCTCGTTTCGGTTTACCACAAAAACTATCAAGATTCATCCCCTCCTCCTCCATCATCTGCACTGGTTCTAGCTCAGCCTTTTTGCTAAATTGTCCGTCCGTTAGCGTTGGCATAGACGGAGGGGATACTTCTCCAGCTTCCTTCGTGGTGTCGTCGTCCAAACTTTCATCATTTGCCGTTGACGTAAGTGGTGTGAACTCTTTGAACAGGCCCAACTTCAGTTCATGACAGAAACTTTTCTGACTCTTTATTCTCTTGATGTCTTTTCCATCTTTCCTTGTTAAGTCCTTGTCCAAACTCTCCTCCTTTGGCGAAGATGACACCAACTCTTGGACCAGGCCTTGCGTCAGCTCTCCACACTCCCTCATCCTCTCCATCTCCTCCACAGACATCGTCGTTTCAGAGACCAGCTCCTTTGGCGTCGTGGGAGGTGCAGATGGAGAGAACTCTTTGGCCAGGCCACTTTTCAGTTTACGTCTGAAGCTGTCACCTTGTTTCTGCGTGTCTTCGGGCATCAGTGGCGTTGTGGGCGGGGCTTCAGGGTAGTCCAGAGATCCTGGAGAGGGAAGCTTGAACTTGGAGAAAGACGTGGGAAGGATTGAAGGGTTCTCTCCGCTGCTCGAGGCTTCAGTGAATGTTTCCACACATTCTCCAGTTTCGTTGTGGATCGACTGAAAATGATAGACACAAGAAAGTGTGAAATGTAGAAGATTTCTGCTGTTGTGACCTAAAGTGCTGCGCTTCATAACTTTAATCAGTGACTTTTAGAATGATGTATTTATGTGTTTGTTTGGATGGATGGGTTTTCGCTGCTGGACACCTGAATATCTCCTGCAGGGATCTGTGTCTTTCTGTCTATTGTTCTTCAGAAAAGGTTCACGCTCACCTTATTGTCCTGTTTTTCACAAATAATCCACTTTCACCTGTGATATGTTTCTCTGAATCATTTAGAAACTACATTTTTGTTTTAGTCTATTTTAGAAAAAAATAGGTTCTTGTAAATATTTCATTAAAATGTCTTAATTTATCAACAATGAACGTCTACATTTTTGTTCTACAGTTGTTTTCAGTTTTGCGTGAAATTTTTAACTCTCAGCCCAATGAGTCTCACTCACACACACACACACACAACCCATTCTAATGTGTTTGAAGTGTCTTGCCTAAGGACACGACCACAGTTTTGTTACTATACAGACCCAGAGGTCTCCCATCACAGTACTAACCAAACCCCACCATGCTTAGCTTCAGAGGTCTGATGGGATCTGGCTTTCACCTGCAGCTCTGGTCCTATTTATGAGACCAAAGTTACGTTCCCCAGCTTTAAATGTACTTAATTAATCTGCTGGATTAGACTCTCACTCACCCCGGAGCTTTGGGACTCTGCAGTTTCCATTCTCGTCTCCTCCTCGTCTCCTCTTCGTCTCCTCATTTCCTCTTCGTCTCCTCGTCTCCTCCTCGTCTCCTCCTTGTCTCCTCTTCGTCTCCTCTTCGTCTCCTCCTCGTCTCCTCCTTGTCTGCTTTTCGTCTTCTCTTCGTCTCCTCTTTTTCTCCTCTTTTTCTCCTCCTTGTCTCCTCGTCTCCTCCTAGTCTCCTCACTGATCCTGCTTTTCTTGGACTCCTGGTTCTTCTCCAATCTGTCAAATAAAAACACGTAACAATTTGAGACATTTTGAAAAGTCCAGATTTGGTTTGAATCGTTGCCGCTGTTCCTAAAGTCTGTCAAAACCTTTAGATTTTACAGTTTTATAAAACATTTGCTCCAGACTGTTTTCCACCGCGGACCCTGAGCCAAAATGATTACAAAAGTTACACCTTTTTCTGTACATCCTCCTTTTACATGGTTTGGT
Source organism: Knipowitschia caucasica (assembly GCA_964034765.1). Taxonomy (NCBI): domain Eukaryota; kingdom Metazoa; phylum Chordata; class Actinopteri; order Gobiiformes; family Gobiidae; genus Knipowitschia; species Knipowitschia caucasica. Next base: position 4,424,099 of record OZ035841.1, read on the forward strand.
ATCATTTCTATTTTTACAGGGACAGTGTACAATAAACATGAGCCAAGAGGAGATATGCATCGGACCGGCTTTTAGCAGCAGTGCTAATTTACAGCTGCAGTCCCTGAGCAGGTTGTTGTAAAACAGGTCGATAAAAGTAACCGGATACATGACCAAACATTTCAAATACATATCAAAGACACTCAACATTTCATGAACTTAATTCACGTCTTGGTCACACTTTAGTTTAGCCCTCATTAATAAACAGCAATTTTAGTGATAATTAATGTATAATTTTTTATAATTAAAATAAGCTTTTAATTGGTGTTTGTTAAGCACGTATTAGTCCTTATTCTACACGGCCTTATCAAACATCTAACTAACTGACACTAATGTAACCCACAGAGTCAGGATTAGGGCAGGGGTCTCCAACCTTCTTCAATCAGAGAGCTACTTGCACCAAAAAAGGCAGAGAGCTACTCCCTGTTGCAGTCGTAATAAAAATATCTATGCAATAATTACGACAGAAATAGCAACACATAAATATACCATAAAACTGTAAAACTCTACATTTATACTTATAATAATAGAAATGTTAAGTATTCTTTCAAGATAATTTGTTAAATTCTAAATCATTTGGCGAGCTATACCTGAAAGGGGCTGGCGAGTTACTGGTAGCTCCCAAGGCACAGGTTGGAGACCCCTGGGTGAGGGTTATGGCACTAATTAGCACTGAATTATCTGTTTAGTGAGGGAGTTTTTTCACTGTAGATGTGGGATCTCTTTCTACACATTTGGACATAGCCACAGGTCTGGGAACAGTTTCAGAGATATACAGTAGTAAAGTATCCAGACCATAACAGAACAGCAAACATTTTTAGATTCCTTAAAACTCTGTGTTTATGTCACTAATGTTCTGTTTTCTGTGTTATTATTGTTAATCGTTTTACTTTGTCTCGTCTAAATGTTTAATTTGAGCAATTTCAGGTTTGTTTGTTTTTGTGTAATTATCTTTTCTCATTCTTCATTCGCTGTTAATTATTTTGTGTGTGTGTATTTTTACATGTTTTTTCTTAATAAACTAGAAAATAATATAAATCCCTCTTAGTCACTATTTGCCTCTTTGGGCTGAGGGTGGTCCTCTCTGTGACACACACAAGTGAAAAGTGATGGACTCAAACTATTTTAGAGGCAAGAAGCAGTGACTCGGATTTTATTATAGAGTTTTTTTGTTGTGGTTTGAGAGTTACGTCCCCCAGCTTTAAACAGTGTGACCGCTGCATATTGGACAGAAGTGTGAGCAGCTGCTGCCCCCTAGTGGAACAGCCTCTCTCTGCAGCCCGCACTTGTTGCTGTGGCTTTGAACCATGCTTTGAACAGATGTGTTTTTCCTTGTTCGGAAAAAAATATATATATCTCAGCAGGATTTTGTAGACTAGTTTTTTTAGAAGACAAATACACTAAATACACTTCTACCTCCAAAATTACAAATGTAGTCATCACAAAAAATATCTGTAATCCTTTTTCAGTCATATTTGAATGTATTTTATAGCTAAAAGGTTATGTACATGTTGCAGATCAGTATTTCAGCAGGTGTCACTAACACTCTACAGGGAAGAAGTCCTGTTGTTTTCTCATATGATTATTTGATATTAATTAAAAAACACAATTTTATTCTTATATCTGAAAGTCCTTTCTACTGGCAAGTCCTGGTTCAAACACAACTGCAAGTTTGTTATGATTAGGAATAGTTGGAAAATGGAGAGAGAGACAAAAATGGTGTGTTTGTGTGTTTGCATGTGTGATGAACGTATGTTTGTGCGTGCACATGTGGGCGTGTTCCTTTCAGAGAAGAGAATCAATTTATTGCCATTTGCAGAAAAACTACATTGGAATACAAACAGGAGACACCGGGGGCACCAACGCCACACACACACCCACACACACGCATATAAAACCAAACCTGTATGGTCTTAAACTCAAATAATCATTAGCCCTCTATGGCATGACTTTTTATTTAAGGGGGAAAAAAATATTTCAACACACTTTTTAAGAGCTCGTGGGTCCCTAATAACATTGATCTTTACATTTGACTCCCCCCCACCCCCCCCAATCAGATAATGGTTTGTTGCTTAAGGGCAACATTGTGCGACGAGGGTACTAAAACACCAAGGTTTTCAATATTACATTGAATTAGGAAAATAATAAAACAAATACATTAGAGAAGCTTTTATTCTTTTATTTTTCAAGCTCAACTTTTTTAAACGGGTACAGAGCACTCCAGATTGCAAAAACAAAAGCAAAAACAGTTCTGAGCCTCTAGTAAGTCACACAGCTGCGGGTCTCGGTAGCCTATTGTGTATGGAACAGCAAGAAGCAGTTGCTGAAGACAGAGACCTGAGACCAGGACTAATGTGAGAGGACTTCAGGACAGAGACCTGAGACCAGGACTAATGTGAGAGGACTTCAGGACAGAGACCTGAGACCAGGACTAATGTGAGAGGACTTCAGGACAGAGACCTGAGACCAGGACTAATGTGAGAGGACTTCAGGACAGAGACCTGAGACCAGGACTAATGTGAGAGGACTTCAGGACAGAGACCTGAGACCAGGACTAATGTGAGAGGACTTCAGGACAGAGACCTGAGACCAGGACTAATGTGAGAGGACTTCAGGACAGAGACCTGAGACCAGGACTAATGTGAGAGGACTTCAGGACAGAGACCTGAGACCAGGACTAATGTGAGAGGACTTCAGGACAGAGACCTGAGACCAGGACTAATGTGAGAGGACTTCAGGACAGAGACCTGAGACCAGGACTAATGTGAGAGGACTTCAGGACAGAGACCTGAGACCAGGACTAATGTGAGAGGACTTTAGGACAGAGACCTGAGACCAGGACTAATGTGAGAGGACTTCAGGACAGAGACCTGAGACCAGGACTAATGTGAGAGGACTTCAGGACAGAGACCTGAGACCAGGACTAATGTGAGAGGACTTCAGGACAGAGACCTGAGACCTGGACTAATGTGAGAGGACTTCAGGACAGAGACCTGAGACCAGGACTAATGTGAGAGGACTTCAGGACAGAGACCTGAGACCAGGACTAATGTGAGAGGACTTCAGGACAGAGACCTGAGACCAGGACTAATGTGAGAGGACTTCAGGACAGAGACCTGAGACCAGGACTAATGTGAGAGGACTTCAGGACAGAGACCTGAGACCAGGACTAATGTGAGAGGACTTCAGGACAGAGACCTGAGACCAGGACTAATGTGGGAGGACTTCAGGACAGAGACCTGAGACCAGGACTAATGTGAGAGGACTTCAGGACAGAGACCTGAGACCAGGACTAATGTGAGAGGACTTCAGGACAGAGACCTGAGACCAGGACTAATGTGAGAGGACTTCAGGACAGAGACCTGAGACCAGGACTAATGTGAGAGGACTTCAGGACAGAGACCTGAGACCAGGACTAATGTGAGAGGACTTCAGGACAGAGACCTGAGACCAGGACTAATGTGAGAGGACTTCAGGACAGAGACCTGAGACCAGGACTAATGTGAGAGGACTTCAGGACAGAGACCTGAGACCAGGACTAATGTGAGAGGACTTCAGGACAGAGACCTGAGACCAGGACTAATGTGAGAGGACTTCAGGACAGAGACCTGAGACCAGGACTAATGTGAGAGGACTTCAGGACAGAGACCTGAGACCAGGACTAATGTGAGAGGACTTCAGGACAGAGACCTGAGACCAGGACTAATGTGAGAGGACTTCAGGACAGAGACCTGAGACCAGGACTAATGTGGGAGGACTTCAGGACAGAGACCTGAGACCAGGACTAATGTGAGAGGACTTCAGGACAGAGACCTGAGACCAGGACTAATGTGAGAGGACTTCAGGACAGAGACCTGAGACCAGGACTAATGTGAGAGGACTTCAGGACAGAGACCTGAGACCAGGACTAATGTGAGAGGACTTCAGGACAGAGACCTGAGACCAGGACTAATGTGAGAGGACTTCAGGACAGAGACCTGAGACCAGGACTAATGTGAGAGGACTTCAGGACAGAGACCTGAGACCAGGACTAATGTGAGAGGACTTCAGGACAGAGACCTGAGACCAGGACTAATGTGAGAGGACTTCAGGACAGAGACCTGAGACCAGGACTATCGATTGGAATGTCCCTAACTCCTTCATTCTTGGACCCGTAAAACGTTATTGCATCCATTTCCTACAAGCAATAGTAGATAGATCAGAATGGAAGATAGAACAGCAAAAAACATTGAGTGTGGTGTTGATTATCCATTCAAGCACATCCCCAACCAGCAGCATTACACTGCCCAAACAAAAGTGCTACAACTGCATGATGTTGCCTTGAGGCAACAAACCTAAACGTGCAGTTTTTGTATATAAATGGAAACAAAAAACATATATTAACAATCAAATATGCTTCTTAACATATTCATGCACAGTCACATATTTATTTTATCAAGTTTTTTTAATTTAAACATGTAGAAAAGTTATATTTATCCTACCTTTTTCTGGCACTGTGTCACTTGTGACTCTGCTTCCTGAAAGGACTGCTCCACCCCCAGACAATTGCCCCCACCCACTTCAGAACTTGATTTAATTGGACAGAAACATGTCTAGTAATTTTATAAAAAAATAAATAAAAAAAAAACATTAAAGGGCCAGTGTAAGAGCCAAAAGATTGGTTTGTTGCCCGAGGGCAACAGTATGCCATAGAGGGTTAGAATGCACCATGGGTAAGTGGTTTACGCAGTACAAAATAATAAACAAATGTTCGTTCAAAACATTTAAAGTTCAAAAAAGGTTTATTTATCAAGTTGCATCTCCAAAACTGGTAAAAACCATAGGCCCACACAGGTGCATGACGGCCCGCCCTGTACTGCCCCCTTTATCCCCTATAGGTGCCACTAAACGCCTAAGCTAAGCCTAAACTAAAAGATAAACCAAACTGAAGTAAACCCAATAATATCTACAAAAATATTACCAAAAAATACAAAAATTACCTTCAGCAAAAAATAACTAAATATAGAAAAATATACAAAACCCCCAGATAAATTAAATTAATCTTTCCCACAAGCAAATAGCTCCTACAATGAAGTTATGAAGGAGCAACGAAGAGAAGCAGATCTCAGGACGCTCTGTCAATAACCGCCTGAGGGAAGAGGCTATTCATGTGGCGAGGGAAGAGGCTGGAACAAGGCCGCTCCAGGATGACCAGAGGAGTGGTTAATAATCCTCAGGGCTCGGTTCATAAAGAGCCTCCAGAACAGTCTCGGTTCACAGCCCTCCGAGCAGAACCACTTTGTTCAGGGCTCTCTTTTCTTTGGCTGTGATGAACCACAGTGATCGCACCCGCAGCAGGCTTTCTATGGAACAGCGGGAAAAGTTCAGCAAAATCTTAGAGTTATTTCTAAATTCTCTAAGTTTCCGCAGAAAGTGTAGACGTTGGCGAGCTTTCTTAACAGTGTGGTTGGTGTTTTTGTCCCGTCTCAAATCGTCGGACAAAGTTAGACCAAGGAACTCACAATCCTCAACAATCTCCACCTGAGAGTTATCAATGACCACAGGTGAGTGGGAGAGACCACGAATGTACAGGAGAGGGGGAGAGACCACAAATGTACAGGAGAGTGGGAGAGACCACACATGTACAGGTGAGTGGGAGAGACCACAAATGTACAGGAGAGTGGGAGAGAGAGAGACCACAAATGTACAGGAGAGTGGGAGAGACCACGAATGTACAGGTGAGTAAGAGAGACCACGTATGTACAGGTGAGTAAGAGAGACCACGAATGTACAGGTGAGTGAGAGAGACCACGAATGTACAGGTGAGTAAGAGAGACCACGTATGTACAGGTGAGTAAGAGAGACCACGAATGTACAGGTGAGTGAGAGAGACTAGGAAAGTACAGGTGAGTGAGAGAGACCACGTATGTACAGGTGAGTGAGAGAGACCAGGAAAGTACAGGTGAGTGAGAGAGACCACGTATGTACAGGTGAGTGAGAGAGACCAGGAAAGTACAGGTGAGTGAGAGAGAACACAAATGTACAGGAGAGTGGGAGAGACCACAAATGTACAGGAGAGTGGGAGAGACCACGAATGTACAGGTGAGTGGGAGAGACCACGAATGTACAGGTGAGTGGGAGAGAGAGAGACCACGAATGTACAGGAGAGTGGGAGAGAGAGAGACCACAAATGTACAGGAGAGTGGGAGAGACCACGACTGTACAGGTGAGTGAGAGAGACCACGAATGTACAGGTGAGTAAGAGAGACCACGAATGTACAGGTGAGTGAGAGAGACCACGAATGTACAGGTGAGTAAGAGAGACCACGTATGTACAGGTGAGTAAGAGAGACCACAAATGTACAGGAGAGTGGGAGAGACCACGACTGTACAGGTGAGTGAGAGAGACCACGAATGTACAGGTGAGTAAGAGAGACCACGAATGTACAGGTGAGTGAGAGAGACCACGAATGTACAGGTGAGTGAGAGAGACCAGGAAAGTACAGGTGAGTGAGAGAGACCACGAATGTACAGGTGAGTAAGAGAGACCACGAATGTACAGGTGAGTGAGAGAGACCACGAATGTACAGGTGAGTGGGAGAGACCACGAAAGTACAGGTGAGTGAGAGAGACCACGAATGTACAGGTGAGTGGGAGAGACCACGAAAGTACAGGTGAGTGAGAGAGAACACAAATGTACAGGAGAGTGGGAGAGACCACGAATGTACAGGAGAGTGGGAGAGACCACGAATGTACAGGTGAGTGGGAGAGACCACGAATGTACAGGTGAGTGGGAGAGACCACGAAAGTACAGGTGAGTGAGAGAGACCACGTATGTACAGGTGAGTGAGAGAGACCAGGAAAGTACAGGTGAGTGAGAGAGAACACAAATGTACAGGAGAGTGGGAGAGACCACGAATGTACAGGAGAGTGGGAGAGACCACGAATGTACAGGTGAGTGGGAGAGACCACGAATGTACAGGTGAGTGGGAGAGAGAGAGACCACGAATGTACAGGAGAGTGGGAGAGAGAGAGACCACAAATGTACAGGAGAGTGGGAGAGACCACGACTGTACAGGTGAGTGAGAGAGACCACGAATGTACAGGTGAGTAAGAGAGACCACGAATGTACAGGTGAGTGAGAGAGACCACGAATGTACAGGTGAGTGAGAGAGACCAGGAAAGTACAGGTGAGTGAGAGAGACCACGAATGTACAGGTGAGTAAGAGAGACCACGAATGTACAGGAGAGTGGGAGAGACCACGAATGTACAGGTGAGTGAGAGTGACCACGAATGTACAGGAGAGTGAGAGTGACCACGAATGTACAGGTGAGTGGGAGAGACCACGAATGTACAGGAGAGTGGGAGAGACCACGAATGTACAGGTGAGTGAGAGTGACCACGAATGTACAGGAGAGTGAGAGTGACCACGAATGTACAGGTGAGTGGGAGAGACCACGAATGTACAGGTGAGTGGGAGAGACCACGAATGTACAGGAGAGTGGGAGTGACCACGACTGAAGAGGAGGTTGTTGACTCCAGTAGACAACACTCTAAACCTCTGCTCTGTTTGAAGATTCCTCGTTCTCTCTGATGAGACCGATAATGGTGACGTCATCTGCATATTTAACGACCAATAATGGTGATGTCATCTGCATATTTAATGACCGATAATGGTGAGGTCATCTGCATATTTAACGATCAAATCTGAGTCAGAAGAAGCAACACAGTCATGGGTGTACAACGTGAAAAGCAGAGGACTCAGAACCAAGCCCCGGTGATCCAAGATGGCGCCCTATTCAAATGAACGGCTTGTGCTCAGTAGTGCATGGGACTTCACGGGCGCTATATTTAGGCATCGTCTGGTCCTCCCGGTTCTGCGCAGTGGACGAGCTCCCATGATGCTTTGGGCCAAATACGCATGTGTGGCTCTCAGGCACAATCAGAGCTGATCAGAGCAGCAGCAGAGCGGAGTCAGAGCGGGAAGGAAAGGAGCTGAGTTTGTGGCAGTAAAGTGTGGATTTAAAGAAAACAGAAGGATTTAAGAAGAAAAAAAGTTCAGGATGACCAGGGACACTAAAATCCCCACAAAATCCGATCTTTGTGAAAGCTGTAGGTTCTCTGTCAGGTTCTCTGTCAGGTTCTCTGTCAGCTGAGGTTGTGCTGTTTTAATTTACATTGAGTTCTATGGGACTTTTTTCTGGGTAGCCCTCGTGAATGTAGTCTTAGTACCACAGCGCCCCCTGTGCCCATGGGTGGGACAGCTTTAAGCTAGTAATACTCTATCCAGTTATTATTATAGATCCATGCTCAGAATACACCCCTGAGGAGATCCGGTGCTGAGAGACGGCCACGTTTCCACATGGCTTGGCACAGGCCGAGGGATCTGAGCTGTTTAGATCAGGAACAGTTGAAACATGGAGAAAAAACTCAAATGTAACAAAAGGTTTTTATCTCAAACTCAAATCAACAAACAACAAAAACCAAAAGAGGCGTTTTTAACTCGTCACAAAGTTCCAAAAGAAAATGAAAATGATGAATAGTTTTGTGAAATAAACTGTGAGAAAGTTTGATGCTACTCACCGACAGCAGCGACGATCTGGACTGAAGCGGAAACTCAAAACCACTTCCTCTAAATGTGACACTCGCAAAGACTGAGACTAAAGCGGGTCTAAATCAGGACTAAAGCAGGACTAAAGCGGGTCTAAAGCAGGACTAAAGCAGGACTAAAGCGGGTCTAAAGCAGGACTAAAGCAGGACTAAAACGGGTCTAAAGCAGGACTAAAGCAGGACTAAAGCGGGTCTAAAGCGGGTCTAAAGCACGACTAAAGCAGGACTAAAGCGAGTCTAAATCAGGACTAAAGCAGGACTAAAGCGGGTCTAAAGCAGGACTAAAGCAGGACTAAAGCGGGTCTAAAGCAGGACTAAAGCAGGACTAAAGCGGGTCTAAAGCAGGACTAAAGCAGGACTAAAGCGGGTCTAAAGAACGACTAAAGCTGGACTAAAGCGGGTCTAAAGCAGGACTAAAGCGGGTCTAAAGCAGGACTAAATCAGGTCTAAAGCAGGACTAATACAGGTTTAAAGCAGGAATAGAACATGTCTAAATCAGATCTAAAGCAGATCTAAAGCAGGACTTAACCAGGTCTAGAGCATATATAAAGCAGGTCTAAAGCAGGACTAAAGCAGGTCTAAAGCAAGACTAGAGCAGGTCTAAAGCAGGACTAAAGCAGGTCTAAAGCAGGACCTAAGAAGGACTAAAGCAGGTCTAAAGTAGGACTAAAGCAGGTCTAAAGCAGGTCTAAAGCTTACTACTACTTACTAAAGCATATATTGCACATGGAAGCGTGTCACTGCTGTCGTCTGGACCCATCAGACCATTGGTTTTTCTTTTACCAATGTGTGCTTCCTAAACTGGCTCAGAAGTCCAGAGGAGAGGTTTACGTTGCACCTGCTCCTCGTCTCTGTGAAAACAAACGATGTCAAAGGAAAAGCAGAAAAATCTACGACATGTAAAGATTCGTAATTTAACATTGTTTAGTGGATTACATGAATTAAATGTCCCACAAAACTACAGAGTAGGAGCAGCTCTAAGCATCTACTCATTTGAATTATGTCTGTATTATCTCTCAATTCAATTCAGTTCAATGTATTTCTGTACAGCCCTAAATAAAAACAGTAGTTATCGCTGAGGACTTTACAAAACAGTTCAAACAGAGGAAATGCATTGATAAAAACACAGACGCAGAGACACAGAGTCCATAAATGTGTGTAAATGTTGGATGTGCAGTGTCCCAGCTGGGTCGGTGAGAGATGACTGTATTTTTATCATTGGTAAACATCAAGTATGAAAGACAGAATGAGAAAAAAAAATCCAAATTATCATTTTATAAAAAATAATTAATGTTAAAGAAATTATTTGAAAAAAATGTTGGATAATAAGTATTCACTCAATAACAGAAGTCCATCTCAATGCAATATTTACAGTCTATGGGTCAAACTGTAAGTGTTAAGCTTTAAGGCTGCGGTCACATGCGCAGCCTAAAGCCCGGTTTAAGTGGGCCAGGGCCCGTTTAGGGATTAGATCCGGGCTTTAGGTGCTTTGTGACCGCGGCTATCAAGCCTGGGCTCGATTAAAGACGTGGGCCTTTCCAGCGCGGATGAGAGGGGTCAGTGTGGCGGGTGGTGGGGGGGATGAGGTGTGGTGGGGAAGTGATATTGTGCGTCACATTACGTCTTCCTGTGACACGCATTTTTGTATTCTCCGCTTGTGTTAAACCTTTCATAAAAGCCCTCGCTCCGTGGTCGAGGGGCACTGGGGAGTGTGTGGCTGCAGGGCCAAAGAAAAGTTTTTCCTACAGGAATAACTCTCTTTGTTCTGACCCTCGCTCTCAGTGTGGTGCTATTGCAATAACACTTCAGACATTCAAGAATCAGTCTTTATTTAATCGGCAAATAAACACACACACACACACACACACATGTTCACCTGATGAAAACACACACACACATCCTCCGGCTCCAGCCGCTCTGCTCGTACGCCTCACTTTTCTGTCTTTTATTCTCATTCATTCTCAGCGCTTTACGCTCGTGACTATAAAGGCGCGCTCCCGTGTTCGCGGCACGCCCGCACACACAGACAACACACACACACACACACAAGCACAGACACACACATACACACACACACACACAAACACACACAAGCACGCCCGCACACACAACACACACACAGACACACACACACACACAAGCACAGACACACACACACACACACACACACACACAGACAACACACACAAACACAAACACAGACACACACGCACACACACACAGACACACACACAAGCACAGACACACACACACAGACACAGACATACACACAAACACACACACAGACTCACACACACAGACACACACACACAGACACACACAAACACAGACAACACACACACACAAACACAGACACAGACAACACACACACACACACAGACACATACACAAACACAGACACAGACAACACACACACACACACAAACACACACACAGACACAGACACACACACATAGACACACAGACACAGACACATAGACACACAGACATACACACACACACACACACACACACAGACAACACACACATGTCCCAGCGCTGCATTTTGGGAAAAGACTCTCACACTTGTTCACATTGCTCTGAGGCAAACAACGCGTTGCATGCTCGAGCCTGTTAGCTGCAGACTGTAAACGGGAAGAGAAGCGGATACTCAACTCGGACAACGTGGTCGTCGCTGAAGTTATTATTAGCGCCACCAGCTGGACCGGGCGTCGTACTACAGCAAAGTTGCACTGGCACTGTTCAGAGGACACGTTCATGTGACCGCGGGCCGTTTTCACACCCCTGTGGCGACGATCCGGGCCACTTGGCCTAGTTCACTTGTAAAAACCTATGTGACCATCCCCTAAGTCTTCAAAAGGTTTTCAAACACTATGCTGGTATTTTGGCCCATTCCTCCTGTCGATCTATTCTTGACCCATGATGTTTTGGGGTTGTCGCTGGGAAACACAAATAACATTTTATTTAAGGATAGGGATCATGATCATGCATTGAAAGACTACTTAATAATTCATTTCCATTACTTTCAACAAGGAATTCTGCTTTGCCAAATTGCAAGGTGGCTACTGAAATCGCCATGGTAACAGAACCCACAAGAATGGCTTCCAAAATCGCCATGGCAATAAAACCTGTAGAATGTGAACCATCGTCACGGCAACATGTCGTCATGATGTCATAAAGCTCCAGTCTATAGTGGACATGTGTGTGTGTGTGGACCCCAGACAGACTCATATATTTAACTCGAGGAAAGGACGGACCGAGGCTTAAACCGCAGGAAACACAACAAAACAAAAATGTCGTGCTTTAGAAGGAAATCAAAGAAGGACAAGCTGATAGAAGAGCTTGATAGTCACCTGGTGTTGTTGGAGGAACTATACCAGGGTCTGGAAAAGGATCTGAAGAGGGAGAAGCAGCAGAGGTGCGAGCTGGAGAAGACTCAACAGGAAAAGAGTCGCCAACATCAGCAGCAGGTGATCCAGCTCCAGACAGAGAGGTCTGCCTTAGAGACGGCTCTACTGCAGGCTACAGAGAGCTCCACTTCAGCCCAACGCCTACTGGAGAATACTGTCCAGGAGAAGACAGATCTCCAAGAGGCTCTGAGTGATACCACAGGGCAACTGCAGACGGCTCAAGAGGAGATTCAGGCCTTAAAAGCAGCCAATGCAGAAGAAACCGAACGGTTTATGTCGATATTCATCAAGAACCAAGACGAGAAACAGGAGATGTTTAACAGAAACCAGGAGGTGATAGAACTCATGGACGCTCGTATACTGAACGCTATCAGCTGCATACACCAGCTGAAGACCCAGATGGAGGAGCAAGAGACTCAGTTAAAAGAAAAGCTTGCCAAGACCCAGAAAGAGTTAGAGGAATATAGCGCCGATGTCCTTATGAAAAACTCTGTCATTGCAAAGATGGAGGCAGAAAACTCAAAAGTCAAAGCAGAGAACAAAGAGCTGAAGACTAATATTCTGGATCGAGAAAGTCAGCTGAAAAATGCACATGCTGCGTCAGAGAAAAGACTTCTCACGGCCCAGAATAAGCACATGACTGAGGTCAAGGCTCGGGAGGAGGCCAGGAGGACCTCAGATCACACAATTCAAGAGCTGAGGACGAAGATTGAGCTGAAAGACCAAGTGATCAGCAATCTGACAGAAAGCCAACAGAAGGAGAAGCAGCAGCTGGCCAAAACCCAGGAAAAGTTAGAGGAGTATAGCGCAAATTTGCTCACGAAAAACTCTGCTTTCTTGCAGATGGAGGCAGAAGATTGGAGGCAGAAGATTGCTGCGATGGAGGCAGAAAACGCCAAAGTCAAAGCAGAGAACAGCGAGCTAAAGACAAGAATTCTCAATCAGGAAAGTCAGCTGAAAAACGGGAAGGCTGCATCAGAGAAAAAACTTCACACCATTCAAGAGCTGAGGGAGAAGATAGAGCTGAAAGACAAAATGATCGGCGATCTGACAGAAAGCAATCAGAAGGAGAGGCAGCAGCTGGCCGAAACCCAGGAAAGGTTGAAAGAGTGTAGCACAAATATCCGCATGAAATACTCTATTATTGCAGAGATGGAGGAGGAAAACGCAAAACTCAAAGAAGAGAATAGACAGATGCAGGAGCAGTGTGATATTTGGGATCAGGAGGCGTATGAAGACGAGACCATAGAAGAGTTGGAGGCCACGATAACGAACCAGGAGAAGCACTTAAAAAACGTGGAGAAAAAATGCGAGGAAGATCGCAAAGAGATGGAAAGGATGAAGCAAAGCCATCAGGAAGAGATCAAGAGGTTAAGACAATCCTTGAGATCGTCTGAAGAGGAAAGAGGGCAGTTAGAGAGTGTGGCAAGAGAGCTGTTAGAGAGCAAATATTGTGAGCTGACAGAAATAACAGAAGGCAAGAAAAATATGGAAGTAAGCATCACAAAACAGGTGAACTCAAGTGGGCCGATAAGTGACCTGGAGGAGTCAGCCAAGAAGCACATCCAAGACCTCAGCGACTTATTCAGCCGTCAAATCCAGGCGGCACAGACAGATGCAGCGATAAAGATAGAGCAGCTCGAGGCTAAGATACAGCAGCTGCAAAATGTACACGCCTCTGAACAGGACCAAGGCGTGTCCAGGTGTTATTAAGACACCAAAAACCCCAAACTAAATCCCCTCGCTCCCTTTTCCCATTACCAACTCCCATTCCCTAAATCCTTATAGACCTAAACCACAATGACAACATAGACTAAAGGTTTTCTCACTTCCAAAAACATAAACAAAAGATCTCAATATCACAGGGTGAACAACGAAATTTAGTTGACCCTTCTGCTCTCTCGCTGGTCTCTCTCTCTTGTCTCTCTGTAGTCTCTCTCTCTCTCTGGTCTAACTGTAGTCTCTCTCTCTCTCTCTCTGGTCTCACTGTAGTCTCTCTCTCTGTCTCTGGTCTCTCTGTAGTCTCTCTCTCTGGTCTAACTGTAGTCTCTCTCTCTCTCTCTGGTCTAACTGTAGTCTCTCTCTCTCTCTCTGGTCTCTCTGTAGTCTCTCTCTCTCTCTGGTCTCTCTGTAGTCTCTCTCTCTCTCTGGTCTCTCTGTACTCTCCTCTGGTGGAGGTAAAGAGACCAGACCAGCTAACAAGATCTTTTTGGTCTCTCTTTCTCTCGGGTCTCTCAAAATCTAAATTTTCCAAAACTAGTAGATTCAGTGCATTTTCCTGTCGTGATGCTAAAGGCTAACAGGTTTACAGCAATTGGTTGGAATACCAGGTCTCCCATCACAACGGTGCCCAGGCCTGGTCTCTTCGTGTGAGGCCTGGGCACCGCTGCGATGGGAGACCTGGTATTCCAACCAACTGCTGAACTTGTCGCTGTGTCCTTCGGCATTACAGTTCACCCACTTTGCCTTGTCTGAATGTTGTGTGAATGGCAGGTGGTGGAAGGAGGGGCCTCTATGGCAGCCTCACTTGCAGCAGATTGCCCCAGGGCAGCTGTGGCTAGTAACTCACCACCACCGTGTATGGAATGAATGATTAGTGTGACGTGTTGCATGAAATAGGAAGTTTTAACTCCGATTGAATGCAACAGTTTGAGGCAGCAGTAGCACTTTGGTGTCATGACCGGCACTTTATAAATGCAACAGGATAACTATGCTAACAATGGCTACAAAATTAGTTTAGTTTTGAGAGGATTTGTACCTTTTTTTTGTTGACCCTGTGACGTTATGAAGAAACCGGAAAAGACTTTAAATAGAAGTGGAAGTCACAATGACCGGCAGTTAAGTGTTTGTCATGTGCAAATGGTCTATTTACCCCCAAACCCCCAATGCATACAAAAACCAAATAAAAAAATCATATTAAACATGTTGATGTCTGCGTATTCAATCTTTGGTAACACTTTTGATTATCCCTCACTAATTAACAGCTAATTAAGTGCTATTTAACGTATCCTAACGCTAACCCTAATCCTAATCCTAATCCTAGCCCTAACTCTAACTCTAACTCTTTACTAACATATTACCAACTTACTTTTACTTTCCATTCATCCATCTCCACACACGCTTCCTCCTGCTCATCTGGAGGAATCCTGAGGAGCACAGGGACTGGCCTCCTGCTGGTACCCAGAGTCAGGACTAAACATGGGGAGGCAGCATTTCAGATTTGTGCTGAAAAAATCTGGATCAGTCTTCATGAAAATGTGAGACAGAGTTCTTCTCTGACATCTCTCTTTCTCTCTCTCTCTCTGTCTCTCTCACCTGCTTCAGATCAACACCACAGTGACACCTCCACCACAGAGCAGTGCAGTGTGCAGAGGGACAGACAGGGGGCAGTGGAGTCTTCAGAGCCAAGTGTGTGTGTGTGTGTGTGTGTGTGTGTGTGTGTGTGCTATAGACTATATTTTAAACCTTTAAAATGTTAAACCTCTTTTTTACACAACCTGAGTGATACTATCTATGCCAAATGTGACATGTAAATGTCCCCAGTGTGAGATCAATAAAGTTTGTCTTTTCTTATATGCACTGCCTTATATTGGGCCGAAGGACACAGGGGGCACCAAAACACCAGAAGGCAATAAATAAATAATGAACATAAGCTTGTCAGAACGCAATGGAGAGCTTCCCATAACACCCTCTTGGTTGGTTCAGCAGCACCTGACAGCGGCGCACCCATAGAGTCAACAGCGTCCCCTGCTTTGACAGACCGCCATTGTGCAACAACAACAAAATCATTATTTACCTGTCGTGTGATGGAGAAACACACAAAAAAGCTCTCGAGGGCACAAAAACAAAAGCATAAATTTAAGAGAGAAAATGTTTCAAAGAGCAGTGGGTAAGTATCCTAATGTGTGTGTTTATTTGGCCAGCCCAGAGCCAATATTCAGATTTGCTTTAACTAGTAAAACATTCTCCTAATGCTGCAACTGCACAGGCCACACTATACATAGGCCTACTTTTGTTTTTACTTTGAAGCTATGGGAAACAATTTAGGCCCATATGTGTTTTCTTTGTTAGGATTTGGGACCAGCCACTCACTTCAGAATTCTTAATAGCCTAATTATTTCTAGTGATGTTTTGGGGTTAACATCATGATAAATTTAGACCTGTAGAACAAGGAAAGCATTTCATAAAATGTCATTTTAATAATTGGTTTGATTGCTGTATTGTGAGCCTCCTCAACACAGTTTTCTTGCCATTCAGGTAGGAGAACGGAGATGAAGAAAAGAACAGAGAGCTCCAGAAAGAACATGTATCAACCATCAACTTTAAACACTGTAAAAACGAGTTACACATTTATGTTTGGTAGACCAAGATGTTTTGTTTTTGTATTTTTTACCTGAGTGTACTGGCTGTAAACTAAGGGAATTCTCAAATTAAAGTCTTTTATGATTTTATGGGGGTTGCAGTTTGCATGACCCCCCAGAAAATGGACTTGCGCCCCTGTGTGTGCGCGCTCGTGTATAGTGCATGTGTGGTAAAAAGGCCACTCTCATAGATGTAATACAATAAACACATTTGGGGAGGGGGCAGAGATGTAACCGGAGAAAAGAACAGAACAGAAAAAAAGCAACATTTCTCGGATTTTCACAAACAGAAAGGAATTAATAAGAACATGTTTTAAATAGCGCGTTGGTCGTTATTGCTTTTGCGTGACGTGAACGGGCCGCGCTGGTGAGACAAACCGAACGCACCCCTCGCGCTCGCGTCCTCTCTCGTCCCTGATTGGTCCAGAGTCACGTGTCACGGATTCAAATGCGAAAACACGGCGTCGGTTTGAGCCCTTACCACCGCTGCAGAGACAGACTTCCCAAAGCGTTTCCACTGCTCAGGCTGAAGGTTAAACTGCGGAGAACCACGAACACAAAGGATTTCTAAGGATTCGAGAAGGTTTGTCCAGAATCTGCTGCTTTAAAGACACATTACCGCGATAACTCAAGAAACAAAACGCTAAAGTGTAATGATAGTTAAATGTGGGTCTGAAGCAGGACTAAAGCAGGTCTAAAGCAGGTCTAAAGCAGGTCTAAAGCAGGTCTAAAGCAGGTCTAGAGCAGGTCTAGAGCAGGTCTAGAGCAGGTCTAGAGCAGGTCTAGAGCAGGTCTAGAGCAGGACTAAAGCAGGTCTAAAGCAGTTCTACTAGAGCAGGACTAGAGCAGGTCTAAAGCAGTTGAACTCATGCAGGACTACAGCAGGACAAGGTCCAAAGCAGGACTTTGCCAGCCGTGGGTATGGTCATGTTTTTACTCCATGCAAAGTAATTTTTGCATTTCGCTGCCCAACATGACCTAAGGATTTTAATGAGATAAACCCTGTTTTTAGCACATGTATACAATACAAACGAGCATGACCTATGCAGCTTTAAACAGTTGCATACATGTTTAAAAGTCCTGCATAAGTTGCTTGTGATGTTGGTAAGCTTGGGCCAATTTGCCCCGTTCTGCTTCAAAAGAATGTATACATTTCCATAAGTGAAACACAGATTTACAAGCTGATGGTTAAATAAGGATTACACCAGTCATGTTCAGCTAATAACTATTAAAGCCGCTCTCTGTGCTAGTTCAGGTTTAAAGCGGGGTACGTCACTTTTTCGGGTTCATAAATAACGTAGTTTGTCCATCAGAAGACTTCTCCACTCAGTCTCCATCGGATGAGAAAAATTGTTTGTGTAATTTCACTATTTGCCTCTATGGGCTGAGACCTGATTGTCTGAGTGAGGCTGGTCCACTATTTGTCACTTTTTGTCTGAAAAAGCTGATCTAAAAATATGAGCCAGGAACTAGGGACATGGATTTGATTATAGTCAGATAGTTGAGGTGCGGAAGTTGCATACTCCAGCTTTAACGGCTTTAACGATTTAACGAGGATAAACCACATTGGCATACATGTGTGAAAGTCTCCAGTGTGCAACAGTAAGTACAGGAATAGAACAAGGTTTAGGGCAGGAGAGAATTTTCAAATCCATCCATCCATTTTCTACCCTTTAATCCGTTTCTGGGTCAGGGGGGTGGCAGTCAGAGATGCCACCCAAGTCTCATAGCACCAGCCCCTCACTGACCCTCTGCAGGTGGTGAGTCCACAGGAGGACGGCTGCTCTCTGAGTGTGAGCATAGCCTTGACCCACGACCTTCAGGCCTTAAGGCCAATGCTCTACCAACTGAGCTACTGTCGCCCCGAACCGAATTTTCAAATCGGTCAACAAAAACCATTTCAGTGCACGATCATTAAAGTGCTAGCCTTGCAAATAATTGACCCATCATAGTGGCTAAAAGATGGCCTATAAAAAAGATTCAAGCTGAATTTGGATGTTTTTTTTTCCTTCCTTGTCCAGCCCTGACTCATTTAGACCCTCATTTTCATCTGTGGCGGAAATGGCAACAGACTGTTCTGAGATGGGTTTGTTTTCATGTTTACATCAGTGTTTGTTGTTTCACAGGTCGTTGCATAAACAGAGATGCCGTTTACCCGAGGAAAGAAGCCCGCGGCGTCTGCAGCGACCAGACTGCCCAAACTCAGAACTGACCACTACCAGGTAACTGCGTTGTCTAGTGTTTGGACTGAGAGCTGATTGGCTGAGTGCAGGTGGTCCTCTCCTCCGTCACTGTTCTGTCTAAACATCTATCCAACAGTGTATAAAGTGAAATGGCTGAGTGTCCCAAAAAAATAAAAAAAAATAAAATCAATGTTTTTTTTTAGTTAGTTTGTTGTATGTTATTTCAATCGAGTCCTTTGAGTAAATGTAATGGTGTTTTTGTACTAATAAGAACCGCATCGGCGCAGCACAAGGAAAACACGAGCTCAGACACTCACCAACGTTCTCTGGGACTGGGTTTAAAATAGGGATGTTAAATACATTCATTCTGGGCTATGAGGAGCACCTGTGTACAAGCCGCACCACCTGCATTTGGAAAGAAAATCAATGCTGTCCACATTTAGGCCACACTTGAATATAAGCCGCATGTTTTCATGTTGTAATGTAGGAGAGACTTTTTATCTGGACACATGATTTATTGGTGTTTTAACAGCTAAACCGTTACATTCCAGTACTCATTCCCCAGTGTATTATAAATAAGTGTCCTGTAGGTACCAAAACTTGATAATGGGGGTGGGCGATATGGCCTAAAGTTCATATATAGTTCATGTATAATTTGGGACACAGACGGTAGACGGTATATATTGCGGTATAATTTGGTGTGTGAATTTCATTGTAGGTCTAACAGGTTCTTGCATGAAATAGTCAAGATTGTTACTTATTTAAATGTATTGTGCAAAACTGCAATTATACAGAACATTATAAAACTTTAACTTCCAAGCAGTATTGAGAAATGAGAACGATTAAGGCTGTTATAGTGACAACAGTAGTCGCTCTGGGATCAGCAGAAACACGTCTGAGATGATAGTTCTGATCAATAACACAATAAATATAGCACAAATGTTACTTTAGACAACATTTGAAGCGAGAAATGTGAACATTTGTCATTTCGGTGATTTGTTGAGCTACAAATAACACTCTATTAGCTTAACTTCTTAGCGTTAAGCTAACAGTGGGGGCTGCAATTAGAAAATGTATTTAACAGTTCTTTCTGTTGCCTCGGTTACTACAACCGTATACCACACAAAAATACTGCATTATATCTATGAAAGTAAGCAAAGTAAAGACTGCGGACTGTGTCTGTGGCTGCAGATGCTACGCAAGCTAATGCTAGCGCATTTCTCCCGTTCCTTATTGGGCATTTTCCTAAAAATTGACACCGGTTAGAGAAATATTTCTCTGCTCATATCAAGTTCCCCACTTGATATGAGCAGTTGCCACAACTGTACATGCCACAGAAAAAGAGCATTTTTAACTCTGAATCAGTGAATGTTTACTTTGCTCTTAGTGGGGAAATGTACGTCCTGTCCCTCGGAGCACTTCCGTCACGTGCAACCCAGCAATTTGATGACATTATTCTTAGCTCTTGGTTTAATGTTCACCTTCCATGCCCTACAGCTAATGCCCTATCGCAATATGCTGGTTTAACACAAATCTCTACCGTTGGCCAAATTTGTATCACATACCGCTTATACCTTTTATATCGCCCAGCCCTACTAAGATAAAAATAAGTCCATAAAGTCTGCTCCGACAACTCTACCACAATATAAATACACATATTAGGGCTCCGCATCTTGAATTTCTCAATTGTGAGGTCAATAAAGTATTACTCTCATCTCGCTAAAAGCTGTGGGGTTGGAAATACTAGGAAAAGCATAGCGGCGTATAGTCTGGAAATGTTGCTTAATAAGTTCAGTTCACAAGAGTCCTTTGCTTCTCATCAACCTTCAACTGTGCTGCAGGAGTTGGGGTCCTGGTTCTGTCCTCCTCCTTCTGCTACTGTATCACTGACCGGTTCTGGTTCTGACTTGAGTGCTTCCCTCCCGTAAAATATGTCAAATACATACAGATGAAGCAAACTGTTTTAGAGCTAGGACGCAGTAAAATGGATTTCATGATGGATTTCTATTGTTGTGGTTTAAAAGTTGCATACCCCAGCTTTAAATCTGTCAGAGTTCATATTTACAGTTTTTATTTCAGGAGGATGCAGCGCAGGTCAAGAGGACTTCATCGCCCCCTACTGGAGCCCCCAAGAAGAGAACGGCCTTTATCGACATCACCAATGTAAGAGCCGTCTGTCATGAGGAGCTAGTGTCTCTGTAGAGCTGTGGTCAGGAGCTAGTGTTTCTGCAGAGCCGTCGTCAGGAGCTAGTGTCTTTGCAGAGCAGTTGTCAGGAGCCAGTGTCTCTGCAGAGCAGTCGTCAGGAGCCAGTGTCTCTGTAGAGCCGTCGTCAGGAGCTTGTGTCTCTGCAGAGCCGTCGTCAGGAGCTAGTGTCTCTGCAGAGCAGTCGTCAGGAGCCAGTGTCTCTGCAGAGCCGTCGTCAGGAGCTTGTGTCTCTGCAGAGCCGTCGTCAGGAGCTAGTGTCTCTGCAGAGCCGTCGTCAGGAGCTAGTGTCTCTGCAGAGCCGTCGTCAGGAGCTAGTGTCTCTGCAGAGCCGTCGTCGGGAGCTAGTGTCTCTGTAGAGCCGTCGTCAGGAGCTAGTGTCTCTGTAGAGCCGTCGTCAGGAGCTAGTGTCTCTGTAGAGCCGTCGTCAGGAGCCAGTGTCTCTGCAGAGCCGTCGTCGGGAGCCAGTGTCTCTGTAGAGCAGTCGTCAGGAGCTAGTGTCTCTGCAGAGCCGTCGTCAGGAGCTAGTGTCTCTGCAGAGCCGTCGTCAGGAGCTAGTGTCTCTGCAGAGCCGTCGTCAGGAGCTAGTGTCTCTGTAGAGCCGTCGTCAGGAGCTTGTGTCTCTGTAGAGCAGTCGTCAGGAGCTTGTGTCTCTGTAGAGCAGTCGTCAGGAGCTAGTGTCTCTGTAGAGCAGTCGTCAGGAGCTAGCGCTCTCTGCAGAGCAGTGGTCAGGAGCTAGCGTCTCTGCAGTGTCAGAGCTAGCAGTCGTCAGGAGCTAGCGTCTCTGCAGTCGTCAGGAGCTAGCGTCTCTGAGCAGTCGTCAGGAGCTAGCGTCTCTGCAGAGCAGTCGTCAGGAGCTAGCGTCTCTGCAGAGCAGTCGTCAGGAGCTAGCGTCTCTGCAGAGCAGTCGTCAGGAGCTAGCGTCTCTGCAGAGCAGTCTCAGAGCAGTCGTCTGCAGAGCATCGTCAGGAGCTAGCGTCTCTGCAGAGCAGTCGTCAGGAGCTAGCGTCTCTGCAGAGCAGTCGTCAGGAGCTAGCGTCTCTGCAGAGCAGTCGTCAGGAGCTAGCGTCTCTGCAGAGCAGTCGTCAGGAGCTAGCGTCTCTGCAGAGCAGTCGTCAGGAGCTAGCGTCTCTGCAGAGCAGTCGTCAGGAGCTAGCGTCTCTGCAGAGCAGTCGTCAGGAGCTAGCGTCTCTGCAGAGCAGTCGTCAGGAGCTAGCGTCTCTGCAGAGCAGTCGTCAGGAGCTAGCGTCTCTGCAGAGCAGTCGTCAGGAGCTAGCGTCTCTGCAGAGCAGTCGTCAGGAGCTAGCGTCTCTGCAGAGCAGTCGTCAGGAGCTAGCGTCTCTGCAGAGCAGTCGTCAGGAGCTAGCGTCTCTGCAGAGCAGTCGTCAGGAGCTAGTGTCTCTGTAGAGCCGTCGTCAGGAGCTAGTGTCTCTGTAGAGCCGTCGTCAGGAGCTAGTGTCTCTGTAGAGCCGTCGTCAGGAGCTAGTGTCTCTGTAGAGCCGTCGTCAGGAGCTAGTGTCTCTGTAGAGCAGTCGTCAGGAGCTAGTGTCTCTGTAGAGCAGTCGTCAGGAGCTAGTGTCTCTGTAGAGCAGTCGTCAGGAGCTAGTGTCTCTGTAGAGCAGTCGTCAGGAGCTAGTGTCTCTGTAGAGCAGTCGTCAGGAGCTACACTAGTGTTTCTGTTCTGTTTCAGGCTCATAAAGTGGGGCTCAGTTTTCCCGGGAGCAAAAAAGACGTAACAAAGAAAACGGTGAAGAAGAGTTCGGCCTCCGTCAGCAGCAGGAACCAGCAGAACCTCCTCAAGTAGGTGTCTCTGCTGTCGGACTCATTAGAATCAGAATCAGAATCATTTTTATTGCCACATAAGTAACAGGAGGTCACAGACTAGGAAATTGCTTTGGCTCAGTGCAACAGTCAAAAAGACAAAAAACACTTCTAAAGAATAAATTTAAATTTAAAATAGAGTTACAGTTACTATTTACAATATACAAGTGCACATGGTGCACACAATGTAAGGTGACAGCAGTACAGTGAAGTAAAGTGACGTATGATGGGCAGTAAAGTGACTTTATAAAGGGCGGGGGGACAGGTTAAGAAGTGTTCAAGAGTCCAACAGCAGAGGGGAAGAAACTGTTCTTGTGGCGGGAGGTTCTAGTCCTGATGGACCGCAGCCTCCTGCCTGAGGGGAGTGGTTGGAATAGTCCATGTGCAGGGTGAGAGGGGTCGGCTGTGATACGACCAGCCCGGCCTCGAGCTCGGGCGACGTACAGGTCCTGCAGCGATGGAAGGCTGCGGCCGATCACTTCCTCTGCAGAGCGCACAATGCGCTGTAGTCTCGGTTTGTCCCTGACTGTGGCTCCAGCGAACCACAAGGTGATGGAGGAGGTGACGGAGGAGGTGAGGATGGACTCGATGATGGCCGTGTAGAACTGCACCAACATCTGTGCAGGCAGCTTGGCTTTCCTGAGCTGCCGCAGGAAGTACATCCTCTGCTGGGCCTTCTTGATGAGGGAGCTGATGGTCGGCTCCCACTTGAGGTCCTGGGTGATGGTGGTGCCCAGGAAACGGAAGGACTCCACAGAGGTGATGGGGGAGTCCATGACGGAAGGTGGGGGCGGGGGGACAGTGCTCTTCCTGAAGTCCACAATCATCTCCACTGTCTTCTGGGCGTTCAGCTCCAGGTTGTTACCACTGCACCAGGACACCAGCCGGTCCACCTCCCTCCTGTAGGAGACACCAGGACACCAGCCGGTCCACCTCCCTCCTGTAGGCGGACTCATCGTTGTTGGAGATGAGTCCAATGAGGTTGGTGTCGTCCGCGAACTTGATCAGCTTCACAGAGTCGTGGCTGGAGGTGCAGTGGTTGATGTACAGGGAGAAGAGCAGGGGAGAAAGAACACAGCCCTGTGGGGCTCCTGTATTTATAATCCGAGAGTCCGAGACATTCTTCCCCAGACGCACTCGCTGCTTCCTGTCCGTCAGGAAGTCAGTGATCCACCTGCAGGTGGAATCGGGCACGTTGAGCTGGGAGAGCTTGTCCTGGAGCAGGGATGGCAGGATTGTGTTGAAGGCAGAGCTGAAGTCCACGAACAGGACCCTGGCGTAGGTCCCCGGGGAGTCCAGGTGCTGTAGGATGTGGTGGAGGGCTAGGTTAATGGCGTCGTCTACAGATCTGTTGGCTCTGTAGGCGAACTGCAGGGGGTCCAGGAGGGGGGAGGTGAGGGACTTGAGATGGGAGAGAACCAGGCGTTCAAATGACTTCATGACGACAGACGTAAGTGCTACAGGTCTGTAGTCATTGAGTCCTGTGATCCTGGGCTTCTTCGGGACGGGGACAATGATGGAGGATTTGAAGCAGGCCGGGACATGGCAGGACTGCAGAGAGGTGTTGAAAATGTCAGTGAACACAGGAGTAAGTTCACTGGCACAGTGTCTCAGAGTGGCCGGAGACACGTGGTCCGGGCCAGGAGCTTTGCGGGGGTGCAGCCTCAGGAAGAGTTGTTTAATCTCTTTAGCGGCTATTGTTAGGCTGGGGGCAGGGCTGATGGGTGGGTCGTTAGAGTAGTGGGGGGTGGGGGAGGGAGAGGTGTCAGGGGCAGCATCAAAGCGACTGAAAAATAAGTTCAGATCGTCAGCTAGCTTGTGGTCGTCAGCACAGGGGGGGGGCTTTGGGTTTGTAGTTGGTGATCTCCCGTAGGCCCCTCCAGACAGAAGCAGTATCGTTGTTACCAAACTGCTCCTGTAGTCGTTCTCTGTGCCGGGACTTGGCTGCTTTCAGTTCTTTCCTGAACTGATATTTAGCTGCTTTGTAGCCGCTGCGGTCCCCCTCTCTGAAAGCAGACTCCTTTGCTTTCCTGAGCTGCCGGAGTTTAGCAGTGAACCAGGGTTTGTCGTTGTTATAGATGACCCTGGTCCTTGTTGGAATGATGCTATCCTCACAGAAGTGAATGTATGACGTCACAGTGTCCGTATATTCATCCAAACTATCTGTGGCAGCTCTGAAAAGGTCCCAGTCTGTAGATTCCATGCATGCGCGCAGCTCTTCCACAGCTTCATCAGACCACACTTTGGAGCTCCTCACTGCAGGTTTCGAGAGCTTTAGTCTCTGTCTGTAAGCAGGAACCAGATGTATCATGGAGTGATCTGAGAAGCCGAGGGCTGCTTTGGGAACAGCGCGAAAAGCTCCGCGCACGGTGGTATAGCAGTGATCCAGAGTGTTCTCCTCTCTGGTCGGGCATTTGATAAACTGTCTGTATTTGGGTAATTCCTGGCTCAAGTTTCCCTTATTAAAATCCCCCAGGATAATAATCAGAGAGTCCGGGTATAAGCGTTCCATACACAGTACTTGCTCTGCAAGTGCGCGCTAAGCCTCGCGCGCGTCCGCGCATGGCGGTATGTAAACAGAGGCAAGAATGAATGAAACAATTTCGCGCGGGGAGTAATATGGTTTACAATGAATGAAAAGATATTCCAGAGCAGGAGAGCAGTGCTTGGAGATCACTGTCACATCGTTACACCAGTTTGTATTGACGTAGAAACACAGCCCTCCGCCTCTGCTCTTCCCTGAGAGCGCACAATGGCGATCCGCGCGGAACAGCCCAAAGCCCTGCAGCTCCAGAGCGCAGTCCGGGATCCGCTCATTTAGCCAGGTCTCAGTGAAGCAGAGGACACAGGATGTGGCGAAGTCCATGTTTCTTCTCATGAGCAGGCTGAGTTCGTCCATCTTATTGCCCAGTGAGCGTACGTTGGAGAGAAAAATGCCAGGGAGAGCCGTGCGCGCTCCTCTCCTCCTAAGACGCACGAGCAGGCCTCCGCGCTTTCCCCTTTTACGGGCCCACACTTTTTTGGCTAGAACATG